>CM038145.1:72862821-72930036 GCA_021437245.1 Aegilops speltoides | reverse complement strand
TGATAAATGTTTATTATTCATGCTAGAATTGTATTAACCGAAACATGATACATGTGTGAATACATAGACAAACATATAGTCACTAGTATGCCTCTACTTGACTAGCTCATTAATCAAAGATGGTTATGTTTCCAACCATAGACATGTGTTGTCATTTGATTAAATGGGATCACATCATTAGGAGAATGATGTGATTGACATGACCCATCCGTTAGCTTAGCACTTGATCGTTTAGTATTCGCTATTCCTTTCTTCATGACTTATACATGTTCTGTAACTATGAGAATTGTGTAACTCCGTTTACGGAGGAACACTTTGGGTACTACCAAACGTCACAACATAAGCTGGGTGATTATAAAGGAGTACTACAGTGTTTCCAAAGGTACATGTTGAGTTGGCATAATTCGAGATTAGGATTTGTCACTCCGATTGTCGGAGAGGTATCTCTGGCCCTCTCGGTAATACTCATCTCCTAAGCCTTGCAAGCATGTAACTAATGAGTTAGTTATGAGATGACGTATTACGGACGAGTAAAGAGACTTGCGATAACGAGATTGAACTAGGTATTGGATACCGGCGATCAAATCTCGGGCAAGTAACATACCGATGACAAAGGAACAACGTATGTTGTTATGCGGTTTGACCGATAAAGATCTTCGTAGAATATGTAAGAACCAATATGGGCATCCAGGTCCCGCTATTGGTTATTGACGAAGACGTGTCTCGGTCATGTCTACATTGTTCTCGAACCGTAGGGTCCGCATGCTTAAGGTTTCGATGGCGCTTATATTATGAGTTTATGTATTTTGATGTACCAAGTTTGTTTGGTGTCCGGATGTGATCACGGACATGACGAGGAGTCTCAAATGGTCGAGACATAAAGATTGATATATTGGGCGGATATATTTGGACACCGGAAAGGTTCCGGAGAGTTTGGGAATATCTAGAGCTCGGGAGGTTACCGAACCCCGGTAAGTATATGGGCCTTATTGGGCCCTATTGGAAGGGAGGGAGAAGGAGCAAGGGAGGCGCCCCAAGCCCAATCCGGTGGGAGGGGGCCGCCCCTTTCTCTCTCCTTCCCCTCTTCCTTCCTACTACTACTACTCCTTCCTTCCCTCCAACTTGGATTAGGAAAGGAGGGGAAACCTACTTGGAGTAGGTTCCCCCCCCTATGGCGCGCCCCCCCCTTGGGTCGGCCACCTCCTCCCTCCCTCCTTTATATACGGGGGTAGGGGGCACCCTAGACACACAAGTTGATCATTGAGATCGTTCCTTAGCCATGTGCGGTGCCCCCTCCACGATATTACACCTCGGTCATATTGTAGCGGTGCTTAGGCGAAGCCTGCGACAGAGAACATCAAGATCGTCACCACGCCGTCGTCTTGTGGAACTTCCCCTCGCCTCTGCTGGATTAGAGATCGAGGTGCGTTATCGAGCTGTCGTGTGTCAAGAACTCGGAGGTGCCGAAGTAACGGTGCTTGGATCGGTTGAACCGGAGGACGTCGACTACTTCCTCTACGTTGCATCAACGCTTCGCCGGGTCTCACGAGGGTACGTAGACAACACTCTCCCCTCTCGTTGCTATGCATCACAATGATCTTGCGTGTGCGTAGGATTTTTTTTGAAATTACTACGTTTCCCAACAGTGGCATCCGAGCCTACGTTTTATGCGTTGATGTTATATGCACGAGTAGAACACAAGTGAGTTGTGGACGATATAAGTCATACTGCCTACCAGCATGTCATACTTTGGTTCAGCGGTATTGTGAGATGAAGCGGCCGGACCGACATTACGCAGACGCTTACGCGAGACTGGTTTCACCGCTCTGAGCATTCGTGCTTAAAGGTGGCTGGCGGTGTCTGCTCTCTCACTTTAGTTGAACCGAGTGTGGCTCGCCGGTCCTTGTGAAGGTTAAAACAGAGTCTATTTGACAAACTATCGTTGTGGTTTTGATGCGTGGTAAGAACGGTTCTTGCTAAGCCCGTAGCAGCCACGTAAAATTTGCAACAACAAAGTAGAGGGCGTCTAACTTGTTTTTGCAGGCATGTTGTGATGTGATATGGTCAAGACGTGATGCTATATTTTATTGTATGAGATGATCATGTTTTGTAACCAAAGTTATCGGCAATGGCGAGAGCCATATGGTTGTCGCTTTATTGTATGAAATGCAAACGCATACATAATTGGTTTACTTTATCACTAAGCGGTAGCGATAGTCGTAGAAGCAATAGATGGCGAACGACAACGATGCTACGATGGAGATCAAGGTGTCGCGCGGTGGCGATGGTGATCACGACGGTGCTTCGAGATGGAATCACAAGCACAAGATGATGATGACCATATCATATCACTTATATTGATTGCATGTGATGTTTATCCTTTATGCATCTTATCTTGCTTTGATTGACGGTAGCATTAAGATGATCTCTCACTAATTATCAAGAAGTGTTCTCCCGAGTATGCACCATTGCGAAAGTTCTTCGTCTTTGAGACACCACGTGATGATCGGTGTGATAGGCTCTACATTCAAATACAGCGGGTGCAAAACAGTTGCACACGGAATACTCAGGTTATACTTGACGAGCCTAGCATATCTGAGATATGGCCTCGGAACACGGAGACCGAAAAGTCGAGCATGAATCATATAGTAGATATGATCAACATAGAGATGTTCACCATTGAAACTATTCCATCTCACGTGATGATCGGACATGGTTTAGTTGATTTGGATCACGTGATCACTTAGATGACTAGAGATGTCTGCTAAGTGGGAGTTCTTAAGTAATATGATTAATTGAACTTAAATTTATCATGAACTTAGTACTGATAGTATTTTGCTTGTCTATGTTTGTTTGTAGATAGATGGCTCGTGCTATTGTTCCGTTGAATTTTAATCGTTCCTTGAAAGCAAAGTTGAAAGATGATGGTAGCAATTACATGGACGGGTCCGTAACCTTTATCCTCATTGTTGCCTGAAAGAGTTACGTCCTGGAAGCACCGCTGGGTGCCGAACCTGCTTCCGATGTAACTGGATGACGCTAAGAACGTCTGCAGAGCAAAGCTGATGACTACTCTATAGTTTAGTGTGCCATGCTTTACGGCTTAGAACCGGGTCTTCAACGATGTTTTGAGCGTCATGGAGCATATGAGATGTTCCAGAGTTGAAGTTAATATTTCAAGCAAATGCCCGGATTGAGAGATATGAAGTCTCCAATAAGTTCTATACTGCAAGATGGAGGAGAACGATTACACGGTGAGCATATACTCAAAATGTCTGGGTATAATAATCACTTGATTCAAGCGGGAGTTAATCTTCCGATGATAGCGTCATTGACGAATTCTCCAATCACGCCACCAAGCTACAAGAGCTTCGTGATGAACTATAATATGCAAGGGATGAACAAGACTATTCCCGAGCTCTTCCGCGATCTTTGAAAGCCACGGAGGTAGAAATCAAGAAGGAGCATCAAGTGTTGATGGTCAACAAGACCACTAGTTTCAAGAAGAAGGGCAAAGGGAAGAAGAAGGGAACTTCAAAAGAACAGCAAGCAAGTGCTTTGCTCAAGAGAAAAACCCAAGTCCGGACCTAAGCTCGCGAGTGCTTCTATTACCAGCGATGGACCTTTGAAGCGGAACTGCCCCAAGTATTTGGCGGATAAGAAGGATGGCAAAGTGAACAAAGGTATATGTGATATACATGTTATTGATGTGTACCTTACTAATGCTCGCAGAGCTTTTGGGTATTTAATCTTCGGTTACATTGCTAATATTTGCAACTCAAAGCAGGACTACGGATTAGCGAAGATTAGCTAAGGACGAGGTGACGATCTTGGCGTGGGAAATGGTTCCAAAGTCGATGTGATCGCGGTCGGCACGCTACCTCTACATCTACCATCGGGATTAGTTTTAGACCTGAATAATTGTTATTTGGTGCTGCGTTGAGCATGAACATTATATCTGGATCTTGTTTGATGCGAGACGGTTATTCATTTAAATCATAGAATAATGGTTGTTCTATTTATATGAGTAATATCTTTTATGGTCATGCACCCTTGAAGAGTGGTCTATTTTATTGAATCTCGATAGTAGTGATACACATATTCATAATGTTGAAGCCAAAAGATGCAGAGTTGATAATGATAGTGCAACTTATTTGTGGCAATCGCCGTTTAGAGTCATATCGATGTAAAACGCATGAAGAAACTCCATACTGATGGACTTCTAGAATCACTTGATTATGAATCACTTAGTACTTGCGAACCGTGCCTCATGGGCAAGATGACTAAAACACCGTTCTCCGGATCTATGGAGAGAGCAACAGATTTGTTGGAAATCATACATACTGAGATGTATGTGGCCCGATGAATGTTGAGGCTCGTGGCGGATATCGTTATTTTCTCACCTTCACAGATGATTTGAGCGGATATGGGTATATCTACTTAATGAAGCACAAGTCTGAAACATTTGAAAAGTTCAAAGAATTTCAAAGTGAAGTGGAAAATCATCGTAACAAGAAAATAAAGTTTCTACGATCGATCGTGGAGGAGAATATTTGAGTTACGAGTTTGGTTTACATTTGAAACAATGCGGAATAGTTTAGCAACTCACGCCACCGAACACCACAGCGAAATGGTGTGTCCGAACGTCCTAATCGTACTTTACTTGATATGGTGCGATCTATGATGTCTCTTACCGATTTACCGCTATCGCTTTGGGGTTATGCTTTAGAGATGGCGCATTCACGTTAAATAGGGCACCATCAAAATCCGTTGAGATGGCGCCTTATGAACTGTGGTTTGGCAAGAAACCAAAGTTGTCGTTTCTTAAAGTTTGGGGCTGCGATGCTTATGTGAAGAAACTTCAACGGATAAGCTCGAACCCAAATCGAGAAATGTGTCTTCATAGGATACCCAAAGGAGACTATTGGGTACACCTTCTATCACAGATCTGAGGGCAAGATTTTCATTGCTAAATTCGGATCCTTTCTAGAGAAGGAGTTTCTCTCGAAAGAAGTGAGTGGGAGGAAAGTAGAACTTGATGAGATAAGCAGATCTACTCCCTTATTGGAAAGTAGTTCATCACAAGAACCGGTTCCTGTGACAACTACACCAATTAGTGAGGAAGCTAATGATATTGATCATGAAACTTTAGATCAAGTTTCTACTGAACCTCGTAGGTCTACCAGAGTAAGATCCGCACAGTGGTGCGGAAATCCTATTCGGAAGTCATGTTACTTGACCATGATGAACCTACGAACTATGAGGAAGCGATGATGAGCCCAGATTCCGCAAAATGGCTAGAGGCCATGAAATCTGAGATGGGATCCATGTATGAAAACAAAGTATGGACTTTGGTTGACTTGCCGATGATCGGCAAGCCATTGAGAATAAATGGATCTTTAAGAAGAAGACCGACGCGATGGTAATGTTCTCGTCTACAAAGCTCAACTTGTTGCGAAAGGTTTTCGACAAGTTCAAGGGGTTGACAATGATGAGACTTTCTCACCGTGGCGATGCTTAAGTCTGTCCGAATCATGTTGGCTATTGCTGCATTTCATGATTATGAAATTTGGCAAATGGATGTCAAGACTGCATTCTTGAATGGATTTCTAGAAGAAGAGTTGTATATGATGCAGCTGAAGGTTTTGTTGATCCAAAAGGTGCTAACAAAGTGTGCAAGCTCCAGCGTTCCATTTATGGACTGGTGCAAGCATCTCGGAGTTGGAATAAGCGCTTTGTGAGTGTGATCAAAGCATATGGTTTTATCTGAGACTTTTGGAGAAGCTGTATTTACAAGAAAGTGAGTGGGAGCTCAGAGCATTTCTAGTTTTATATGTTGATGACATATTATTAATTGGAAATGATATAGAATTTCTGGATAGCATAAAGGGATACTTGAATAAAAGTTTTCAATGAAAGACCTCGGTGAAGCTGCTTACATATTGGGCATCAAGATCTATAGAGATAGATCAAGGCGCTTAATAGGACTTTCACAAAGCACATACCTTGACAAAATTTTGAAAAAGTTCAAAATGGATCGAGCAAAGAAAGGATTCTTGCTGTGCTACAAGGTGTGAAGTTGAGTCAAACTCAATGCCCGACCACAACAGAAGATAGAGAGAAATGAAAGGTGTTCCTATGCTTCAGCCATAGGCTCTATCATGTATGCAATGCTTTGTACAGACTGACGTATGCTTAGCAATAAGCTTGGCAGGAAGGTACCAAAGTAATCGAGAGTGGATCCTTTGGACAGCGGTCAAGAACATCTGAAATACCGAAAAGGACTAAGGATATGTTTCTCGTATATGGAGGTGACAAAGAGCTAGTCGTAAATGGTTACGTCGATACAAGCTTTGACACCGATCCCGGACGATTCTAAATCATAAACCGGATATGTGTTTATATTAAGCGGTGGAGCTGTGAGTTGGTGCAATTCTAAACAAAGCGTCATAGCGGGATCTACATGTGAAGCGGAGTACATAGCTGCTTCAAGCAGCAAATGAAGGAGTCGGATGAAGGAGTTCATTTCCGATCTAGGTGTCATACCTAGTGCATCGGGACCAATGAAGATCTTCTGTGACAATACTGGTGCAATTGCCTTGGCAAAGGAATCCAGATTTCACAAGAGGACCAAGCACATCAAGAGACGCTTCAATTCCATTCGGGACCAAGTCCAAGTGGGAGACATAGAGATTTGCAAGATACATACGGATCTGAATGTTGTAGACCCGTTGACTAAGCCTCTCTCACGAGCAAAACATGATCAGCACCAAGACTCCATGGGTGTTAGAATCATTACTATGTAATCTAGATTATTGACTCTAGTGCAAGTGGGAGACTGAAGGAAATATGCCCTAGAGGCAATAATAAAGTTATTATTTATTTCCTCATATCATGATAAATATTTATTATTCATGCTAGAATTGTATTAACCGGAAACATGATACATGTGTGAATACATAGACAAACATATAGTCACTAGTATGCCTCTACTTGACTAGCTCATTAATCAAAGATGGTTATGTTTCCTAACCATAGACATGTGTTGTCATTTGATTAAATGGGATCACATCATTAGGAGAATGATGTGATTGACATGACCCATCCCGTTAGCTTAGCACTTGATCGTTTAGTATTCTGCTATTGCTTTCTTCATGACTTATACATGTTCCTGTAACTATGAGAATTGTGTAACTCCCGTTTACCAGAGGAACACTTTGGGTACTACCAAACATCACAACGTAACTGGGTGATTATAAAGGAGTACTACAGGTGTTTCCGAAGGTACATGTTGAGTTGGCATAATTCGAGATTAGGATTTGTCACTCCGATTGTCAGAGAGGTATCTCTAGGCCCTCTCGGTAATACTCATCACCTAAGCCTTGCAAGCATGTAACTAATGAGTTAGTTATGAGATGATGTATTACGGAACGAGTAAAGAGACTTGCGATAGCGAGATTGAACTAGGTATTGGATACCGACGATCAAATCTCGGCAAGTAACATACCGATGACAAAGGAACAACGTATGTTGTTATGCGGTTTGACCGATAAAGATCTTTGTAGAATATGTAGGAACCAATATGGGCATCCAGGTCCCGCTATTGGTTATTGACCGAGACGTGTCTTGGTCATGTCTACATGTTCTCGAACCGTAGGGTCCGCACAGCTTAAGGTTTCGATGACAGGTTATATTATGAGTTTATGTATTTTGATGTACGAAGTTTGTTGAGTCTCGGATGTGATCACGGACATGACGAGGAGTCTCGAAATGGTCGAGACATAAATATTGATATATTGGCGGATATATTTGGACACGGAAAGGTTCGGGAGAGTTTGGGAATATCTGGGAGCTCAGGAGGTTACCGAACCCCCCGGTAAGTATATGGGCCTTATTGAGCCCTATTGGAAGGGAGGGAGAAGGAGCAAGGGAGGGGGGCGCGCCCCCCCAAGCTCAATCCGAATTGGGAAGGGAGCCGGCCCCCCCTTTCCTTCTCTCCTTCCCCCTCTTCCTTCCTACTACTACTACTACTCCTTCCTTCCCCCTCCAACTTGGATTAGGAAAAGGAGGAGAAACCTACTTGGAGTAGGTTTCCCACTCCCTATGGCGCGCCCCCCCTTGGGCCGGCCACCTCCTCCCTCCCTCCTTTATATCACGGGGTGGGGGACACCCTAGACACACAAGTTGATCATTGAGATCGTTCCTTAGCCGTGTCGGTGCCCCCTCCACGATATTACACCTCGGTCATATTGTAGCGGTGCTTAGGCGAAGCCTGCGACAGAGAACATCAAGATCGTCACCACACCGTCGTCTTGTGGAACTTCCCCTGCGCCTCTGCTGGATCGAGAGATCGAGGTGCGTCATCGAGCTATGCGTGTGTGAAGAACTCGAGGTGCGGAGTAATGGTGCTTGGATCGGTTGAACCGGGAGGGCGTCGACTACTTCCTCTACGTTGCGTCAACGCTTCGCCGGGTTCACGAGTGCGTAGACAACACTCTCCCCTCTCGTTGCTATGCATCACCATGATCTTGCGTGTGCGTAGGAATTTTTTTGAAATTACTACGTTTCCCAACATTAATGCACCTTGGAATCTGAACATGTGATGGAAAACAACCAAATTGAGCCTTATAAAATGGAAAAACTAAAATTTTGAGATAAGCCCTATAAACCGGAAAGGAGGGAGTACATAGGTTGACAATGGTGTGGGACCGTGATGTTAGCAAACCAGGAGGAAGCAAAATAAATTATAGTTATATATATATATATATATATATATATATATATATATATATATATATATATATATATATATATATATATATATATATATATATATATATAAGGAGGCACTTACGCACGTGAGGCTATGGACCTGGTGGGTCCCATTGTCATCCTATCCAAGTAAAGTCCTCTCCTCGCCCTTGCTTTCTACCTTAAGCTTGTCGGCGCCCGGCCGCCCGCTTCCAGTGCGGCGATTGCTCCGCCTTCAAACGACACAAGTGCCGTCTGTCCGTCCATCTGCCGCACACATTAATGATACACGGTTGCCTAGGCGGCTACTCCGGCGCCACACGTTCGTCCCTCCGCCCGCCCACCATTGCAATATAAACTGCTGCGCCGGCCATAGCCGCAGTCATCCGCATCCATTCCCTTTCTCCTGTCCACACCACTACTGCCCACCATGGCTTCCTCGCGCTCCAGCGCTCTTCGGGACGGGCAGACGATGGACCACAAGGAGATAGCAGCCATTGCTGCCGACCGGCTGGCCGACAGGCAGCCGGAGGACGACAACGTCCCAATGGAGAACATGGTAGTCAACGATCCGGCGCCAACCCCCTCCTCCGCGCCATCCTCGCTGGTGCATTGCACCATGACCATCGGCGAGGCCTGTGCCCAATATATGGACAGGGTGAGGCGGATCGTGAGGAGCGATTCGGGGGCGCAGCCGACGCCGCCTACAACCACCATCTCCTCCGGAGCACCTGCAGGCGGAGGAGCAGATCGCCACGGAGCGGGCGGAGCAGGAGCCACTACTCGACTCATACCGCTCCGCCCGCAAGGGCCGCCTCGAGCGCTGGCGGTACCGCATGCGGGTGGCGGAGGCTGCGGCCGCCTACAAAGAGGCTAACAAAGAGGGCGATAAGCGGGCGGCGCTGTTTGGCGAGACCGAGGACGAGGCAGAGAGACAATGCCGGCTCGACGAGTCCCGCTCACTGGCGTCGGCGACGCCCTACTCCGCCGATGCCTCAGGTGCCAACAATGAGGCGAAGAGACACCGTTAGCTCGGCGAGGCCTTGGCGGCGCCAACAACAAGGCGAAGGACACCGCCCGGCTCATGAGGCCCCGCCCCGCCAACAACGAGGCAGAGGACATCACCAGCTTAGCCGAGGCCCCACCCTGCCGGCAACGTGGGGGAGGATTTCCACCGCTCCGCTGAGGCGCCACCCACCGGCAACGAGACAGAGGCATCGCCGGCTCCGCAGAGGCCCCGCCCCGCTGCCAACGAGGCCGCGCCACACAAAAAATGAGGAAGAGTAGAACACGGTAGGTCGCCGCTCGGGTCCAAGTAAGGCCACCGCTGCTACCCTCCGGTTGAAGCCAAGCTAGGCGGGTTGACCATTGACGGCCGGTTAGCTTCTTGGCAGCGACGTGGAGTCGGAGAGCTGCGCTGGAGAAGAACGCTGCTTCTACTTAACTGCTGGTGCAGTTGGCTGACTGACACGTGGGCCCAACAGGCCACATGTCAGTTATGCAACTGCACCTGCAGTTAAGTCACTGAAGCTTCTGTTACTCGATGGGACACATGTGGGTAACCGGTTAATTAATTATACCTCCAACGCACCCCTTTTTAGTTTTTTTTTGAAAAGGAGGATGACCCCCGACCTCTGCATCTGGGAGATGCATGCGGCCACAAACACCCCTTTTTAGTCGAAGAATGTATGAAATGTAATGAAATCCGGCATGTTTATATGAAATCCGACCGTGTATGAATGAATTTATTTCGATTAGTTCAAATTCCTGTATCACAGGCATTGGATGAACATGCAAAACAATACGTACTAGCATTATTCCCAGGGTGATCACCACGTTTGCAGCAGTTTTGTCTGCAGTCAAAGTATCTCTACTTTGACCAATCTTATACAAAAAAAGTATGCACTTTCACAATGTGCGAAGTAAAAAGGAACAGAAGGAGTACAAAGAGTTTGAGCAGCTTTTT
This sequence comes from Aegilops speltoides, assembly GCA_021437245.1. Classification (NCBI taxonomy): domain Eukaryota; kingdom Viridiplantae; phylum Streptophyta; class Magnoliopsida; order Poales; family Poaceae; genus Aegilops; species Aegilops speltoides. The sequence goes on along the minus strand of CM038145.1, from coordinate 72,919,319 downwards.
AGCGTTTCTGTACATTGCAATCAAACACACAGGCCTGGCAATTCATAGAGAACATTCAAAATAATCGATGATTATGCATCTCACTAACTCACATGTCAGAGGCAATATTTACTTCACAACTAAAGAATAAAGAAAAAATTGATCGCCACTGCCGACAGCAAAGGGCGTCCCATTCGAAAATATCAAACGCATATCTTGCTAAAATCAATTAGCAAAATTTGACAAGGTTGTCCCATTCCAAAATATCAAATGCCTACGATTGTGAAATGGGCAGGGTTTGCCATTAGTTTGAACATTGACATGTCACCTCATGCTAAATAAACCAACTGTTCTTTTTGTGCAGTTCCACCAAAATCAACCAAATTCGCGCCTAGCTTGTATGATTTCGCCATTATATGTTGACGCCTTGAACTTATGGGCACCTCCTTTCTTGTGGTGGAAATGAATGATTCGATGTATTCATGAACATTTTGTGCGCTTCCGTTGAAATCAAGTCGAGCACCCTGTTTGCACAAATACAAAAAGTGATTAGTATAAAGCAAACTGTACTATGAATTAGCAGTTTCAACGTGCACATACATGGTCCATGTAGAGCACACTTTTAGAAAATGGAACTCACCGAAAGAATCCTAGAACAACATTGTACTCGTGCATCACACAAAAAAATGGAGATTTGTCGGTCATACGAGATGAAGTTAGTTTGGTCTTGTGGGGAGTAATGTAACCATCCTTCAACTGCTCCTTCTGATGAGAAGATAGACAGGGCTTCTTCATCCTGGCATAATCGGAACTAGTCACTTCACGTACTCCATATTCTTCTTCAGAGGAAGATGATCCCTGTTTGCTCGAAAAAAAGGAAAGGAAATATTTAAAACATCACAGATAAAGCACTTCTCAAGGACAATACCACTTTTTCATGACAGTATCTAAACAGTAGCACAACACCAATAGAGATGACAAAGCTCAAGCATATGGATGAAATCAGTGGGTGAGTACCAACCTTTGTCGAGGCTGATTGTGTAGAGCATACGAGATGAAGCACTTCTCGAACCATCTATTGCTATGTACGGGGTGGCCATGCTTACTATATACTCCTCGATTAGTTTAATGTTTCCAACATCTTCTTGTGCAGTTCCACTAAAATATATGGTATCTTCAAAGAAGATCCCTGTTTGCACAAGTAGAGATAATTACGTATGGCATCAAATCAGTGGCAAAACAATTGCTTGTTCTAGCCATAGCAATAAATTAAGATGCAAAACTATATCATTACTTGTGTCATCACAGTTCCAGTGCTTCATTATAGCACCGGGAGTTGATTTTTCTTTTTCTTCCGCTTGTTCTTCCCCTTCATCACTTGGTTCAATAACAGACAAGCTTCGCCTTCAATGTAAGATTTGGCATGTCAATTAGGGAGCACAAGTATAGTACTAAACTTAATTTTCTCGATGAAAGTGGCAAAATCTGAGGCCAACATTTGTGAAATATCCTTATCTTACCTCAATGGGATATTACGGTGCACATCTGATTGGAAGTCTTGTCTCCATTTGTGCAGTTCACTAAAATGAAGTAACATTATCGTACAAGTAGCACAACATATGAAAGCACACTGCAGAATCATGTGAAAGAAGGCTAGTACCGACCTCTCATGATGCGGAATGCAAACAACTCACAAGAAGAAGATCTGAACCAAATTCGCCTTAACGGATAGGAAGTAAGATCTCCTCTTGTGCAGTTCCACTAAGATCAAGCAATCAAGCAACGTTGTCGGTGTGACATTTTGGTTGAACTGCACAAAACACTCTTAAAACAAAAGTGTTTTGTGCAGTGCAACAAAAGGTCACAATGGCAACGAGGTGAAGTAGATAACCCTGTTTACACAGAGGTGCAAAGGAAACAATTAGTGGTCAATAATGGTGGATGACACAGAAGCCAACAAAAAGAAGCATCTACCTTATCTAAATGGGAAAGAAAGCAAGACAAGAGCATTTCTCAAGCGGTGGCATTGATTAATATTAACATAGAGATTATATTAACAATAAAATTAGTTAAACATGTAATTTGCTTTTAACGTGGCATTGCATCAATTTTCCAAATGGCATTATTAGAGGATGTTTGTTTACTGTGGACATTTTGGTGTAGGGACTAAAAAACTCCGTGTCGGTCCACATCTAAACCAAGCAGGAGGGACTTTTCGGGACTAAAAGTGGGCATTTGGGACTAAAGAAAGAAGACCCCGAGGAGTCTTTTGGGACTTTTTCAATAGTTGCCCCTCGCCACGCATCGCACCTTGTTTCTATTAGTTCATTACTAGGGGTAACATGGTCTTTTATCATGTCATTTAATAACCTCTAGTCCATGTTTAGTCCTTGGAACCAAGCGGTAGGGACTAGGAGTTTTAACCAAACAGGGCCATAGATTAACAACTAATGAGTTGCACGGACACGGACGGCCAACACCATGTGCATCTACCGATGTACTGTGGTCATGCATCTATTGCAACAAAGAACAAACAACCAAGGAGCATATTTGTGTTGGTCCTAGTTTTGTTATCTTTAGACACCTTTCCTATGTGAGCTTGCACAAATCTAGTCCTGCTCAAACTCTACAGCCTTGTCCCTTCCTTTCCTTTTGAACTAGTACTTTTGCCCCTTCCTTTCCTCTTTGAACCACGTCCTAGATTTATGCGATACAACTTTCCCCACTACTTTCCCCCATTCCTTTCCTCTTTGAACCACGTCCTAGATTCATGCTATACAACTTTCCCCCTTCATTTCCTCTTTGAACCACGTCCTAGATTCATGCTATATACAACTTTTCCCACTACTTTCCCCCACTCCTTTCCTCTTTGAACCACGTCCTAGATTCATGGTATACATGCAGCTAGAGCAATGCATCTGGAGTAAGTAAAATATACCTTAAGGTTCTTGGGGCATGGTTCGGTGGGCGACGGGACGGCGGCGCAGAAGAAGTGTCGGAGGCCCTCTGCGCTGCTGGGTGAAAAGTGAACAGCGTGGCGATAGTGGATTCCTCCTCCCGACGCGGTGGCAGCGTAAGCCTCCTTCCCTTCCCGGCGGACGGATCCTGCCGGCTCTTTGAGCAGCAGTGAGGGAGAGAGGCCAACGAAGTCTTGTTTAGATCTGGAGAGGCGAGAGTGTGAAGAGAGCAACTACAAGCTACCGAGGCTCCAGTGGAGAGGGCGAGAGAGTGTGAAGAGAGCAACTACAAGCGCCGAGGCTCCAACGTATATATATATCTTTGGAGAGAGTGTGAAGCGTGCAAACCCTAGAAAACATTTTGACCACCAAAGAATCCTCTGGCAAAATTATGCTCAAGTGTAGTTATCGAACATGAGACCTCAAGTTTGATGGCGAACAGGCTAACCAGCTACACAACCCTCCGTTATGTTCAACGAGAGGAAAATAACCTTTATACATTCCTGCATTAGTGTGACGGGCATGCCATGTTTTTTTGTGTGTGTGTGTGGGAGTCATTAGGATTTCAATCATAATCGTGTCATGTGGCTTTGGTGGTAAGACTATCCACAAGGGTGCGTAAATAATGCAGCCTTAGTCACCTTACCTCTCTCCACATAGTACATTGGGACCCACCAGTCAGAGGGTGAAACAAACAAATTAATAAGAAAAATTAAAAGCACCAGCGGTGTATATTACTACCTCACACATCTCGCTCTTGCTCGAACACTTGTCCAATTGATCCCTCTGTTAGCTCACGTACTATTTTAAGTGAATCCTTATTATAACATGCACACAAATTTTGGGCACTTGTATTCGACTTAAGTCAGTGTGCCACCATATCTCGTATACTTCCTACTCCCTCCGTCTAGGTGTAATAAGTCACGTTAGAAGGTGCAACGGGACCAAGGTGCGTGCGTGTGCGTGTGCGTGTTTAACAGCATGTGTGTGTTAGAGAGTGCGACAGATCGACCTACTCCTACAGAGATATGGTGTGTAGTGTACGATTTAGCCACGAGAGTCGGTGCATCCTCTCGTTTCTGGACGTGTCGGGTAGGGACATGCGGACAGCTGCCATGCCCGCTCCTGACCAGCCTGGCCCACCCCAAGCCCCTCCATCGCCCGCGCGCACTTCCCGCCCGAAATGATCAGCGCCGCTCCAAAGAATCGGTGCCGCATTCATGCCCGGGCAGAGCGGACACGACCTCTCACTGGCACAAGAGTGATGGTTGCTTCGTCCGTCCAACTTACTACTGGGTCTATGTGATTTGATGGCTCATTGTCTTTATTACTGGGGTGGTAGGACTGCTGGATGTCCCACTCTTTCGGCGAAAGGAGGTAGTAGATTACAATTTTCTCCATTCTTATAGTTGAGGAGTGCAAGAGCAGTGAAAACACGCAGGCTCATTGATTACATGGCCCACCTCACACTATCACCGTGCGACACCTAACTCTTTACATAGTACTCCCTCCGTTCCTAAATATTACTAGATGAGTCCCTTTCGTTGCATGAACAACGTATATCTCTCTGCGCAAAATTATCAATTTCATAGAACTAAAAAAAAATCTATAGCCACATGACAAATGTGGTAGCCAAACTAAATAAACTCCCATCATCATTTAGATCATCCCACATAAGGAAAAAAGATCAGCCAACTCCTACTGCATAATGGGATTATATTTTTCTTTTTGACATGTTAATGGGACTTAAAAGCTCACTTACAGGCATGCTACAGGTGCATGCTTGCATGCAGACATGTTGATGTGATTTAAAACCCACTCACATGCATGTGGCTTAGTGCGGAGCCTCTCAACGTCCAGATCAGACGGCTATTATGACTAATTTACTTTATCTAACGGCTACGTCAATTTTGATGATGTGGCTCAAGGAGAGGATAGAGAATTCCTAGTAGTGGGGGCTAGCTATTACTAGTAGATATGTCTTTGTAGAGATTCCACTAGGTGAACTACATACGGAACAAAATGAATGAATCTACACTTAAAATGCATCTATATACATCCGCATGTGGTTAATGGTGAAATCTCTACAAAGACTTATATTTAGGAACGGAGGAAGTACTAGTATAGTACTAATGCGTCTTGTAATTTATCAGCGAGATAAATTTGTACAATGCTATGAAGCTTCCAGCTCCTGTTACATGTATATTGCGTCCAAGGTTGCCCATTCCAACATTTCATCAAATACAAAGGAGACTAACATGCACGCTATTGCATCTCAATGATTGAAAGATCATAGCAAATATGTACTTCCTCCGTTCCAAAATAAGTGTCTCAACTTTGTGCAAACTTTAGTACAAAGTTGTAGTACTACTAAAGTTGACACTTATTTTGGAACAGAGGCAGCTAAAGAAAAAAACGATCCATGCTGTCCCTGGCCCTTGAACCATGAACCTGGACCAGGCTTCAATTTGCTGGCAACGTTCGAGCTTCCTAATAAATGAAGTTTGCAACCTTTTGACCATCGGATCATTTTGTGCAGTTTCACCAAAATCGAGATGAGCATCCCTGTGGCAAAGAAATTGAAGAAGCGTGATTAGAATACGATTACTAGGACTAGTTGATGAGACATAAACTCATCACAAATACAGTACGTAGAAGCCAGTAGACGTATCAGGTATGTGCGGGGCAAAGAAGTAGAGAAATATCCACGAGGAGTGATGTGGGCAGGCTGGAGCAATGGTGCAAGCCGCTGTAAAGGGAGTTGTACCGAGGGATGTAGCTCAACCTTGAGGAGGGCGGCGGAGGCGGCAACCGCCCATGTCGCGGCGAGGAGCAAGGGATGAAGGCAACCTCACCGCTTTGTGAGAGAGAACAGCGGGGACCCCCGATCGGGACGTGCCGAGCAAGTGGGTTTCGCCCGTCGGCACGGCCACCACATCTACACTAAGCGTCCATCCCTTCCCTAAGCGGACGTGATCCGCCGGGATGTTAGAGATGTGGCCATAGTCGTTTTGTGCGAGAGAGTGTGAAGAGAGCAACCCCAGCAAGCAACCGTGTAGGCTGGCCCATCCTGACTATGTATATAGTGGAGCGGTTTCCTTTTCTCTCCATATGAACCTATCATATTGCGTACGTGCCACTGAAGAAAAAACATATTTATAAATGATGCGGCACCTACTACTCGTTCTCCTATAACCTTGGGCTTGGCATCTCCAAAATATTAACCTTGCGATTGGCTCTTCGCCTCTTCGGTAAGTCGAGCAATAATGGTAGTGCAGTATATATCGTTCTGGCTATATGAGACCGAATGAATTGCTGCACGTCCACCATGTGGGCGAGGGTCGAGGGGCGACGGAGAGTGCTACTACATACGGAGCAAAATGAGTGAATGTACACTCTAAAATACGTCTATATACATCAGTGTTTGGATTATGTACTAGTAGTTCATACTGAAATCTACTAAAGGTCATATATATTCCAAACAATATGATATAATGTCTATAACCAAGGTAGTAGGGACGAGGAGTAAACGGAGGGAGTAGTAAATTTTTCTCCTCGTCCTGCGAGCCACCGCGCGCATGGGCGAGGGAGGAGCAAGCTTCACCTCATCCTATGAGCCACCGCACCCATGGGCGGGGGAGACGGCGTACTAAGCAAGCTTCTCCTCGTTCTGCGAGTTGACGGGACACATCAAAAGTACTCCAGTGTATAGAGCCTTGCCTCTAAGGTAGGCCCCACATGGTTTACCTCTTCTTTAATTTAACATAATGTGTCAAGTCGCAATTTGTTTGTTCACCTGTGGTAGACGATCCTCCCTCCACCAAGTGGACAACCAGTACACGTGCCAAATTACCATGTGGGCTACCTTTTTCGTACAGAAATGAGCTCCACCGTGTACCCGCGTGGGTGTGGTTGGGAAAGAGACGGGAGTACGTGCGCCGTGCATGCACCTCTTCTCTTCGTGCACGTCCCCCACCTACGTGGGTGTGTGTGAGAGATACAAACCGCGTTCATGAGTGTTTTTTGTTTTGTGGTGGGGGTGGGGGTGGGGTGGGGGTTGATTTCGTGAATTATTTGTGGGAATATGTGTCGATGACATCTCAAACAAAATTTTGCATGCAATGTGTGTGAAATGGAGGCCTATCCATATCATACATAGAGGGTCGGGCAATCCACGAGAAGAGAGGGAGGGGTCATAGCTATCGATAGAGTCGAAGAGAGGATCAAGTACGTGTGGGTGCGAGATCGATGAAGAGAGCCATTGAAATTGTGTGTGTGTGCAAGTCAAAGATATAGGGCGATCGCCTACTGAACGTTAGAGGGCACATGTCAAGTTTGTGTGTGGCGGGGAGACATGACTAGGCGCTTGATGTATCGGTGTGTGGGGGAGGGGGTGGGGGGAGGGGGTGGCAGAGGCCTAACTATAGAGGTAGAAACGACTCAGTATATGTGTTGAGAAGGAGAGACCCAACTATGTCTTGAGGGAGATCGGTTGACATCCATACATAATCAAGGACGGAAATATGATGGGACAGAGAGAGAGAGAGAGAGAGAGAGAGGAGAGGGAGGGAGAGGGTAGAGTGCTGGATGGGTGATGGAGTTGCTTCTCGGAGATGTTGGGAGAGGCCTACTAGACAAACCGAGGGTGGAACGCAATGTTATCAATAAGAGTGGGGATGTGTTTCTATGTGTGCTCGTGCATGATAGATCTGTCGGGACGCATCCATGGATGATGAAGGGGAACCATGTGTTTGGTAAGCAAACCTAACTAGATCGGTAGATCAATTGTTTTTTGCCGGAGGAAGGGAGAGACACAACTAATGAGGTAGATCGATCGATGTGTGGGTAAAAACAAGTTATAAGGACCTAGCTGGCTATATGTATAGTGAGGGATCGGTCGGTGTACGTCCATTTGTTAGAGGCAAATAAGGCCCAGTGAGATGGATAGATAGAGAGAATGGAGCTAGGAGGTGGTGCGAGAGGCCCAACTACTAGCTAGATAGGGGGAGGAGTGTGCGGTTGTGAGATCGATTAAAGAGGGGTGAGAGTTTACGTGTGTGACCATATGAGAGACACGAGGCAAGGACACATAAAGGAGGAGATTGAAGCTGTGTGTGTATCTTGTGGCAGGCATCGCTGAGAGGTTTATCGATCGGTGTGTGTCGGAAAGGAGTTGTGGAGACTGGGAGAGCGACCTAAAGAAAAAAATGAATGTGCCCGTGGATAGAATGCCGAGGAGGGGAGGCGAGGAGGGCGTGTGCATGCACGAGAGAAAGTTAGTGGTAGCTACAAAGGTTAGAGGATTGTGTGGGTGTAAGAGACTAACAAAGATCATAATTTGATATGAAAGTGGATTCATATATTTGAATAGGAGATCATAGTGTTTTAAACATTGCATGCATGAATATAGCAGTGATACACGTGTTGTGCACATGTTATACCATAATGTGATAATGCATGGCGTTTGCAACTCACACTAAATGCCGAACAATCTAAACCATACTATACATCAAACAATCTCACATTTTATTTGAATTTGTGATAATGTGCGCGCTTGCAGCTTACAACTAAATATCGATCAATCTAAACAATACTATGTATCGAACATTCTCACACTTTATTTGAATTTGTGGTAATGTGTGGTGTTTGCAACTCACATCTAAATACTTGTAGGCGTAGGGGGCGGGGCACCATACATAATGTGATAAACACATTATACATATGAGACATGGTTTAGATTATGAAGATCTAGCTAGAGCTAGAAATGTAATGTGATTTGAAATCAAAATAAAGTGGATTCAAAAATCTAGTTCGAGTTCATATAGTACACATAGTTCATATGTAACTCAATACTCGATCATGTGGTGTCTTTGTGAAGATAATACACAAGCGATGGTTTAACTTGACAATAATGATGATTGTAGATCTTATTAAAACAGAGAAACGAATTCAAATGCTTTGACTTCACAACAATCATTCTGTAGATCTTATTCAAATTTAGTTCATATTGAAGCGGTAGTATATCGTTTGGAATGCACTAAAGCGTTCATTTGAGTAGTAGGTTGCATGCATTATACACGTGGCGAAATATTTTAATTGAACATAACATGAATTCAAAGTTTTGAATGACATTTGTAGTGTGCATTGATTTGGTACAGACACGTTAGGCTTGTCCGAAATTTCAACCCACGCCTTGTTAGCCCAAATATTTAAGATATATCTTTGTCTCATTGTGCTTCGGCAACTCCTCCATCTCAACCCGCGCCTTGCTATTCGAAATTACAACGCTGCGAAAACTCCCACCTCCGTGAAATCCCGACCGTGAAATGCCCGTGGTACCCTGAACCGAAAGAACCGCCTCAAATTGGTGGGGGTACTTTCGTAACTTACCCCACATTTCGGACAAGCGTGTCTCTAAGCCATGGTTCCCCACTGCCATCCCATCCGCTCACCCATTCATACACCGAGGCCGCGAAAACCCGCGACAAAACCCCACACCCTGCTCCGTCCGCCACCCAGTCGGAGCCTCTTCCCCGACGATGTCATCCACAGCAACACCTCGATGTCCCTCATCCACCGTACCGGATGAGGATCCGTCGTCGATCTCATCGTCCCGCTGGTTCAGCCACCCTGTCTTCCACCTCTAAGGAGCTGCCCCGATGTTCCCCTCATCTTTCGCGCCACCTCCATTCCCACACCGTCGTCTTCACCTGCACCACCGGAAGAGCATCATCATCACCGTTTCCTCGGATGAAGCTGCGGCCTAATCGACACCACCAAAGAGGTTGTACACTAATCGCCGCATTTTCTTCTTGATTCAATCTCACGGTGCTGCCGGCGCTCGGTCCTGAGCCAACACGGCGCGGCTCCATCCACGGCGGCTGCGCCGGCCACTTCCTCCACGGCGTTGCTCCCTCGGCGGTGACGTCCACATCAGTAGGAGCTGCTGCTGCTTTAGCTCTCGCCCATGCTGTTGCTCTGCTCTTGCTCTTGGTCCCCTGGCTGGTCTGCTCTTGCTATTGCTCTTGCTTGCGATGCTGCTCCGATTTGGCTACACTTCAGTCGACTGAATCGACTTTTGGGTCAATCGATTTCAAGGGTGGGCTCGCAGGTGAAGGAAGAACCAGCCGCAGAGGGGGCTCACGGAGAGGTACCCCACTATCTATCTTAGGGTTCAGGATGGGGCGGTGGTCGCCGTGGTGTGGCGGGCATTGGCGAAGCGGGCGTGGGGATCGCCGAGAAAAGCTCGCACGGGGGGGAGGGCTAGAGGGATGGCCGGGGCGGCGGCGGACCGGCGGTGGGGAGTGCTTTCGGGGCGGGCGGGGCGGCGGGGGGCTGCTGTTTGGCCGGTGGTGGCTGGCGGCTCAGGGGGGTGGAGGTTGAAGATGAACCACATGCCCTTGATTTCGTATCCAACAGCTGTGAAATCGACTAACCAGAGATGAAAAAGTTAGTCGACTGACGTGTAGCCTCACCTTGCTAGTGCGTTCAGTTTCGACAGCAAAATTCAATTTCGACAGTTAGGTTCAGTTTCGATAGTTAAGTTTAGTTTTGACAGTTAAGTTCAGAGATGAGCGGCTGATGTATTTTACATCTAGCACTTTGTGGTTATGTATTTTATGTCATGTATTGGAGATGCTATTAGAATTCCACTCAGGTTAACGTTGTTTGTTGTCTCTCTTGTCCTGCTTCAGCCTCGGCGTCGTACAACTCACCGGAGCTGCTCCAACGATTTAAACCCTCCATCACAGCGGAGCAATACCTCGGCTCCATCTCCGACGCCTAAGATCTTCTTCCTTCCTCCGACAAAAAGTCAGCCGAGCATCCTCACCGCCAACCCAATCACGCTGAGATCGACATGGCTTCGCCAAAGAGGTTGTACACTTGTTGCATCTCTTTTTACTCTACATGTTATATATATTGTCCATCGAGCACACTGATTTGTTCCTTTAGTGTCTCCTTGAAAGAAAAACGTAGGAATTTTAATTTTCACTTGTCCTCCTTTTCAAATTCCTATTCATGAAGCACAAGACTAAGAGAGAGTAGCATAATAGCATTATAACCGTACATTTTCTTGTGGTTTGACTTAATCTCAGCATGCTTCTTTGCATCCTGTGATCTTCCAATTGTTGTGAATCAAACACCCAGATTGGCAGAAATCCTGTGTTTTTAAATTCTCTGTTTTGCACGTGCATTCCTATCCTATTCCTGTCTATTTCCTATCCCTGCATTGTTGGAATCCTTCAATTCAAACGAGCCCTTACAGAATTACTTCTCTTACAGATAGTTGTCAAAGAAAACCTTGCGTGGTTTGTCCCGCTCCTGCTGCGCCATCGTCCACCCTAGCTCAACTGCTCCAACAACAGAAGGGTCCAGCATAGCAAGGATCCGGCCTGCAGACTGTCTTTTGCCGCCTTAGATCTTCTTCCCCGCCGCTGGCAGCCATGAAAACTGCATTACCATCATCAACCGAGCAGATGACCTCGAGGACTACACGGCTCCGCAAGAGAGGTCACACTCTTTCGTGTCTGCTTACGTTATGCATCGCTTAATATTACATGCTACTTTATCGTCTTGTTCACCGATTAGACTCTGAGTCAGCTCCAAACTAATGGTCAAACTTGAGTTTTTAAATGGTTGTGGGGTACATATCGGGGCCGCTATCAATAGTATCTATCTACTATCTGGTTAATCTCCGGTGTCTACTATGAGTTTCATGTTGGGTGGAAACAAACAAAGAAAAAAGCCATTATCTATATTTATTAACTCAAGCCATTATCCTGCATGCTATTATTGGTTTTGGGTCTATCCACGAGTTGCTACCATCACTTTGGATTTTGCATGCACTCCTTACATAATCTCACTATGTTTTATTCCTATGCATGACAGTTATTGTAAACAATGGAACTGAACATGTAGAGCAAAAGAGACGAGCCTTGTGTGGCAATATAATTTCATGCAGACGTCGCTCCATGGTAGGCGCAAAGGCAGCCCCCCTCCATGCATTTCGGATTGTAATCGAGAGGAAGATATCTGTTCTGAGGGGGATTCAGAAGGAGAAGATAACTCCTATTTACCCCCTGAGGTCTTCGCTCTAACTTGGCATGCTGATGTTGGTTATATCATGCATATGGTGTCTTGCATTGCTTACTTTATACATCAAATATGTCATCTGCTTAGTTTAGACATCCTTTGTGCGAATGCCATCTGTTTAGTTTATTCATCGTTTATGTGAATTATGCAACGCCACCTTGTTTAGCCAGGCATCATATATGTGAATTTTGCAATGCCATCCTGCTTAGCCAATCATCTTATATGTAAATTATATCAGGCCATCCTTTTTTCGTTACATATTACATTCGTCAACAATGTTAGTACATTCAACTGCTCTTCGTGTGCAGCCATTTGACACGGTGATAGCAAATTCGGAGTGAAAACAAGGTCTTGAGAAAGACTATGCTATCTGACGAAGCGCATATCTCGCTGGTTACGGATAGCTCCTCAGAGGAGGATTCAGAGACAGATGACCAGTCCTATTCCCCCCCGAGGTGTATGCTCTAACTTGGCAGGGTTATGTTGCTCATATCGTGCGTATGGTGTCTCGCATTGCTATGCCATTTGATTAGTTTAGACATGCTTTGTGTGAATGCCACCTGTTCAGTGTCTAATTACCATATATGTGAATTATGCATTGCCATCTTGTTGCAAGACATTATATATGTGAATTATACAATGCTATCTTGTTGCAAAGGCATTATATATGTGAATTATGCAATGCCATGCTATTTAGCCAATCATCATGTATGTGAATTATATCATGCTATCATTTTTTGTATTACGTGTTCCATTTGTCGACAACGTTTGTATATTCAACTACTCTTCCTGTGCATCAGCCATTTGAAGCGGTGATGGAAGTATCTGGAGTGAAAACAAGGTATTCAGAGCAGACAATGCTACCTGTTGAAGCAGACATCTTGCTAGCTATAGAGAGCTCCTCAGAGGAGGATTCAAAGACTGATGACCAGTCCTATTTCCCCCCTGAGGTCTATGCTCAAACTTGGCAGGGTTATATTACCCATGTCATGCATGTTGTCTTGCATTGCTTAGTTTTTACATCATATATAGATTGCCATCTGCTTATTTGCTTACTATATAAATCATATATTTGAATTATATCATGCCATCATGTTTACATAGTACATACACATCATCTATCTGAATTATGGCATGGCAACCCACTTAATAAAGACATCATATAGTTATATCATCTCATCCTGTTTAGTGTTTACAGTCATCATATTTAAAATTATGGCATTCTATCCATGAATGTATGTGAATTATGGCATGCCAACCTATTTAATAAACACATTATGTAGTTATGTCATGTCATCCTGTTTACATAGTCTCATATTTTGAACTATGTCTTTCCATCTTTTTTAGTTAGCCATCATAATGTGAAATTGTGTCATGCTATCCTGTTTGGTTAGACAACAGAAATATGAATTATTTCATGCCCTCTTTTATTCCCCACTATCCATTGCACCTATCTATCATACAATGTCTATACTTTCAATTACTTTTCTTGTTTATCAGTCATTTGAATTGGAGAGCGTGATGGCAGTATCTAAGGGAGTAACAACACGGTCTTCAGAAAAGATAGTGCTACCAGTTGATGCAGATACAACCATGGTTGTACTTGCGCAAGGACCAGATCCACCACACATAACCCAGACTCTCGCAGATTGTACCCCTACCCAGTTGGACAGAGAACCAGCTACCCCTTCTAACCCCAACCCGGCAGATAGTAACCAGTTCCATTGACACAACACCATCTCCACCACAGAGCACCCAAACACGAAGCGGTTAGTAAGGGAACTCGACAGCCCAAAGCACGAGGACCACCACTCCGAATCCCAACTCAACACTTAAAGGAGAAGAAGATTTGTTCTCGTGTCAGGTTACAGAGCTATGGTTCATACTCCTTTGCTCTTGCATTCTCAGATTTACTCATACCAACTATTTTCAAAGTTGAAGGATGGAATTGAAACTCCAATGGTGCAATAGGTATGTTTTAAACCTGTTTCTTTAACTGGTTTGCTGTTGTAACCTGCTCTATGTTGATTTCAGTTTCAATTGAATAAACAGTTATGTTCTCATGTCATGCACATTACAAGTGTTGTTATTGCTTTGTCTTGAACACACTTATATTCTGTCTATTCTGCTTTGTCTTGAACAAATATTATTTGAACTGTGTCTCTATCTTGATTTGGCAACAAAAACTAGAATGATATAGACCATAAAGTGACCATGGCACATAGATATATGTTTGTTTCATGCTATTACCCTGTCCACTTTACTACTGAACTCATTTACCAAAATGAGTTTCATATACAACATGGTAAACATGTGATGTGTCTGCTTGTTTCTCTTTTAGAATGCGGACAAAATATTGGAGAATAGTACCGTGTTATCCAATGGTAAAGGAAGTAATGCAGATAAGGTTCAAGATAGTGAGACATCCCTATTGGTCTCCAAGAAAGCTGATAAAAACTATCTTGATGATAGTGAGGGAACCCAAAAGTCCTGTCTTGATGTAGTGTTCGAAAGCTTCGCCACTCTCACCGCACAAGCTCTTGAACTCATTGCTGAATCAGTTCGTCTTCTTGAGTCTCAACTTCAAGTTGAAAGACATCGATCGATGTGCTGCGACGAAAAGTCAAGGACCGAGGAAGTCCTGCAAAATTCAGATGCATATTTTCCGTGCAACAACAAGCTACCGGAGGATTTAAGCGCCAAACAAGAGAAAGTTAATAAGCTTGCTAAGCATCTTGCCAAAGATTATGGGTACCTGTGATATTGTTTCTTGAGATCTTCAAGTGGTTTCAGTTTTGGATTTGTTTTGTTTGCGCGTTTATTTGCACTGGTCGCCAACTTTGACAACCAGTGTATATGATATGCTGCTTTGTTCCCTATATTTGCACTGGTGGTGAACTTTGATGCCCAGCGGATGTAATATGTGTAACAGCCATGATAGCCTAGCATAAGTTGCTTGCTTATTTATTTCCTTGTTGTCTTGTTTATTTGTTTGCTTGTAGTCAGTGCAGTTCTTTTTAAAACTAGGCCACAATAACCATCGGCTAATATTTACTGTAGTGACACTGGGCCTCCTACGGGCCGTAGAAACAGTAGGCCTTCTACGGGCCATAGAAACAATGGGCCTTCTACGAGCCGTAGAAACAATGGGCCTTCTACGGGCCGTATCATCAATGGGCCTCATACTTTTTTTTGAGGGGTCAATGGGCCTTGTACAGGCCGTATGACCATAACGGGCCATCGTTAATAGGCTGTATTAGATGACACTATGAAAATGGCTCAACGTATTAACTGACCATAAATGGGCGGATGTAACCAGGGGCTGAATTTGGCCCACAAGCAGAAAATGACAGTAATGGGCCGTAAGTAAACAGATGCTGGAAATGAGCCCAAGAATAAATGGTCTCTAAGAAGGCCGAAAGATAACATTTGCTGGAAACGGCCCAATTGAATAACGGGCCCTTAATGGGTATAAAGTGATATATTGTTCATTACGGGCCAGTTTCACCACGGGCCGTTAGTGGGTGTAAAGTGATACACTGTTCATTGCGGGCCAGTTTCACCACGGGCCGTTAATAGGCCAAGAGTTACATAGGGCCTCATATGGGCCGAAAGACGTCATGGGCCAGAAGTGAAAATGGGCTGGAATCATATTGGATGGCCCAGATGACACTACTAGGCCTAATTCAGATAGGGCGTAATGGGCCTTGGGTTAGCGGGCTGTAAATGGGCTATATGCGAATAGGCCGTTAACAGGCTTTCCATGGGCTGGCCCGCCACCTTTTGACCAAGTCAAACGGGCCGGCCATTTCACAGGAATGGGCCTCTGTTGGGCCGTGCCGCGTGTCGACGTATCATAGGCGCCTTCTGTCCAATGAGTGGATGACATCCGTCCCAATGGTGAGCCGACACGTGTTTCCTCCAGCCAATGATGATTTTACACGTGGAAAATCCCCATTGGTCGGGGCTGTTAACGGGTTATGGGATCCAAAACCTGACCCGATAGCTTAACGGCATTCCGTTATGGTGGATGCCACCTGTCGGTCACCCTTGACGAAAGCACTTCTGTGACGCGCAATTTATCATCATGGAAGTGGACACTTCCGTGATGATAATTTTGGTAATGTCATGGAACACTTCTACGACAGCACATGTATGACTATCTTGATTCTGTCATAAAGTTATCATGGATGTGCATGCATGACAAAAACGCGACCTACTGTGACAAACACGTATCATCACGGAAGTGTATTTTTTTTGTAGTGAACGTCGTCGAGGCCCGATCTCAGCTCGAAGAAAGGCGCCAGCAGATGCTGGACCTGTCCGAGATGCTCGCCGCCACAAAGCGTCGCCTGGAGGCCGCTCAGATGGAGCACGATGCCGCTCATGGATTCGCGCCCGCCATGGCCGAGCCAAGCCAGGTCGCCGATTTACGCACTCGGGGAGGAGCGATCGGCCGGGCCCTCGGCGCCGTCCCGAATCTGCTCACGAGACCCCGCTGAAGAACATGCGTCTTTGCGGCAGCCGCGGTCGGCCTCGACCAGCTCACGAGCGAGGAGCTTAAAGAGCACATCGGGTGGATGCGCGAACTCCTCCACGCCACCAACACCCAGCAGGATTGCCTACACCAGCTCGCCAAGCCGGCGGGGTCCGGCTCCGCCCGCCTTGCCGGACCCGGCGAACTTCTGCACATGGCTTCCTCGTCGCCCGGCAAGGCGCACTTCGGTCAAGCCCGGACTCGGTGCAACCCGGCCACCACAGCCGCCGACGTCCTGGGCAATGAGCCCGCAACGGAGACTCAACGCGGACCCGGCCACCCTGGCCAGCGTCTGGCTCCAACTGACACGGCCCCTCGGGGCCTGCCCGCCAGTTAGCTCGGCCCGCATGCCATCGATGACGCCGACGCTCGCCATCGCCTCGATCAGCTCGCTCGCTCCCTAGAGGTGGAGGAGAGCGGTGCTATCGGGCCGGCCTACTTCGGCCCACGCATCTGGGAGGAGACCTTCCCCAAAGGGTTCATGCTTCCCCGCGACAGCCCCAAGTACAACGGGACCGTGAAGCCAGAAGACTGGCTCACCGACTACACCACGGCCATTGGCATCACCGGTGCCAATCATCGTCTCGTCATGCGCTACGCACCGCTCATGCTCCACCGGTCAGCCCGCACGTGGTTGAATAGTCTGCCGATGGGCAGCATCAATGCGTGGGTCGACTTCGAGGAGGCCTTTGTCCGCAACTTCATGGGGACCTACAGGCGACCCGGTCGCCCTAGCCAGCTCGCCATGTGCGTGCAGGGGCCGACGGAGACGGGTCGCGAGTACCTCGCCCGCTGGACCGAGCTCCGAAACAGCTGCAAGGGCGTCCTTGAAGTCCAGCGATCGAAGATTGTCGTGGGTGCGAGATGGCACCCTCCTCAAGCACAAGCTCTTGCGCTCCGAGCCGGCCACCATGGCCGCGCTCATGGTGACGGCGGACAAGTACGCCAACGCCGACTCCGCCATGAAGATCTAGGTGGCGCTGGATGAAGTCGGCAAGGCGAAGCCGGCCGGCGAAAGCAGCCGGCAGCAGCATCACCAGAACAACAAGCGCAAGCCCGACCAGCCGGTGCAGCATCACGACAACCGGCTCGTCACGGTCGCCGAGCCCGCGGTGGACCCGGCGGCGAAGCGCCGGCAGACCGGCAAGATAGCGTGGCAACCCGTCATGAGTTTCGAGGAGATGCTCGACGCCCCATGCAAGCACCACAACGGCAAAAGACCCTCCACGCACACGCTTCGGCAGTGCGCCATCCCCAAGCGCATCATGAGGGGAGACGTCCCGCCTCCTCCGGCTTCGGCTCGAGCTCCAGGCGCAGGACAGCCGCCTCCGCCTCCACCTCCGCCTCCCGCTGGCGGCGCGATCCGGAACAACGCCTACCCGGACCAGAACGCGGCCTACGTGGTCTTCACCAGCCTCAGCGATGAGAAGCGCAACGAGCGCCTTCTTCGGCAGGAGGTGAACACCGTCGTCCCGGCCAAGCCGGAGGTCATGCATTGGTCGGATCGGTCGATCACCTGGACCCGGGAGGATCACCCGGCGGTCATGCCGAGTCTAGGTGGATACGCCCTCATCCTCAACCCCACCATCGTCGCGTGGCGCACATGCAAGTTCTCCCGAGTCCTCATCGACGGCGGCAACAACATCAACATCCTCTACCACGACACGATGACCAAGCTCGGCCTCAAGGCCAAGGACCTGGAGCCAACCCGGACGATCTTCCACGGCATCGTGCCCGGCTTCTCCTGCTCTCCCATTAGCCGGGTCCGGCTCGATGTCCTCTTCGGTAACAACAGCCACTTCCGGCGCGAGCCGATCTGGTTCGAGGTGGTGGACCTATCCAGCGCGTATCACGCGCTGCTGGGCCGGCCCGCGCTCGCCAAGTTGATGGCGGTTCCCCACCACGTGTACCTAAAGATGAAGATGCCGGGTCCCAAGGGCCTAATCACGATCACTGGCGACTACCACAAGTCCCTGGTGTGCGCCCAAAGAGCGAACCAAGTTGGCGGTGCGCTGAATGGAATTGCCGAGGCGGCGCCCGACCGACCGGATCATCGCCCTGGCGGGCGAGGCCTCCGCCGCGTTGATCCCGACCATGAACCTGGCCGACGAGGCTGCCTTCAAGCCCTCCAAGGAGACCAAGAAAGTGAAGCTCAACCCAGAAGACCCCAGCTGTAGCAAGTACGTTGTCGTAGGCGTCCGCCTCGACAGCAAATAGGAAGGCGAGCTCGTCGACTTCCTCCGTGAGAATCGGGATATCTTCGCATGGACCCCCAACGACATGCTGGGCATCCCGAGGAAGTACGCCGAGCACAAACTTCACGTCCGTAAGGACACCAAGCCGTCCGTCAACCCCTACGACGATTTTCCGAAAAGAAAAGAAGAACCATTGGTGAAGAGGTCACCAAGCTTTTGGCGGCCGGCTTCATAATGGAAGTGTTTCACCCCGACTGGCTGGCCAATCTAGTCCTCGTCCTAAAGAAGAACAAGACCTGGCGCATGTGTATCAACTACACCAGCCTCAACAAGGCCTGTCCCAAGGATCCGTTCGTTCTCCCGCGGATTGACCAAGTCATCGACTCGACTGTCGGGTGCGAGCTCCTGTCCTTCCTTGACGCTTACTCCGGCTACCACCAGATCAAGCTAGACCCGGCCGATGCCCTGAAGACTTCCTTCATCATGCCCTTTGGGGCGTATTGCTACATCACTATGTCGTTCGGCTTGAAGAACGCCGGTGCCACCTTCCAGCGCTGCATGCAGAAATGCCTACTGCCGCAACTCGGCCGCAATATCCACATGTACATGGACGGCATCGTGGTGAAGGAAACATTCGCCAACCTCCACGAATACAAGGTAAGCTTAACCCAGAAAAATGTGTCTTCGGCGTCCCAGCCGGAAAGCTACTCGGCTTCCTTATCTCGGAACGCGGCATTGAGGCGAACCCGGAGAAGATCAAGGCCATCGAGCGCATGCGCAAGCCGGCTAGGCTGCGCGACGTCCAGAAGTTCACCGGGTGCTTGGCTTCGGTCAGCCGGTTTCTAATCCGGCTGGGCGAGAGGGCGCTCCCCTGTACCAGCTGATGAAGAAAGACGAGTCCGTTCGAATGGAATGGCAAGGTAGACGAGGCTTTCCAAGACCTCAAGTGCATGCTCTCCACCGCACCAGTCCTAGCCGCACCGACCAACAAGGAGCCGCTGTTGCTCTACATAGCCGCAACCTCGCGGGGCGGTCAGCACGGTGCTGGTTGTAGAGCGACCAGAGAAGGGCAAGATCCAAGCCGTCCAGCACCCAGTCTACTACCTGAGCAAGGTGCTCCCCATCTCCAAACAGAACTACCCGCACTACCAGAAGATGTGTTACGGTGTGTACCTCACCGCCAAGAAGCTGAAGCAATACTTCCAAGAGCACGTCGTCACCGCGTGCCCGCAGGCGCCCTATCGAGAAATCATCGGTGCGGGGCGCCTCGGCGGGTCGCCAAGTGGGCGATCCAGCTAGCCGGCCACACCATCCTCTACGAGCCCCGCACCACGATCAAGTCTCAAGCCCCGGCCGAGTTCCTCGTTGACTAGACCGAGACCCAGTACCTGCCGCCACCTCCCGACTTGACGCATTAGCGCATGCACTTCGCGGGTCCAAGATGCGGCTCGGCTTAGGGGACGGCATCGTACTGTCGTCCCCGAAGGGGGACCGGCTCCGCTACGCGCTCCAGATCCACTTCGGCGCCTACAACAACGTCGCCGAGTATGAAGCCCTTGTGCACGGCCTCCGGCTTGCCAAGGAACTCGGCATCCGGCGCATCCTGTGCTACGGTGACTCGGACCTGGTGGTGCAGCAGTGCTCCGGCGAGTGGGACACCCGCGACTCAAACATGGCAAGCTACCGCTTCCTCATCCAGAAGCTGTCCCGATCCTTCGAGGGCTGCGAGTTCCTCCACGTCCCACGTGCGAAGAACGAAGCAGCCGACACCCTCGCCAAGATCGCCTCGTCACGACAAGCTATCCCGTCCGGCGTCTCCATTGAGCACCTGTGCAAGCCATCCGTCAAGCCATCGCCGAACTCCGAGTCCATTCACGTTCCAGACGATCCGGCCGCACCTCAAGCCGACCCGGGGACTGCTGAACCCGGCCCCGGGGCTGCTCAGCTCAACTCGGCCACCGTCAACCCGGACCCAACCGTCGCCAATTCTGACCCGGGGGCTGCTCAACCCGGCTCGGGGGCTGCCGTCTCGGAACCCCCCTTGGTGGCCGTCTTCGCCATGGTGGCAGCTCCATCCTGGGCCCTCCCAATATCAGAATTCCTAGAGAATGGGGTTCTCCCCATGGACAAGACCGAAGCTCGGCAAGTGCAGCACCGGGCGTCCGCCTACAACATCATCAACAACGAGCTCGTCAAGTGCAGCCCCACCGGCATGTTCCAGCGCTGCGTCGAGCAGGATCGGGGCATCGACATCCTCCTCGACATCCACCAGGGCGAGTGCGGGCACCACGCCGCATCGCGATCCCTGGTGGCCAAGGCGTTCCGCCATGGTTTCTACTGGCCCACGGCCCTCGAGGACGCTGAGTCGCTCGTCCTCAAGTGTGAGGGATGCCAGCGCTTCAGCAAACGCAGCCACCAGCCGGCATCAGCACTCTGCACCATACCGATCGCCTGGCCCTTCGCGGTCTAGGGAGTCGACATGGTGGGACCCTTCAAAACCGCTCGAGGCAGCATGACGCACCTGCTGGTGGCAGTGGACAAATTCACCAAGTGGATCGAGGCAAGAGCAATTAAGAAACTGGACGAGCCAACAGCCGTCTGGTTCATCAAGGACATAGCGGTGTGCTACGGCATGCCGAACAACATCATCTTCGACAACGGCACCAACTTTGCCAAGGGCGCGCTCGAGCAATACTGCTCCGTTTCCGGCATCCGCCTCGACCTGGCCTCCGTTGCGCATCCGCAGTCCAACGGGCAGGTCGAGCGGGCCAACGGACTCATCCTGTCCGGCATCAAGCCGCGACTCGTCGAGCCACTCATCCACTCACTCGGCAGCTGGCTCGACGAGTTGCCGGCCGTTCTCTGGATTCTCCGCACCACGCCGAATCGGTTGACCAGGTTCACCCTGTTCTTCCTCGTCTATGGAGCTGAAGCATCATCCCGATCGATGTCGAGTTTGACTCGCCGCGCGTCACGATGTACACCGAAGCCGAAGCCAGAGAAGCCCACGAAGATGGCGTCGACCTGCTTGAAGAAGCACGTCTCTTGGCGCTCAGCCGCTCGGCCATCTACCAGCAAGGTCTGAGGTACTACCACAGCAAGAAGATCAAGCCCCTTGCATTCCGCGAGGGCGACCTCGTCCTCTGCCTCGTCCAAGAGGCGAGGCCAACTGGCTGTCCCCTCCATGGGAGGCCTATTCATCGTGAGCGAGGGCCTTGCGATCGCCGCGCCTACTACCTCATCGATGCCGCAAGTCAAAAGCGCGCCATGAAGGACACCGCCGGTGAAAAGCGACACGGCGGCCGTGGGCAGCGAACTCCTCGCCCGTTTACGATTAGCGCCACGAGTGTATGTATAAATGCGCCTTTTGTAAATGCATGAAACTATGGGGTCCCCGAAGCAGACTCGGGGGCTATGAGGAAGTCTGGACTAGGGGTGTCGAGACAGCGGACTATCATCGTCCATGGGACTCCAAGACTACTGAAGATACAAGATTGAAGACTCCGTCCCGTGTCCGGATGGGACGTTCCTTGGCGTGGAAGGCAAGCTTGGCGATCTGGATATGTAGATCTCCTACCATTGTAACCGACTCTGTGTAACCCTAGCCCTCTCCGGTGTCTATATAATCCGGAGAGTTTTAGTCCGTAGGACACAACAACCATTACAACAATCATACCATAGGCTAGCTTCTAGGTTTAGCCTCCTTGATCTCGTGGTAGATCCACTCTTGTAATACATCATCAATAATGTCAGGCGAGGCGTAGGGTTTTACCTCCATCAAGAGGGCCCGAACACAGGTAAACATCGTGTCCTTGTCTCCTGTTACCATCCGCCTAGGCGCACGATTCGGGACCCCCTACCGAGATCCGCGGTTTGACACCGACATTGGTGCTTTCATTGAGAGTTCCTCAATAGCCGTCACCGATAGGCTTGATGGCTTCTTCAATCAACAACAACGCCGTCGGTGAGACTTTTCTCCCGGACAGATCTTACGTATTGGCGACCCATCTGCATCAGGCCAATTCACTTGGCCATCTGGAGCGATCAAGCTCGCCCGCCGTCAGGTCAGATTGGAAACCTAAACTTCACGGCCGATATCGCGGAGACCTGATCTTGACGGATCAAGCCATAACCGTGCGTGCCGCAATGTCACGATGGGCATGATCTAACTCTGCGCCGCGGACGGCGCCTTGGAGCCGCTGCGAATCGCGCTCGACCCATAGTCCGGAGCGATCGCGCAGCTTCGAGGGCGGGTGGCTGGACACCTCCTCAAGAGCTGCAACTTCCACGGCGATGGGCGAACATTGGCCTTGTCCCTATAAAACTTGTGACTCCGGCGCGGACTCCTCGCGGACTCGAACCTCCTGCGCCCTGCCAATCGAATCCGATGGGGCGCCCGATCATGGAGTTCACCGCTGCTGACATCTTTCGGCACTCACCCTTTGGCGACATCTTAAATTATTTGAAGCATCTCTCGCTATCCGGAGAGCCTGGCGGATTATGGCGAGATGGTTGGGATCTTGAGACGGCGAAGAAATTCAAACCCCACCCACCTCACACTTTGTAGCCACCGTCGGCGATCTAACCGACATGTTAGACTATGACTCGAACACATCAATGGTATGGGCGATGATGCGGAGGCGAACAGAACCAGCGCCTACTGAGGCCTTTGGAAGACCACCTCGATCATATGACATATACATGGTGGACACCCCAAAAGATGGGGGGCGAAGAAGCGTGCGGAGGCAGATTCATTAAAGAAACAGCCCAAGCGCCCGACGTCGATGGCGCCCGCTCTAAATCCGCCACAGCAGAATGGAGATTCGGCACGAGAGATAATAACACCCCGAGAAAGTGTCGAAGACAATCCCCTCCAAGCAAGATTCAGCGTGGGAGGATCGTGAGTAAGCCCTCACGAGAGGCGGCGGCACGAAGAGGTCGAGGATGATAATTACATACCTCCCTCAGGAGGCGAGGCAAGCCTTGGCGGCAACCCAATTAAATCGTGCCGAGGATCCGTCGAACAAGAGCGTTTCAAATGCAGGCTAATGGCCACAGACAAATAGCCTAAAGAAAAAAGCGGCAACTTCAAGCTGATCAAGACCTGCCGGCCGACGGATGGACCGAGGTCCTCGCGGCGAAGAGTATGAATTCGAGCGCCCTCAAAAGCTAGCAAAGCGCAAGTTGCTCCCCGATTAGAGGAGGAAGCATACATACCTTCATCACCAGCGCTGTCTGGCCGATCGACCACCCGTGGTCGCGACGAAGGCATCGGGCCTTCCATCAAAACCGTACCCGGCATCGCTCGAAAATGCAAAGCCACGCGAAACGCGCGGACTTCGCGGGATATATTGGAGGATAAGGCAAGACAATCCAGATCTATCTATGGATCACGTGGGCGCCCCGACCCACAACGAATACCGTCGAGCGGATACAACAACTCGGCGGGCGAACACTGAAGACAAGCGCTCCCTTGAGCTACGTCGTGATATTGCTCAATCTGAGCGCCGCACACCCGCTATGCTTCACGCGAAGTAATGGATCATCAAATCCCGAAGGGTTTAAACCCATAAACATTGAATCCTCGATGGCACAGCGGACCCAGCGGTTTGGATCGAAGATTATCTCCTTCACATCCATATGGCCCATGCGGCGGCATCTCCATGCCATCAAATACCTCCCTCAAGCTTAAAGGACCAGCGGCATTGGCTTAACAGCTTGCCCAGAGTTAATTGGGTGTTGGGAGGACACGGAAGCCGCATTCCTCGACAACTTCCGGGGCACATATGTGCGACCACCGACGCGCCGATGACCTAAGCCACATAATCCAGCAGCAGACGAATCGGCGGAGCAATTACGGACACGGTTCTTAACAAAGAAAAATCAAATCGTCATTGTCCGGATCACGAGAGGCCCTCGCAGCCTTCAAACATAACATCCGTGATGAATGGCTAGCCGGCACCTAGGATAGGAAAAGCCGAAATCCATGGCAGCCCTCACATCATTAATGACCGCTTATGCGGGAGAGGATAGCTGGCTAGCTCCGCTAACAACCTCAACAAAAATCTGGTAGTGCGGATACTAAGGACCACATTGGCAGGTCGCGTCGAAGCAAAATAAGCGCCCGCGTTAACAGCGATGACAAGGAGGATCTGGCGATCAATTCAGGATTCGAGGCTCTAAACCGGTCGTGGAAGAAGCCATTCAAAAGAACCACTCGGGTCCGTCCAATTTGGACCGAATACATGACCGCTCATGCGGATACATGGCACCCAGAAAAAGCCAGCTAACCACACCAGAGAGATTGTTGGGTATTTAGCATGACGCAAGTTAATTACGAAAACAACGACAAGGGGCTGCCTGGCGATAGCGAGGAAGAGACCCGACCGCCCGAACATAGAAGACGAGAAGGTTTCCCCCACAAGTGCAGACGATGAACATGATATCATAACCCATATACCCAAGAGGGCGGAAGTGTGCACTAAGGGGCGTATATGCGATGGAGCGATCGCCCTAAGTTCAATCCATGGTCCTCTTGCCCGATCACTTTCGATCGAAGAGACCATCCGACTAGTATCCGCTATGGCGGATTCGCCGCGTGGTTTTAGACCCAATCGTCGATGGATTTCACCTCACGAGAGTCGATGGGCGGCGGCGTAGCTGAACCTGCTTTATCGGGATCGGTCGCAAGATGGGCATAGACCCTCAAGGATTAAACCTACAAAGGCGACCTTCAAAGGCATCATACCAGGTGTTGAGGCCAATTATGCGAGATCGATCCTGCTGGAAGTGGTCTTGGATCCCGGACAATTTCGGGCGAGAGTTAATCTTGACATAGTCCCGTTCATGGCGGCTATCATGCTCTGCTTCAGACGAACGCGTTCGCAAAAGTTCAGCGCGTGCGCGCTTTCGCATACCTCAAGCTCAAGATGCGAGGCCTCGTGGAGTCATCATGGTCAGCGGAAATCTGAAGCTCCCTCGAGCGGAGGAACATCTGGCAGCTCTCCTGGCGAAATGCAGAGCAGCCTTACGAGGCAATTTTGAGTCCGGCCGTTAAGCGGCGGACACGACAAGCGCTGGAGCAACATCAACCAAGACCACAGCACGTTACGAGCACGGCGTGCAATGCGGCTAACCCCAGCCCTTGCCTAGCTGCAAGACCAACCCTCTGCGTACATCATTACGCTCTGGAGATACCATGGGCCTAGGGAGGGGCATGACCACAGCAGACCCAGAGTGCGGCTCGACCACACCAGGGGCTCACAAGTGTGTCGTTCTTTTTTATTATTTTTCTTCTTTGTATACACAGCACTCCGTTAACCAGAGGCCCTGTCCGGCGGCGAACCCGCCGAACTCACGATGCAATAGCCAGGGAGGGAAGAAGGTTGCGACGAACACTCAGGTGGTCTCCATTACGAGCATTAAATTTGATTATATACACCAGTCCGCAGCCCACCCCTGGAGGGCGACATGTTTAATTAGCCCAATCCCTTGCTTACCGCACTATTTGTATCATTCCACACTCATAGCGAATTCCTTGAATAAATAATGTAGCACTTTTGCACATAATTGCATTACTTTACATATATGTTCACTAATGACATCTTGCACCGTATATTTTAGTGCGGCCCGAATACACCAGGGGCTTATGTTCCCGGCATTATGGTGTGATAAGTCGAACACTTTCACAAGTCGGCACCGAACTTATAGCATTATATGAATCGGCTCGAATCATGTCTTGGGTCAATAGTTGGGTTTGCGGCTCCACGTTTTGGTACCTTCGTTCCATTTTGTCGGCTAAGGTAGCCTGGGAGAACCACTGCGATTGCGCCCGGTTGAGCTGGCGGCGCCTCGATGGAAAGCTAAAACTGCTGTCATGATAAGGCGAGGACTGGTAGCTGTTCGAGAGGTCTTTTGAGTCCTAAAGACTTATGCCGCTTCAAGCGAAAAACTGGATAATGTCCGGCCAAGGCGTGGATAGCACCCGAACTTGGTCTTCGAATACTAGGGCTTCATGAAATTTAAAATTATAAATTCTATGGCTAAGTGAGTGTTCAAGCATTATAAGTCCGGTTGCCTTGTTACGTTGTGTTGGCGCCTCCTAGATGGACCCAAGAATGGGAACAAGAGTGCTCAAATTTATCCCGAACACCCAGGCACTTTCGTGGCTTGGGGCTGAAGCCGACGACTTGCCATCTCTCGGATTTTATAAGCGGCCGCCTGAAGGTAATATTTTAAATCAAACAAGCGTTGCTTAGCGCATATGAACAAAGTTTTCAGCGCAGGATAATACATAGCGAGTCTACTCAATAATTACATCTCTAGGCACTCATCCGCAATCTTGCGGGCACCCTTGAGACAGTCTTATAGTACATCTCGGGCGTCGATACTCCTTGCTGTGGCGGCGCGTCGATGATAAGCTTCTCCGCATCAGGCCTGCCCGATTAGTGCACCTTTTGCGAGCGGCAACGGCGCCTTCAATCTGGTAGTGCTGATGACCTCCACCAGTGCGCATCCACCGGCCGCTGCCGCAGGCTGAAGTAGCTCCGAGGCATGGCCTCTCGAGCCACAACCCGGACTATGAGGCCCTTCATGGCCTCTTCGGCTACCTTGTGGAGCTCGACCAGCTGCTTGGCTGGTTGCTAGAGAACACCGGAAGGCGGCCTCGGCGTCTTGAGACTAGAAGACCTTCTTCGTTGAGCTCCCTCCTCGCCCACGGTAGAATCGGCGGCATCGGATACTGCTGAGGCAGATCTGCAAGCATACAGAGCTCGAATTGGGTAAGTGTCGGGTAGTTTACATTAACATGCTTGCTTTGCATGAAAAATGCCTTACCGCCGCTATTTTCTTCACATCCTCAAACTCTGAAGGGCCTTATGGGCCTCGGCCTTGGCGGCTTTGGCACTTTCGAGGCGAGGCAAGCTCGGACTCTCGAGTCTTTGAGTCACGCTCAAACTCTCATGCTTTTCCATGAGGCACAGGCTCTTGCCGCACTTCCGCCACCGCGCCTCCTGCTTCTCTCGCTCTGCTGTTCACGGCCGCATTGCGTTCGACGCGGACACAGCCTCCTTAGGGTTGCCACCTCGTTCGTGGCCCTGCGGTACCACGTTATCCTTGTTATTTTATTGCAACCTAAATCCTTTTACTGTAAGGTAACTATTCAAAGTGGTGTTACTCACCTTCTTTGTCCTCGAGCTTCTTCTTGGCACGGCCGAGCTCTTGCTCGGACCGCTCGAGATCTGCTTCAAAGCACCGACCTCCATGATCGGTCTGGCGAGGTCAGCAGCGCAGCCTGCAAACCCATATTGACATAATTTTAGCAACCCTGCGTACATCTTTTTAGATCCTCAGTCCGGCTTTTCTTTCCGAACACCGAACCGAGCATCGGGGCTACTGTCTATGCGGTATTACATTACATAATTTTAACTTCTTAACTCAAAGCACATTAGAAGGCTGCTGCGAGCTTCAGTCGGCCCGCTCTTGGCGAGCTGAACCTTGAATCACCGCACTCATGATAGTGCGGTGTTCTTCTCTCGATAGGCGCCTTTGGCGCCTCTACCAAGTTGTCCGGCGCCTCCGGTTGGGCGAGAGCCGCCCGGTGTCACAGTCTTGCCCTTCTTGCAAAGGGCGCTGCGGACTCCGGAACCACTGCGGGTTCGATGTGGAGTCGGCGCAAAGTCGAGGAGGCTGCCTTGCGGCGCCTCAGAGCCTCCTCCTGATGGGTCCCTTCACGGGATCCCACCTCGGCGTCCTCGGTGGCGCGAGGTGGAAAGCGATCGGAATGGAATCCACATCCGGCCAGACAGCGACCCTTCGGCAAGCGGGAAGATCATCGTCGGCGGACTGCGAGCGTTATCGGCATTAGAGGACACTATGTGACACAAAAAGAAATTACAAATCATTCAGAATCCGGATACTTACGATCTGCCGGAGGCTGGCCCTTGAGGGCGCTCTTCTTCGCCAACATTGGCGTTGGCGGAGCTGTCAGAGGAATAGTTCTTGCCGCTTGGACCCTTGGCCTCCCCTGTTGGGAAGCCTTCCTCTTTCTCTCTCCTCCTCAGGAAGAGTCTTCTTCCTCCTCCTCATCTTGGGGAGAATCCGCCTCAGTCGTCGGACACTGAAAGCGAGAACTCTTCAGTACACAGGCCTTCTTGGCCTTCTTCTCCGGCACCACATGCGGTGCGGAACCAGCAACCCCGCTAGGCAGGCGTCCACTGGGTTTTCGGCATGGGGCCGGGCGGATGAGCTGCTCGGCCTTCTTCATACATTCTGTCAAAGGAAAGGGAGATTGAAACCGCTTAGGGTTGAACTATTAACAACAAGTGTCCGTAAAGGGTAGAATCACTTACCTAGTCAGCTGGGCCTTGCTGAGTGAAATCCGCGATCTTCCGTTCGCGGATCACGAGGCTTGGCGCCCTTAAGCAGCACCCTCTAAGCGCCTTGCGTCGTGTCGAAGAGCCCGCTCAACGCTTTGGTCTTTGTGCGGATCGAACTCCACAGGTTGAATGCCCGTTCTTGGCATGGGAGAATCCAGCGGACGAGCATGACTTGGACCACATTAACAAGCTGAGCTTCATGTTCACCGGCTTACGGATCTGAGCTTGGAGTCCGTCGGCTCCTTGAACTACCCCATAGCAAGCCCTTCTCTTTCCGGAGGTGAGCTGCAGGGGATACCAGATCTGAACTCGGGGGCGCCGCCCACGTAGGGTCGCTGGCTCGGTGATGTAGAACCACCTCATGCCACCCCTTGACGGACTCCACGAAGGCCCCTCAGACCGAGGGCGTTGGGCATCTTGCCCAACATGGGCGCCTCCGCACTCCGCCTCGTGCCCTTCACTACCTTGACTTGACATTGAAGGTCTTGAGCCTGGCGAAGTGGGGCTGGATCTGAGAGGAAGGCCTCGCACACGACGATGAATGCCGAGATGTTGAGGATGAAGTTCGGCGCCAGATCATGGAAATCCAGGCCGTAGTAGAACATGAGCCCCCGGACAAAGAGGTGAAGTGGAAAGCCCAGTCCGTGGAGGAAGTGGGGAAGAAATACGACCCTCTCATGGGGCCTGGGGGTGGGGATGAGCTGCCCCTTATCGGGCAGCCGGTGCGCGGTGTCGTCGGAAAGGTATCCGACGCTGCACAGTTTGGCGATATGCTCCTCCTTAACGGTGGAGAGCAACCATTTACCTCCCGCTCCGGACATGGTCGGAGAAGGTTGAGACGAGATGCGCGGACTTGGGCACTGGAGCTCGAGTGCGCGGAGATGGATAAGCAAAGGAGGAAGAAGGCGTAGGTAAAAAGGCGGATCCTTATCCCCTTATAGATAGGCGGGTGAAGACTATACGTCCCCACCGGCCTGGTAAAACTCGCTTATCTCCCAAGCGCCACCATCAATGGCGCGGCTGGGTTACCCACGTCCGTATTGATGTGGATCCCGACATAAGGGGAACACGATCTCTGCTTCGACAAGACGTGCCAAGGAAACCACTTCGCTAAACGCGCTGAGGTGGTGTAATAAAAAACGATTCAAGTAAAGGCTTGGTAGTGGCGTGATGTCACGCTACAAGATACATCAGCAGATTGAACCTGCGTACATGATATTCTCTCTACGGTGGAATGTGGAAATTATTTTGCAGAGCCAGACACTATCCTGGTGTTCACAATCTTCTATGGATTATTCGGAGGAGGAACCCGCCTTGCAATGCCGAACATTATGCGCGCGGACTCATCGTCATTGAAGCCTGTTTCAGGGCTCTTGAGGAGTCTGGACTAGGGGTGTCCGGACAGCGGGACTATCATCGTCCGCGGACTCCAAGACTACTGAAGATACAAGATTGAAGACTCCGTCCTGTGTCCGGATGGGACTTTCCTTGGCGTGGAAGGCAAGCTTGGCGTCTGGATATGTAGATCTCCTACCATTGTAACCGACTGTAACCCTAGCCCTCTCCGGTGTCTATATAAACCGGAGGGTTTTAGTCCGTAGGACACAACAACCATTACAACAATCATACCATAGGCTAGCTTCTAGGGTTTAGCCTCCTTGATCTCGTGGTAGATCCACTCTTGTAATACACATCATCAATATTAATCAAGAAGGACGTAGGGTTTTACCTCCATCAAGAGGGCCCGAACCTGGGTAAAACA
Source organism: Aegilops speltoides (assembly GCA_021437245.1). Classification (NCBI taxonomy): domain Eukaryota; kingdom Viridiplantae; phylum Streptophyta; class Magnoliopsida; order Poales; family Poaceae; genus Aegilops; species Aegilops speltoides. Next base: position 72,888,420 of record CM038145.1, on the reverse strand, counting down.
TCGTGTCCCTTGTCTCCTGTTACCATCCACCTAGACGCATAGTTCGGGACCCCCTACCCGAGATCCGCCGGTTTTGACACCGACAGGCTACCTTTCGCCGACCAATTTATTGCGTCCTTTTTTTCTGCATCACTATACCACTGAACCCGGCCACCGGTCCGACTCACTTGACCCGGGGGCATAGGGGCTGGCCGGCTCGATAGCCACCCCGCCGCCTTACTTGGTGATTTCTGATAAAAGTTAGGACGCTGCGGTCCCTCACTGCGCCCTAAAGCCACAGATCCAGCTTTGGCTGTTGGCTAGCAAGCACAACGGGCCAAAGCTCCTTTACGCTTCATACACTAAGTCTAAGGCCGCCGGGTCAATCAACCCGGCCTGCCATTCACCAAATGAACAGCCGCACTACCGGCTACGCTGCCAACCAACCAGCGGATTGCCACCACCGCCTGGGTGCCATTTCGCTCAACGTTTCCAAAGACCCAAGTCCTGTGCGCCCCTTTCAAAGAATTGAACTCCTTGTCATGGACCGGAGCCTCGGCCCTCTGACTCGCGGGGGGGGGGAGGTTTGAGTAAGGAAAAGCGCATGAAATCTGTCCGAAAAACAGAAGGCAAAAAAGCAAAGGCACTCATGACATTTACACATAGATATTTAAACAAAAGGCCCACGGCCGAAGTTCATTACACCCTAAAACCCCCAGTGGGTGGGTGGACCTGCTACTTAATAGATTCTGCATAAAGTGTCTCAGGCATCTCCAACGCTGCATCGCGACGTCGACGGCTCTCCCCTGGCGGCCTCCGGGTCCGGCGAGACACCAGTGTCCTCCTCAGCATCCGTGTCGCCATAGACGCCCGTCTCCTCTGAGCTCCCCTCCGGATCATGGAGAAGCAAGCCGTAGTCGTCGCCATCCACGGCCCTGCCGTCTTCCGTCTACTCCGGATGGAACTCGCCGTGGAAGACGAAATCGGTGATGTAGCTGGCCTGGGAGGCGATCCGGCCGGCCTGCTCCTGCAGCAACTACTCCGAGCCGGCCCGCTGGTCCATCAGCGCGTCCAGTTGAAGATCCGGATGCCAAGACAGCGCAAACCGGAGCGCCATCTCGGCACCGGCACGAGCGGAGGAGACGCGTCACTCGCCAAGATGGTCCGGACCCGTCTCCAGCCAGCGCGCCAGGCGCGTGAAGCTGCTTGACACGACAGCGCCCGGCCAAAGGGCCGTCATCATCGCGGTGCCGGCCCGGGACATCCGCTCCATCTGCGTCCCCAAGACCCGCAGGCGGGCCTCAGCAGTGGCGATAATCTCCGGGAAGGTCCAGGCCGTCCGCGGATCCGTCCCAGACCCAACAACGCTGGTCGAGTCGCGCTGATAGTGGACGGCTTCCTCCGCCAGCCGCTGCATCTCCGGGAAGGCCCCTGCCACAAAGGAAGAACCAAGTTAGAAGAACAACAAGGAAGAAAAGTCGGGTCCCGACCCGGCAAGCTACAAGAAACATCACTTACTGGAAAAGGGCTCTTCCAGGTGCTGCGCCTCAAGCAACGTACCACGCCGCTCCCGCTCCATGGCGCGGTCGCGCTCCTTGAGTGACTTCTCTAGAGTGGTCGCCTTGGCAAGGGCCGCCTTCAGCTCGGCGTCCTTGTCTTCGGCCGCCTTCTCGGCTGCCTCGCGGCGGCGGGCTTCATCCTCACGGGCCCCCTCAGCTGTGCTGACCTGCCCCCGCAGGCGTTCCACCTCGGCCTGGAGGCGACCCTTGTCGTCGGCCAGCTGGCCTGGCCGCGCCGCTGGTCCGCCTCCATCAGGGGCTGCGCCTCCGCGGCCTTGGCGGTTTCTGCCTTGAGAAGCTCCACCTCGGCCTCAAGGCGGCTCTTGTGACCCGCCAGCTGCTCATGCAGCCGGTTGGCCTCGTCAAGAGACCGCCGGGCCGCGGCCGCCTCCACCCTCGCCTGTGCCGCCTCGACGCCAAGCCGACCGGTGTCGGCAACAAGCCGGTCGTAATGATGACTGGCCCGGAGCAGCCGAGTCCGCCAGGACAGCACCTCGGCTGTGAAAAAGAAGGAATCAGCAGAAGAAAAGAGCAAGACGTAAGATTTGGCCCAATTGTTACACAATTGGCCCAAATCTTGGGGGCTACACCCAGTGGGTGCTGTCGGTGTCAAAACCGGTGGATCTCGGGTAGGGGGTCCCGAACTATGCGTCTAGGCGGATGGTAACAGGAGACAAGGGACACGATGTTTTACCCAGGTTCGGGCCCTCTTGATGGAGGTAAAACCCTATGTCCTGCTTGATTAATATTGATGATATGGGTAGTACAAGAGTGGATCTACCACGAGATCAAGGAGGCTAAACCCTAGAAGCTAGCCTATGGTATGATTGTTGTAATGTATGTTGTGTCCTATGGACTAAAGCCCTCCGGTTTATATAGGCACCGGAGAGGGCTAGGGTTACACAGAGTCGGTTACAATGGTAGGAGATCTACATATCCGTATCGCCAAGCTTGCCTTCCACGCCAAGGAAAGTCCCATCCGGACACGGGACGGAGTCTTCAATCTTGCATCTTCGTAGTCTTGGAGTCCGGCAGACGATGATAGTCCGGCTGTCCGGACACCCCCTAGTCCAGACTCCTCAAGAGTAGCCTCAACCAGGCTTCAATGACGATAAGTCCGGCGCACACAATGTTCGCATTGCAAGGCGGGTTCCTCCTTTGAATAATCCAGAAGATCATGAACACCGTGATAGTGTCCGCTCTGCAAAATAAATTCCACATTCCACCATAGAGAGAATAAAATGTACACAAGTTCAATCTGCTGACGAATTTTGCGGCATGACGTCACACCACTACCAAGCCTTTACTTGAATCGTTTTTTATTATACCACCTCAAAGACGCTTAGCTTAAGCGGTTTCCTTGCACGCCTTGTCGGCAAAGATCGTGTTCCCCTTATTCCGGGATTCTCATCAATACGGGCGTGGGTAACCCAACCGTGCCCATCGCCATGCCTCCTCTATCGAAGGTGAATCCCGAACGGTCACGGAGACGGCTCTTGGTATTTTCCCCCTTTATAAGAGGACCAAGGCTCGTTTCTTTTCTTCAATCTTCCATCGAATCTTCTCCTTGCTCCAAGTTCCAACACCCAGAGCCCCAGATTCGAGCGCTTCGGACCTTCAACAATGTCCGGCTCCGACCTTCAGGGTCGGTGGATGCCCTCCTCCGTCACGGAGGAGGACTTGCTAAAGCTGCGTGAGGCCAAGTACCTGTGTTATGAGATTTCGCACAGGTTGCCCGCCCAAGGGCAGGCCGTACCTACTCCCGAGCCCGGTGAGTACGTCGTCTTCGTATCCCACCTCCGTCGGGGTTTAGGCTTCTCGACGGACCCCTTCATGAGAGGGCTCATGTTCTACTACGGGCTGGATTTTCACGACTTGACTCCGGAGTCCATCCTCCATATTTCCGCATTCATTATCGTCTGCAAAGCCTTCCTCCGCGTCACCCCCCACTTCGGCTTGTGGCTGAAGACCTTCAATGTGGAGCCAAAGATGATCGGGGGGCGTCAAGCAGAGTGCGGCGGGGCGGCCATAAGTAGGAGGGCCGATGCCCCGTGGCCCGAGGGCTCCTTCCAAGAGGAGCTCGGCTTGTGGCAGCAGGAGTGGTTCTATGTCACCGCTCCGAAGGGCAGCAAGCAAAAGCCGTCGCCTTCATTCCGCCCAGGACCTCCACGACGGTTGATGTCGTGGGTCAACCAAGGACTCAATTGGGGGCCGTCAGAAGACGTGCCCCTATTGCAGGGCCGGATTCGAGACCTCCAAGTGAGGGAGATCAATCTGGTTGTGGTGATGCAGGTCATGCTAATCAGGCGTCTTCTGCCCTGCAAACGCCGTCCTCTCCGGTTATGGGAGTTCAATTCGGAGGGACCACGAATTCTCCAACACTTCACGGGTACGACACCCATGGAGATGTACAAGTTGTTCTTCGGACCGCAAGTGGCGTGTCCGGAATTGACCGAGGACGTAGGCCTAAGCTGCAATCGCCCATATACTCAGGTAAGTAGCTCAGAGTCCGGATGTTCCGTTTGTTTGCTTTTCTATAATTCGCCTTCTAACCCATTATCCTTCATCAGGAGTGGGTAGCACGAGCGAAGCTGATAAGGTGTCCGGCCCCCCTCCCAGAGACCGAACCGGAGCGTCAGAATGTTGGAGGTCGCGCCCGTAGAAGAAGGCGATGGGGAAAATAGAGGAGCTATCACCTCGCCTAAGGGGGTGCTTGAAGAGGGGGGGGATCGAGAATCCCTCCTCCTAGGGGGAGAAGAGGACCGCCTCCGAAGACCCGGAGGCCAAAGCCCCTAAGCGGGGGAAGAAATCTTCACCGGAGGGTCCTGCGTCCGGAGAGACCTCGGGCGTATAATCGTCTTTAAAGGATCAGCCCTCCAGTGAGCTTACAGTTCAGATCTGCGGCCTTCTTAGATGAGTTCGTCTTCAGGGGATCTTCGTCCGGAGATGATGGGGAGCGAACGCCTCCGTCGCTGCGCTTGTCGGACGAGGCGACGAGCTCAAGTATCGCCACGGAGGGTATCCCGAGCCCGGTGGAGCCGGAGAGTTCGGCGCCGACTAGTGTTCGCCGGGGAGTCAAGGATCTGCTGAGAGGGCGTCCGTCTCGAAGATCACCGTGCATTCATGAGCATGGTGATTGAAGGATTTCGTCCGAAAAGGATTGCATAATGCCGCCGGGAGTTTGTGGCGGATTTGAGGTACGTAAAACGACGCACCTTTTGACAGTTTTGCACATAGAAGTGCGCCAGAGCAGATAGTAGCCCCGAGACTCGGTAGGTTGTCTAAAACGACAGCGTGCCGAGGATCAAAATCGCAGGTATTGAGTGTCGCCTTTCCTATGCAGGTGGCGAATAGTCCGGGGGCTAGCCGGACTGGTGGAGTTGTCGAGTTAATGCGGCAACTTGATGTAGCGGATGCGGACATTGCGCTTGTCAACCGGCGACTTGACGAGTCGCAAGGTAAATTAATTCTTCCGCAGTCTTTTATTTAAGGGAGCCAAAGCCCGCCTCTTACAATATTTATGCTGTGATGCAGATGGTGCTGCTGCTGTGGAGAGCCTTCGGGCCGAGCTTGCTCAAGCCAAGGAGCAAGCCAGAAGGAGTGATGCGGCTGCCTCGAGGGTGACCGAGGAGTTAAAATCCGAAAGGGCTTCACACTGCCTAAGCAGGGAAGAGATGGCCGGATTGGCCATGAAATTGAAGGATGCTACCGACCGCAATGAGGCTCTTGAAAAGGAGCCTTCGCGAGAAGACTGGGAAGGCCACCGCCGAGGCTAAGGATGTCCGCTCTGCAATGCGGGCTATGAAGGAGGAGCTGCGCCAGTCGAGACATTGTGGCTGGCAAGCCTTTTCTGCTGCATCGCGGTTTAGGGAACTCAATTATGCCCAGCTTGGCCAGCTGTGGGGTCGGATGATCCATATGCGGACTTAGCGGCAAGTCTGGCGGATGTCGCCAGTACTTCCAGAGTCGGAAGGATCACAAGACGGAAGAGCTGTTTTGGTCTCAATTCCATAGTCCGGATCGTTCACTTCCGCTGACCGATCGGTTGGCCGAATGGGCTGAGCTAAACAGGTTGTCTGGACTTGCCATGACTGATATCGTGGCTCATGTCTGGCCAGAGAGGCCTAAGGCGACGAGCAATTTTGGCTTATTGCAGCAATTTCTTGGTGCGGTGCCGCATATCAAGGAGATGAAGCGGTTGGCCTGCATAGAAGGTGCGCGGATGGCCCTTGCCCGTGTGAAGACACATTGGACAGAGATGGATGCCACCGCTATTGCAAGCCAGGGTTCGGACGAAAGCCGGTTACCCGCCGAGCACTATTTTGGGGAAGTTATGCGTGGTGCTCGTGTAATAGAGTCGCAGTGCTCGAAAAATGTCACATTCAAATGAACGTTTTATCTTGTAAAACAATGATTATGATGTAACCGCTTTTTATACTTATGCGCTCCAAGTATTGAAATATCTCCTATGCGGCCGTTTATGTATACGTTTGTATAACCTGAAAGATGGTAGTCTTCAGCTTCAGCCCCCACGCACAAGGTGCGGGGGTGTTCGCAAAAAATAGCACGTTTTCACACTTAATCCGACGTCTCGGTCTTGTTAAGGAGGTGGTAGCGTAGCAAACGAGGCAATCCGGACTATGATGCTTTATCACTTTCACTTAGCCATTGGAGTTCGAGGGTGGGGCTACGATATAGCCCGTGGGGGCAACGCGCTTCTCCGGATTCGGGGCGCGTGTGTGCCTGACCGGGAAACGGTCCTTCGTCAAAGTGGGGAATTCTAAACATTCCAGTAGTCGATCGAGTGGTCGACCAGTCTCTCGCAGTATCATGACAATCGCTTTTGGCTTTCATCGAGGTGCTCGCCAAATTAACTGGGGCACAATCGCAGAGTTCTCCGGTGCCGCGTTAGCCGATGATACGAAACGAAGGCAGCAAAACACAGAGCCGGCAAACACAACATTTGACCAAAGTCATGATTCGAGCTGATGCATATAAGGCCTAATCTCGAGACGCCAACACTCCCTAAGGTGTTCGGTCTTTATAATAATGGGCAAACAATGCCCTAAGCCCTAGTGTCCGTGCACGGCAAGATCCTCCGACGCGCCGATGCCAAAACGTCAGCTCCACTTTGGTTATAATGAGAAACCAGGGATTATAACAACAAGAGACAGAAAAGGTTTACGCAGGTCTTAATCAAAAGAATCCTTGCGACGGGTCCCATCGCACGCTCTGCCTCGGTTCTCAAGCAGCCGTTATCCTAGACGGGTGTGCACGTTGTTCATCTGTAGAAAGAGAGGAACTTAGCTTGGAAGGAAATTGTGCAAAAAATATATACGAAGGAAAAAATATAAATAAATACGTAAAGTGGAGTCTATATGAGCTCGTTGTTGCTTGTGCGCGCAGCCCCTTGTGAAGGGGTGTGCGGCTAGGGAGCCCCTAGCTTATTTATGCCGACTCGCCTTGCCGTGTTCGGGTCTTTAAATGACATCAAGATCAAATGATGCCACGGGACCGGCATCTTAAGTGTAAGAGACGCGAATGTGGTATGGCGCTGAAGCGATTAAAAGATTCTCGCCCCAAGAGTGCTTGATAGCTACTTTTAAATGGGACGACATGAAAGATCAGTTTTTCGCCGAAAGTTGTTTGGTGACCAACACAACTTCTAGTAATAAGGAGCATGTGCACTTGGCGAAGGGCTCGCGCCACTCCTTTAAAGGAAGTGCGGCTGTGTCAATTTTAGTAAGGTCTATCCCCAACTTGCGGATTGTGTTTGGATACAAAGAGGTTTAAGTCGCTGCCTCCATCCATCGTGACTTGTGTAAATTGCAGTCCGTCGATTATAGGATCCAATATCGTAAGCAGTCCATCCTCGCCTTCAGCTTCGAATAATCCAGATGGTCGAAAGTGATTGGTTTTGATATCCAATCTCTATGTTCATTGGGTTGGACCGCGAGACCCATTTTAACGGGTGCCGATTGTTTTTCCGTATTATCACATGAAGTGAATTTACCGCTGACCTCTTGTGGGAAAGTCTTTGTTTTCCTGTGCTCTCACGGTGGGGTTTATCATCATCCTCGCTTGATGCGTTGAGCCCCTTGTGTTCGGCATTTAATCGGCCGGACTGTTTGAAAACCCAACAATCTCGGTGGGTGTGGTTTGCAGGCCTTCCGGGGGTACTATGGATTTGACATATCCGACCCAAAATTTTGTTTAAGTTGGATAGCTCATCGTTGTTATCCTTAAGAGGCGGTGTTTTGTTGTTTGGCCGCGAGCTTTTGAATCTGGCGTTGACCGCCGTGTTCTTTGGGCTTTTCTCTTTATTCCGATGCTGATCTTTTCTGCGCCATGATTTTCCGTTTCCATCTCTGATCTCGGATGTACTTGGGTCGCTGGTGCTGCATCTTGCTAGCCAGCTATCCTCTCCCGCGCAAAAGCGGGTCATGAGGCTTGTTAGTGCGGACATTGTCCTTGGCTTCTCTTGGCCGAGGTGTCTGGCGAGCCATTCGTCTCGGACGTTGTGTTTAAAAGCTGCTAAGGCTTCGCGTCCGGACAATGACTATTTGGTTCTTTTAGTAAGGAACCTGTTCCAGATTCTGCGCGACTCTCGGCTGTTGAGTTATATGACTTAGATCGTCAGATCCTGAGGGCGGACATAAGTCCCTTAAAATTTGTTTTAAACGTGTGCTCAAGCTCTTCCCAACTTCCAACAAGTTTTCGGGAGGCTTTTGAGCCAATGACGGGCTGGCCCTTTGAGCTTGAGGGTAAGTATTTTATGGCGTGGAGATCATCTCCTCTAGCCATGTGTATGTGTAGTATATAATCCTCTATCCGACTCTGTGGTCTGTTGTTCCGTCAGAGGCCTCTTTGTTTATGGGTTTAAATCCTGCTGAATTCATGATCCAAGACCTTGTTGGTGAAACATAGTGGGTGTGCGGCGCCCATTTTGGGTGTACCGCTGTCTTGGACACTTGGCGGTTATGTTGCTTCCTGGGCCATCTTCTTTGGCCCGTAAATGGACCTGGCTGGGCCATCTATTTTTCCAGGGTCATTAGTCGGCTTATGTGCGGCGCCGCTTTTAGATTTTGGCCTATCATCTGGCCGTCTATCCGACCAGGCGACCTCTTTGTTTTTTGACTGTCGGGGCTCTATGGCCTACTCGTCAAATTCTGGCAGCAGCTTGCGCTTCGGATAGCTCTTTGATTGATGGCCATTGCCGTATTTGTCTGCGGTTTTGAGCACTTTGCTCCACCTCATTCCGAGTGTATCTTCCGTTGTTTTGAGCTTCCGTTTTTCCTTCTTCAAACTTCTTGCGGTGGTGACGAGTCTTTTCCAAAAGTTTTTATTCTCCGGTGGTGTGTTCGGTGTGAGGTCGTCTGGACTGTTGTTTTCACCGGGCCTGGACTGATTATCTGACTCGTCCTGTTCGGACGGTTGCTTGTCTGCGTGTTCGTCGTCCACTGGTTTGCCCTGCTGTATTGCTGGGTCATTAGGAGCGCTGTTGTTGTTGAGGCTGGACTTAGGGCGGCGTCTGCATCGCCGTTTTGTTTTGTCGGCGGGATTATCTTCTGCCGCGCCCCGTTGGTCCTCGTTATCGCTTCCTTTTGGGGTATCCACCATGTATACATCGTATGACGAGGTGGTCTGCCAGTGCCCTAGAGGCACTGGTTCTTGTTCGTCTCCGGCATCGTCGTCCATACCGTCGATGTCTTCGGAGGCATAGTCTGGCATGTCGGTTAGATCGTCGACAGTGGCTACAAAGTGGGTGGTGGGTGGGCTTTGAATTTCTTCGTTGTCCGTATCCCAACCGCCCGGCCATAGTCCGCCAGTCTCTCCGGATAGCGAGAGATGTTTTAGCGAATTTAGGATATCGCCAAAGGGCGAGTGTTGGAAGATGTCCGCGGCGGTGAATTCGATAACCGGTGCCCAATCAGACTCGATTGGTAAGGGCGTGGGAGGTCCGGAGTCCGGCAGGGAGTCCAGCACCTCGGAGTCACGAGCTTCGCAAGGGACAAGGTTAGTGTTCGGCTCCATCGCCGTGGAAGTTGAAGCCCCGAGGCGGTGTCCAACCACCGTCTCGATCTGGCGATCGGCTCGGACTAAGGGCCGAGCAGATTCTTGTGCGCCACCAAGGGACTATTCGGCGCAGAGCTAGATCATGCCCATCGTAATAAAGGCGGCACGCTTGGTCATGCTCGAGCCCGTCAAGATCAAGTCCCCGCGGATGTCGGCCGTGAAGTTTAGGTTCCGAACCCGACTGACGCCGGGCGAAGCCGATCTGCTCCAGATGGCCAAGTGAATTACCCGCAGCGGCGCCGCCGAATACAAAGATCTGTCCGGGAGAAAAGTCTCACCGACAGCAGTTGTTGATTGAAGAAGCCATCGAGCCTATCGGTGACGACACGTAAGAACTCTCAATGAAAGCACCAATGTCGTGTCAAACCGCGGATCTCGGTAGGGGTCCCGAATCTGTGCAACTAGGCGGATGGTAACAGGAGACAAGGGACATGATGTTTTACCTGTGTTCGGCCCTCTTGATGGAGGTAAAACCCTCGCCCCGCTTGATTAATATTGATGATATGGGTAGTACAAGAGTGGATCTACCACGAGATCAAGGAGGCTAAACCCTAGAAGCTAGCCTATGGTATGATTGTTGTAATGTATGTTGTGTCCTACGGACTAAAGCCCTCCGGTTTATATAGGCACCGGAGAGGGCTAGGTTACACAGTCGGTTACAATGGTAGGAGATCTACATATCCAGACGCCAAGCTTGCCTTCCACGCCAAGGAAAGTGCCATCCGGACACGGGACGGAGTCTTCAATCTTGCATCTTCATAGTCTTGGAGTCCGGCGGACGATGATAGTCCGGCTGTCCAGACACCCCCTAGTCCAGGACTCCCTCAGGTGTGCTAGCGCGCCCCCACTAAAAAAGAGCACAAGAGTACCTGCGGCAATGCGGAGCTCCTCCTCCTTGGCGGCAAGCTGCTCCACGAGCTCCCGGTGCTTGCCCAGGAGACGGTTGTAGGCGGCAACCCGGAAGGCGTCAAGATGCTGAAGAAATCAGAAGTCAAAAAACAAGGCCAACACTCTAAAAGATTCGACCCAACTACTACGTAGTTGGTCCGGATCTCGGGGGCTACACCCAGTGGGTGCGCTGGCGCGCCCCCATAAAGAAGAAATTACGAGGAAGCAAAGACTTACCAAGACGGCCCTGTGTCGCGCGGCTCGCTCCCACCTCGCCCGGGTGAAGGCCTCAAGCCGCTCTGTCCGACCTCTCAGGTGGCGGCTGACGGCGTCCAGCGCCGCCTCCTCCTGGGTCTGGGGCCCGAAGACAGCGGTGCCTCCGCTCCGCGCCGGCTGCGGCACGGCAGCTCGGCGCCCTCGCTGGGCACGGCGGCGTTTCGCTGGCCGCCACGACACGGTCAAGATCCTCCGACGCCCCTCCCGGCACCGACGATGACCCGGACGCCAGGACGCCCTGCGTCACCACCATCGGCCCAGCTGCCGGGGTGGCCTCCGGCACTGCCGCCTGCGGTAACTCCTTCGAAGCCAGCGGGACCTCCGGTGCCACCGCCCGTAGCGCCTCTTCCAAGACGATGTCGCCCCCACCACCATCAGCCCCCGCGCGCTCGACCACGTCGGCCCGTGGCGGGGTATCGCCCCCCGCCTCCACGACCTCCTGGTCGAGGATCACCACCTCATCCCAGCCTCCACGGCCGCGCTCCCACACCGACGACGGCTCAAAGACCATCGCCGCTACCACCGAACCCTCCGGCATCTCGGGCCAGGCCGCCTCCATGCCGGATCACGCCCATGCCACCGCCACGTCGGTCCAAGCTTGGACCGACGCCGCCTCCAGCTCTGCCTCGGCCCTGTTCCTGTCCCGCCAGGCCAAGGCCTCGGCGTCGTTCGGGTCCAGGCCGAGGTCCAAATCGGCTCGCCCCTCCACCTCGACCTGTTTGGCGAGATCGGACCGGCTCCTGCAGAACGCGGCCCCTTCGGCGGCCGCGGCCTCCGCCGCCGCCCTTGCCAGCGCGATTGGCAACCTGAAGAAGAAGGCAGAATGAGCAAAAAAGAAACAAGACTAGCTCGAAAAACCCAGGCGCAGACAAGAAATGAAGCTTACCCCGTCAAGACCGGGACCGGGGCTGGCCTCCCGTGCCCGCTGCTGCGCTTCTTCTTGGCCAGCCTCCCGGCCACCATCGGGGCCGTGCGCTTCGGGTCCCAGGGTTGCGGCGCGACACTGTCTTTTCCATGCGGGCGGCTCGGCGCGCCCCACGCAAGGACCAGGCTCCGCCCGCGTCGCCGCCTCCCCCACCCAACGCCACTACACCAATAACCGGCGTCAGCATCGCACGACTTACCCGCACGACGCCCAGCACCGGCGTCGGACTCGGTCAGCTCCTCCTCACCAGGAGCCGCGGGCTCCTCTAGCGCCACCGACGCCACCGGTGCCACCTGCGACGGAGCCCGGACGTAAGGATGCGGAATCACATTCAGAAGAATCTCCCGCGTCACGTCGGGACGGATGAGAAGATGCGCGGTAGCAAAGTAAGAAGACCGGACACTTACCTGCGGCACCGGGTTCGATTGGCTGCACGGCGCCTTGACGAACTACCAGTCCTCTCTAAGGTTGGCCTTGGAGATGTCTTTCACACCACGCGCGACCTGCTCCACGGATAGCCGCGTCGACCCCATGCGGTTGGGATCCTACAGGCCGATCATTTCGCCGATGAGGCAGGAGCGCCTCTTAAGCGGAAGGACCCGGCGAGTGATGAACGAGGCAAGGAGGTCGGTGCCGGTGAGCCCCTCCGGCGTCCTCATCACCTTCACCCACTCGCAGAGATTGACAATCTCCTGCGACGGGCGCTGGAGCGAGTAGCCCCAATTCATCTTCACCCGCGGCGGCGCGATGGTGAAGGGCGGAAGGTTGATGTGGTCCGCGCCATGGTTGCGGACGTAGAAGAAAGAGTTCTGCCACTTCTTGGCAGAATCCTCCAGCGAGATCTTGGGGAAATTCGCCCCTGACAGCTTCGAGATGACGGCGGCGCCGCAGTCGGCAAACTCCCCGGCCGACGGACCCTGCTGCTTCAAGGAGAAGAAGCGCGCCCATAGGTTGATCATGGGCTCGACCCCCAGGTACCCCTCGCAGAGTGTGATGAAGCCGGAAAGCTGGACGATGGCGCTGGCGCCAATATGGTCCGGCTGGAGCTCGAAGAACTCCAAGAATGTGCGGAAGAAGGCGCTCGTCGGCAACCCAAATCCACGCTCAAAGTGCGTGAGGAAGACCACGCACTCCTGCTCCTCAGGCCGAGGCCTCTGCTTGCCGCGTGGCAGGCGAACGCTGACGTCCGTCTCCCGCGCCAGGCGCCGCAATGCCCGGAGCCGGGTGATGTCCTAGGAGGTGACATTTGAGCCCATCCAGGAGCCCAATGGCAGTGACATGATCAGAAGAAGAGGAAGCCGAAGATGGACGACGGAGGAAGCTCTGCTTGGAGCAGCGGGCGCCACAGTGCGTTAGTTGCAAGGGGCAGGGCGAAAGCAAAGGGACATGAGGGCGCGAGAGAGAATAATGTCCGCCGCCCCCTGCCCCCTCCCCCGATTTATAGCCCCCGGTTCAAACACGGGGGAGTGGGATCGTTTGCACACGCCCGTTCCACTACCCCGCAATAAGTGCGCACGTACACGCACAGTAACTGCTCGGGGAAGTGCAACCGGCCCCCAGACGCCACAATAAATCCGCACGCGTCGGCCAAGGGCGTGCGGCGGCGGCCCCAAATTGCCAACCCCCCACACGCTGCGGCTCGTCAGCCCTTCCGCCGCCGCCATGTGGCGCCCGTGCAAAGCCCAAGGGATTGCCCCAAGATTCGACGGACTCCTTGGTTCCCGCCACGGCCGGGATGCCACGATCCGGTTTCTGAGAAAACCGGCACACAGTGGGTGTTGCCGGACCCGGCGCTCGCAGAATCCGCCTAGCTCAAGGGGGAAACTACGAAGGCCCACTCATCCTAGGATGGCAGACCGTCACAGCTTCGGGGACTACTGTCGGGGGGATGAAACCCAAGCAGGCAACGGAACCCGGATCCTCTACAAAAACGGTGGGGCCCGACGCCTCAAAACCGCACGCGCGCTGGTGGGTCGCCGACCAAGAAGGCTCGCAGCCGGGCCAATCCTCCGACCCGCAAGATACGCCGACCGGACTCAAAGAATCGGCGCAAGGCGGCCGAACCCAGCACGACCAAGGCTTCCCCAACAAGCCGACCCCACCCGTGGCGTGCGCTGCAATCCAGCCATGGGTCAAGCTCTCGTCCCATCTAGGCCATACGATGGGATGAGACGTCAATCACCGATGACCAAGACAACAGTGTTTTCACCCATGCCTATGGTCAGCCAGAGCGTGACAATAGTGCCGCTTACCTACCCGCTGACCAGGGCTGGCGTGGCAACAAGAGCTTCCGCCACCACCGACGACAAAGAAGCGGCCGCCGACGAAAGCATCAGACACGACTCGACTCGGCCACGCCCCGACGATCGACAAGACAGCGCACAGTTCCCCTAGGCAAGCGGGGCCCACACCTAGGGGAACTCGGCGAACCACAAACCCTCGAGCTGGACCCAGACCGGTATCCTGGACACCGACAATACGAACGCACCGACTCGGCATATTACCATTGTAACCCTGGGTGGGTTGATCTATAAAACCCCCAGGAACCCAAACCTACAGAGGCATGTAAGGTAACGGAAGATACACAAGGCTACCTGTGAGAAGCAGAAAGAACAAGCAAGCATAGGACTAGCCACAAAGCTGCAACATCGGAGAGAAGGAGCGGCCTAAGCCTTGGCCAGCTTCCTTCCTCCTCATACAGCTCCAGGAGCAACATTGTACTATCGATCATCCAACTATAGTCGGCAGGACTAGGGTATTATCTCCGAGAGCCCCAACTGGGTATGTCCGCGCCTGCCGCCCGCCATGCCAACCTTGCCTTTGAGCCCACTCAGCGCCTCGAGCCTCCTCCTCTCTTTAGCCATTGTCGGTGTCAAACCGCGGATCTCGGTAGGGGGTCCCGAACTGCAAGGCCTAGCTGGATGGTAACAGGAGACAAGGGACACGATGTTTTTACCTGTGTTCGGCCCTCTCGGTGGAGGTAAAACCCTACTCCCGCTTGATTAATATTGATGATATGGGTAGTACAAGAGTAGATCTACCACGAGATCAAGGAGGCTAAACCCTAGAAGCTAGCCTATGGTATGATTGTTGTTCGCCCCACGGACTAAAACCCTCCGGCTTATATAGACACCAAGAGGGCTAGGGTTACATAGAGTCGGTTACAATGGTAGGAGATCTAAATATCCAGATTGCAAGCTTGCCTTCCACGCCAAGGAAAGTCCCATCCGGACACGGACAAAGTCTTCAATCTTGTATCTTCATAGTCTTGGAGTCCGCCAATGATGATAGTTCGCTATCCGGACACCCCTAGTCCAGACTCCTCAAGAGTTCCCAACCAGGCTTCAATGACGACGAGTCCGCGCAGATATTGTCTTCGCATTGCAAGGCGGGTTCTCCTCCAAATTCCATGTGCTTGCCGAATAGTGTCCGCTTCCTTATAAATGTTGCGCCCTTGGCTTCCACGCCCAATAATGGCCCTCTTCCACGTCGTCGATGAATCAAAAGCCGTGGTATTTTTATGTTTTACCCCTAGCTGCTGAATAAGCTGCCTATAAGAGAGGCGAGGATCTAGATCGAATCACACCATCCTCCTTCCGCGAGTATTCATCGGCGTGCCTCGACAAAAATCCACTCCATCATGGACAATCGACGTGACTCCTCCTCTCGCTCCCCCAGCCCTCCGCCAGAGATTGGGGAGATGTTCAGTCCCAGATAGCGAGTGGTGACACTCAAGCGAGGGATATCTTCCCCAGCCTTTATGGTTCCGGTTCGAACCGACCGCCACCTACAAGGGCGGAAAGCAAGTGAGAGCGCCCCGATCCCTCCAAAGGAGAGCGGGTATGCTTCGCCCCTTATCTAATAAGGGGACTCGGATTTCTATACATCCGTATCTCCGGGCCTCGAGTTCTATGGGCTCCAGCTTCACCACCTTACGATCGCTTATCTTGCACATCGCGGGCTTTGTAGCCCTTTGCGAGCTGTTCTGGGCATCGAGGCCCATTTTGCGCTGTGGAAGAGATTGTTTTGCCTCGTAACCCGTTCTCATGAGGGGTCGATATATCAAGTGGGCGGAGCCGAAATATGGCGCATCGCCGGACCGGATATCTATCCGAACCCCAAAGAAGGCATCCAAGACCGCCTTCGAATGGTTTTATATGGAAGATGCCCCGCTGCCGACCCGCCGGATCGGCCTCCGGAGTTCAAGAACGCCCTCTAACGAACGCTCGAGTTGGCGCCGCGAGCCCTCAACGGGAGAATGATAGGGACGCTCAATATCTGATGGGCGAATAAGGTTATTGGCTCATTCCGGATTGACCATGATTGAGTCATGGCCACGCATCATGCGAGGGTGCAGCCGCCCAATATAGGGGCCACCCCATGTGGGATTTCAACGGGAGGATGACGCCACCCGTCATGGCCGCAAGGGACCGGATCGGTTGCCGATCTAGTGAAGATCCCGTCCGCTTGTACAAGGGGAGAAGGAGGACTTCTCCGCGAGTCCATTGAATGGATTTTGATGAACAACCCTCGAGCTGGGTAAGCGGACGCCTGCCTATCTGATCCATATTCCCAAAGTTAAGTGTCTCACTTTGTGATTTTGACGCAGAGCCGCGCCGGGCAGAGAGGATATACAGCTGGGCTCCACAACCAGAGGATCCGGAACGATCCCTTGATCCGGCCTCCGAAGAGGATCCGGACATAAAGGTGGAGCTGATCGATGGGGTGTTCCACCAACTTAGCATGGGCAATGCTTTGGTCGCCATTATGACCGACTACCCCGGTTTATCTCTGGCTTCCCAGGTAACTGTGACCGGAGTCCTGACATCATTACTCATCCATGCTTATTTCTGACCACCGTATACCAACGGTGCTCCACAGGAGGTGCCTTTAAGGCGGGAAGCCGAACCTGCGGCGGCTGACCAACAAGGGGCAGCTCAGCCCAGCAGGCGGAAAAGAAGTGTGGCGTGAATCGAGACGTCGCCGCAATGGTATGGCGCGCCCCATGTTTCCGGAAAAGATTCCTGGAAGGCATACTAACACTCATGATTTTTCCAGGAGAAAGAGCGCTCTCCGGACTGTGTCCGGAGAGGTTGCCAATCGAGCCTCCGCCAGCCATGCTCCAAGACCAGGTCCGGAGGGGGAGGCGAACACAAGGCGCGCGTCGGGTGCTCCTCCAACAGAGGACACTGACAGGTTGTCCGCCACCAGATCTGAGGTGGAGAGCGCCATGAATCACAGGCGCCGCCGGACAGTTCTTCGTGACGCATGCTTCTCTCCCAAGGCATTAAATGCCTTTAATTCGGGTGATGCGCACCTCCGTGCTGCTCAAGATGGTCTAGCCAGAGCCACGGAGCAGTATGTGAAAGATATACGGGTGAGGAATTTTGACAGTTATATATGCCAGTAGCCCCCGAGACTTAAAATAGTTAGAATAACTGATTTAAGGATCATTTGTTATGCAGGACCTTACGGAGAAGAATACCCACCTGTCCCATGAGCTTCAAGAGTGCAAAGGCCCAACTTGAGGCCGCACTAGCCGCCATAGGGGGAGCCACAAAGACACCCCTCTGGTAATACATACTTCAAAAGATAAGTAGATTATGAAGTGCGGCGTGTGTATAAGTCTGACAATAATATTGCAGATGGCGCCGGACTAGATCCGGACAAGCAACAGCTACTATGCCAGCTGAAGGCCGACGAGAAGGTGCTTATGAGGGTGCAGCAAGAGAGGAACAAACTCAAGATGTTGAACACCCACCGGGCGAGGAACTAAAAGATGTTCGCCCAGCTGTCCGACTCCGTGAAGGAGAATCGTGGCTTGTCATGGCATTTACAAGAAGTGCTTGAGCAAACTTTTGAAAAGAAGAGTTCGGCGAGGAAGTCGATTGACAGAATGTGTCTCTGAGGCGTGCTCACAGGTCGTCCTGCGGAGGAAATGCCCGGTTCAACGGGTGACCTACTTCCCGAGCTGCTGCAACTGCATGAACATGTTTGGCAGGTGATGATCGGGGTCGCCCAGGCCTTGTGGCCTTCCGTGTCCTTGTCCGAAGGTCTTGGAGAGCTTGTGGAGAAGCTTCAAGGAGCATGGCGGCGCTTCCGGTTGTGGAAGATATCGGCCTGCCGTCAAGGCGCCAGGGAGGCCTGGGCGATGGTGAAGACACCGTATGCGAAGGCTGACCCCAACCACATGGCCGAGGTCGGACCTGTAGGGCCTGATGGAAAGGAGATCCCTGTGAGCTTAGTGTACGACCAAGTAGAGTTGGCCGCAAAGTATTCACAGCAGGACTATAAACTAGACAGTTTATTAGATGGTATCGAAGAGGAATACCATCAGTCAGCTTGACTATGTAATTTGAAATGACATGAAAAATGCCTTCTAGCCGGATTGTAGATCGTTTGTCGTTGCGGACCTTTTCGCTTCAACCTCGGAACCCGACAGTCCGGAGTGTGTCCGAATATCCTCACGGTTGTATAAAAACCAGGGCATGCGTGGAGACCAGGCATAGGGGTCATTAGTGCTTTATCAGACAAGTGCCCAACTAGTTATGTTATATTACATGGTTAGGAAGAAACATCTTCTAGGGAGAATAGTTCCGTTAGGGGTTCCTTTCCTTGGGAGGCATGCCCTAAAGTGCATGTCCGGACTGCGAAAAAAGCAGGAAAGCATCTAGGGGCAGATAAATAAATAGGTAAGAAATCATCTTTCAATTCACCGACCGAATATTCCCTTAAGAACGCTAGCTTCGCTTCACCCACCGAGGCACACATCCGGCTGACCCGGCAGTAACAATCACAGAGGTGCTCCCTTTACCTCCTAGCTGAACAATCGGGAATGTAGGGGTAAGCACACGAGCCAGGCAACCCAGCTTGGCCAAAACTTAACTCATATCGATGCATATAATGGTGAATAAAAGGTACATGCGGAAGTGTGACACATGTGTTGGCTATAAAGCCCGTATAAATAAGCTTCATTAAAGAAGCCCCCAGTATAATGAGTGCGGATAGCACGTCAAGTGTGTGCGAACACTGCACAGACGAGCCACCGAAGGCCCGTGAGAGAAAAAAAAAAGGAAAGAAAAAAAGAGGGAAAATAAAAGACAGTTAAAGTATAAAGTATAGACGGGAGAGGGAGACGAACTCAGAGTCCGGCGCTAGGCGTAGAATCTACGGAGATGGGCTGCGTTCCATGGATTTGGCTCGAGTCAGTTATCCGATGCATTTCGCAGACGGTACGCTCTGCCAGTCAGGACCTGGTCGATGATGAAGGGACCTTCCCATTTGGGCTTGAGCTTGTCCTTTTTCTTGTCCGGCAGGCGTAGAACTAGTTCGCCAACATTGTAAGTTTTGGCCCGTACTTCTCTGCTTTGATATCTTCGATCCTGGTGTTGATAGAATGCAGAACGAGCTTTTTCCACATCGCACTCCTCTTCTAAGGCGTCCAAACTGTCCTGCCGATCCAGCTCGGCTTCTTTCTTCGCATACGCGCACGCCGAGGTGAGTCATGAATTATGTCGCAGGCAAAACTGCCTCTGCGCCGTATACCATAAAAAATGGTGTGAATCCGTAGTGCGGTTTACGGGTCCGTAGCCCCAGAGTACGGAGTTGAGCTCCTCTACCCAAAGGCGTGTTAGATTCCTTAAGGGACCGCACTAGTCCGGGTTTGATGCCTCTCATGATTAGACCATTTGCTCATTCGACTTGACTGTTAGTTTGAGGGTGATAGACGAAGCGTAGTCGAGCTTGATGCCCATGTTTTGCACCGAGTTTAACCTCGCCGGCCGTGAAGTTCGTGGTCGCTATCGCGATGATGCTATGGGGACGCCAGAACGGTGTAGTACCCCGATATGAAGTCTATCACGGGTCCGGATTCGCCGCTTTAACCGGCTTGGCCTCTATCCATTTGGTGAATTTGTCCACCATGACCAATAGGTATTTTTGCTTGTGGGTTCCCCTTTAAGGGTCCAACCATGTCAAGCCCCGCACCACTTAACGGCCGGTGATGGGTATAGTTTTGAGGGCGGTGGGTGGCATATGGCTTTGATTAGCAAAGAGCTGGCAACCGACGATCGCTGGACTAAGTCCCGAGATCCGCCGGGCCGCCGGCCAATAAAATCTCAGACGGAAGGCCTTGCCTACAAGGGCCCGGCTGCGCATGGTGCCCGCCAAGTCCAAAGATGAATTTCAGCCGAAGATTTCGCCATTCCTCTTCGGAGATGCACCTTTGAAGGACTCGGTTGTGCTTTTCTTATAAAGCTCTCCTCATGGACCTTGTAGGCTTTAGATCGCCGTACTATGCAGCGGGCCTCGTTTTGGTCTTCGGGAAGTTCCTGCCTGATTAAGTAGGCTAGGAATGGTTCCGTCCATGGGGCAATGACTACCATTATTTTGTGGGCTGAAGGTGTTATTTCATTGGCTGAGCCACCGATTGTGTCGAGTGTTCGTGTTGGGCGGTGCGGTTGGTTCCGGTTGTTATTTCCGGACTCCTTCCCATAATACGGATGGCTTGAAAAGCCGCCCAGAAGATGTTGGGAGGGACGGCGCACGCTTATACCGATGCGTGCAACACGCCCGCACCGGTTATTATCCCGGCTACATGGTGGAATTCGAGTCCTTCAACCAAGTCGACATTTTAAGACGGCGCTATGGTAGGCTGCCATTTTTGGATCCTTGGCGCCAAAGTCTCCATTTATTTGGGATATTACGAGGTTTGAATCCTCGACCTCTAGGCATTGAATGCCCATGGAGATTGCCATCCGGAGACCATGTAGAAGGGCCTCGATTCGCTGCATTGTTGGAGTCCGTACATTATCTCGAGTACGATGGACTATGTCTCCGGTTAGACGCCAGATGATGCCAGCCCGTGCCGCCAACATTTTGGAGCCGTCAAGTGCATGATCCAATTGGAGTATGCGCCGTACTCTTTAGGGAGTTTGGCTTCGGTCCATTCAGCGATGAAGTCGGCAAAAACTTGCGACTTTATAGCTCACCATGGTTTGTAGGTTATGTCGAATGGTAGGAGCTCAATGGCCCATTTTGCAATCCTGCCCGTCGCGTCGCGGTTGTTTATAATGTCGTTAAGAGGTACTTCAGAGGCTACTGTTATCGAACACTCTTGAAAGTAGTGTTGCAGCTTCCGGGATGCCATGAACACCGCGTACGCTATCTTTTGATAATGTGGATACCGGGACTTGCATGGAGTTAGGACAAGGGATACGTAGTACAATCGGTTTTTGAACAGGAATTTGTGTCCTTCCGCTTCGCTCGACGACGGCACCGCGCTTACAACTTGATTTGTTGCCGCGATATATAATAACATTGGTTCGCCCAAGTTGGGCGCGGCCAGGATCGGATTTGTTGCCAATATGGCCTTTATTTCTTCAATTCCAGCCGTGGCGGCATCCGTCCATTCGAAGTGTTCGGTGTGCCAGAGGAGGCGACAAAGGGGCAATGCCTTTTCTCCCAAGCGGGAGATGAAGCGGCTTAGAGCCGCCATGCATCCAGTCAATTTTTTTATTTGCTTGAGGTCTTTTGGGATATCCAATTGTGACAGAGCTCGGATCTTGGCTGGGTTTGCTTCAATTCCTCTACCGGATACAATGAAGCCCAAGAGCTTTCCGGCTGGTACGCCGAAAACGCATTTTTCCGGGTTGAGCTTAATGTCATATGCTCGAAGATTGTCAAATGTGAGCCTCAAATCGTCTACTAGAGTTTTGACGTGTTTGGACTTGACGACCACATTGTCTACGTATGCCTCCACTGTTTTGCCGATCTGGGTTGCCAGACATGTCTGAATCATGCGCTGATATGTTGCGCCGGCGTTTTTGAGCCCGAAGGGCATTGTGTTGAAGCCGAATGGTCCGTATGGAGTAATGAATGCTATTGTGGCTTGGTCTGTCTCCGCCATCTTGATTTGATGGTAGCCGGAGTATGCGTCGAGGAAGCACAATGAATCGTGTTCGCGGTAGCATCGATAATTTGATCGATGCGGGAAGGGGAAGGGATCCTTTGGACAAGCCTTGTTAAGGTCCTTGAAATCGACACACAAAGCGCCAGATTTGTCCTTCTTGGTACCATTACCAGTTTGCTTGCCATCCGGATGTTTTATGTCTCGATGAATCCGCTTCTAATAGTTTGGCTAGCTCTTCCCATTGCTCGCCTTTTGGGTTCGAAAATCGCCAAGAGCCTGCTTGATCGGCTTGAACTTTTAGGATATTTAGGCTGTGCTCGCCAACTCAAGCGTGGGATTCCCCGCATGTCCAAGGGTGCCAGCAAAGATGTCCCAATTTTCCTGAGGAATTCTCATAGTGCGACGCCTACATCAGATTTAGTTGTGCCCCAATGGAGGCCGTTTTGTGGGGTCCATTGATGGACTTGAATTTGACTATTTCGTCTGCTGGCTTAAAAGAGGTGGACATGGATCTCTTATCGAGTATCACATCGCCCCTGTTCACCGTGGGAGCGCAAAGATGTTGAGTTCCTCGGCCGCTAGGGCTTCGGATAGTGCCTCTAGGGCTAGTGCGGCTGTCTTATTTTCGACGCAGAGTGCTATGTCCGGATCACTGACAAGAGTGCTGATTCCATTGGGCCCGGGCATTTTGAGCTCCATGTACCCGTAATGGGATATGGCTTGAAAAATTGTGAATGCCTCTCGCCCTAATAAAGCGTGATATCCACTATCGAACGGGCCACTTGAACGTGACCTCCTCGGACCTGTAATTGTCCCATGAGCTGAACACCACATCCAAAGGTAATTTTTCCGCAGCATGCTTCCCGACTAGGGATTATACCTCTAAAGGTTGTGCTGCTTCGCCAATGCAGCTCCACCATTTCCATTTTTCAAGGGTTTCTCATAGATGAGGTTTAACTACCGCCGCCATCCATGAGTACCCTAGTAAGGTGAAAGTCGCCCACTATTGGACCGAGGACCAATGCGGCCGGTGCTCGGGCTGTTTGAATTTAGGTTCGCCACCGGGCGTTGAAGGTAATAGCCGTGTCGCCCATGGATTTATTGTTGCTACTTAGTAGACTTCGGCGAGGCTGCGGAGTGTTCGCTTCAAGATATTATTTGATGCGAAAGTCTTGAAGACTTTAATACCATACCGGTACTGCTGGCTGGTTCTCTCGGGCTAGAAGCTCTTCGCCACTTTTGGCCACTCGCCGTAGTATCCAACATGCTTGAAGGCTATGTGTTGGAGTGGCGCCCTCAGACTATGGATTTTACAGGTCCGCCGAGCCATCCCTCCAAAGACGCTTCCGCGTGCTTTTTAGGGTTTTTTGCTTTTGCTTTTTAACCCAGTGCCTAAATATGATGCACCCTTTTATTTCGGACTAGGGTTGTGTTCGGAGCCGGATTGTCCCAAAATTTGGTTTCGGTTTTCCACGCACTCTCCATCACACAGTACTTTCGTACTATGGACGCCAAGTCAGTGAAGCGTGTGATTTCACGACGACTTATGGAGTTAATGATTCCCTTGTCCGTGCAATTGTTGCAGAAAATTGAAATTGCGCTTTCTTCACGGCAGTCCTTTATCCTGTCCATAACCAGGAGCAATATGGCCCAGTAATGATGTACTGTTTCAGCGGGCTCTTGCCGGATTCGAGATAGGTCGCTTGTGTTCGGGTGGGCGGGTGGAATTAAATTCGGAACCCCGTCCAATCTAAGACTCAAGGGCCGAAAAGTTTCCGAACTTGGAAGCTTAGGTTGTTGGATGTTGTCCAACAAACCTGGCCCGCTGACTGACTTTAAGTTCAGTGCTTGGTTGGCGTCCGTGCCTCCACGGGAATTCGGCATGGAGGGGTCGGGAATTCGGACATAGCTTGTCCTTAATGTGGGAGAAGAATCGCCGTGTTGTTCCTCCACCACAGCAACGTGGTGGGTAGCCTGGGGAGAGTTGATCTCTCTCAGATCGGTTTTAGGCCCAATCTGATCGTAGTCTGTAGCGACTCCCAGGGCAGTGATGCGATCCAAGAGCTCGTTTACGGAAGAGAGCTCCATCGGATCTAGCTGCTCGGCGAGTTCCGAGTTGACATGAAGATCGCTTTTGATGACCCGAGAGGTCATCGTCGGTGCGGCGGCCGAACAGGCGGTCATAAGAAAACCACCTAGCCGGATAGTTTGGCCGGTGGCAAAAGCTCCTTTGGCGATGGTGCCGTCTTTGAAGACGGGACGAGGCATCCTTCCTGATTGCGACGGCACAGAGGAACTCTCAATGAAAGCACCAATGTCGGTGTCAAAACTGGTGGATCTCGGTAGGGGTCCCAACTCGCGCGCCTAGGCGGATGGTAACAGGAGACAAGGGACACGATGTTTTACCTGTGTTCGGCCCTCTCGGTGGAGGTAAAACCCTACTCCTGCTTGATTAATATTAATGATATGGGTAGTACAAGAGTAGATCTACCACGAGATCAAGGAGGCTAAACCCTAGAAGCTAGCCTATGGTATGATTGTTGTTCATCCTACGGACTAAAACCCTCCGGTTTATATAGACACCGGAGAGGGCTAGGGTTACACAGAGTCGGTTACAATGGTAGGAGATCTACATATCCGTATTGCCAAGCTTGCCTTCCACGCCAAGGAAAGTCCCATCCGGACTTTCAATCTTGTATCTTCATAGTCTTGGAGTCCGGCCAATGATGATAGTTCGGCTATCCGGACACCCCCTAGTCCAGGACTCCCTCAGCCATCCCTTGGCATCTGCCGTGCGCCCACCACGACATAGGGTGACGCAGAACTAGCTCCAGTTCATCAATGTAATGTAGGCATGTATTCCGAATATAGTCATACGTGCTTATGGAAAAGAACTTGCATGGCATCTTTTGTCCTACCCTCCCTGCAAGGCGGGCCCTAGTGGAAACTAAGGGATATTAAGGCCTCCTTTAATAGAGTACCGCATCAAAGCATTAACACATAGTGAATACATGAACTCCTCAAACTACGATCATCACCAAGAAGTATCCCGATTATTGTCACTTCGGGGTTGTCGGATCATAACACATAATAGGTGACTATACACTTGCAAGATAGGATCAAGAACTCACATATATTCATGAAAACATAATAGGTTCAGATGTGAAATCATGGCACTCGGGCCCTAGTGACAAGCATTAAGCATAGCAAAGCCATAGCAACATCAATCTCAGAACATAGTGGATACTAGGGATCAAACCCTAACAAAACTAACTTGATTACATGGTAAATCTCATCCAACCCATCACCATCCAACAAGCCTACGATGGAATTACTCACGCACGATGGTGAGCATCATGAAATTGGTGATGGAGGATGGTTGATGATGACGACGGCGATGAATCCCCCTATCCGGAGCCCCGAACGGACTCCAGATCAGCCCTCCCGAGAGAGATTAGGGCTTGACGGCGGCTCCGTATCATAAAACGCGATGAAACTTTTTCTCTGATTTTCTTCTCCGCGAAACGGAATATATGGAGTTGGAGTTGAGGTCGGTGGAGCATCAGGGGGCCCACGAGACAGGTGGCGCGCCTGGGGGAGGGCGCGCCCACCCTTGTGGATGTGTGTGGGCCCCTGCCTTGATTCTTTGCCAAGATTTTTATATTTTCCAAAAGTTATCTCCGAGGATTTTCATGTCATTCCGAGAACTTTTGTTTTCTGCACAATAAACAACACCATGGCAGTTCTGCTGAAAACAGTGTCAGTCCGGGTTAGTTTCATTCAAATCATGCAAGTTAGAGTCCAAAACAAGGGCAAAAGTGTATGGAAAAGTAGATACGTTGGAGACGTATCATCGTGCCCGCCGTGCGAGGCAGTGGGCGCGGAGGCGGCGTTAGCCCTCACAGCGGTGGACATCGGCGAGGTGGAGTCACATTCTCGGGCTCCCGTATGGTGCACCAGTCTGGGCGCCGCAACCGTGTAATGGT
>CM038145.1:68710769-68980221 GCA_021437245.1 Aegilops speltoides | reverse complement strand
CCATGCCTTGTATGAAGAACCTGCGCGGAGGGGTCGAATCGTGGTTAGGTTGCGCCGTTGATCCACTTCGAGTCCGCTCGACGATAAAAGCACAACGCAACCAGCCCGACAAGTTCTTCCCGCCGGAGGCAACACCGCCAGCGGGCTGCTGATGTCCTGCGCTCAGCAAGTGTGTTTGCGCCGAGGGGTCCCCCGAAAGCGTGAGGAAGAAAACATACAAGGGAGGGGGGATCGGGGAAGAAGCACGGCCTCGGCGGATTACTGAAGACGGAAAAGCTAAGTCACCCGAGCTTTTGTATAGAGCGCTTTTTAGTCCTAAGACCTTGTGTTATGTCCCTCGAGCGTTTATCCTTTGTACGAAAAACCTGTGCGCAGAGGAACCAACTCGGGGTTAAGTTGCGTCCTTGCTTTGTTTCCGAGTCCGCTAAACAATTACAAGTGCGCTGCAACTGGCCCGAGAAGGTTTCTTGCCGGATACAACACCGCCAGCAGGCTGCTGATGTCCCGCACTCAGCAAGTGTGTTAGCGCCGGCAAGTTCCCTAGAAGCATAGGGTTAAAAGTGTACGAGGGATATAACGAAGTAGAGGGCGTAACGTAGCAAGCCTTGCCGTGGGGCATCCTTCGTATGAGAAACTTGTGCACGGAGGAACTAACTCGCGGCTGAGTTGCGCCCTTGATTTGTTTCTGAGTCCGCTCAACAATTCAAGTGCGCTGCAACTGGCCCGAGAAGGTTTCTTGCCGGAAGCAACACCGCCAGCGGGCTGCTGATGTTCCGCACTCAGCAAGTGTGTTAGCGCCGGCAAGTTCCCTAGAAGCGTGGAGTATAAACATACGAAGGGCAAAGCATGGCATCGCTTTACAAAGTCACGCCAAATATATATATAATATATATAATAAACTTATTACAACGCTGTCTCGGTTATTTTCATGGCTATAATAATAGTGACAAGGAGAAGCCCAAAGGCGTTGGCATGCTTCTCGCAAGCCAGCTCATTTGGGCTACAAGTGCCAAAGTTCCTTCGCGACGGGCCGGGGCCCCCGGAGGCCGCGGCGTCGGCGACAAGGGCAAAAGAAGGCGCACCGGCACCTGGGTCTTGGCGGAGCCAGAGTTGCCGGGGGGACGCGAAGGCCAAGGTTCCTCCCCGACAAGCTAAGGTTGCCGGGGGGGCTGCAGAGTCAGATAAGTTTTTCATCCCTCGTCATGCATCCTCTTGTGGACTGGGGAAGGTGGGGCCGCGTCCTTGAACGAGTGTGCCTTGTAACAAGAAACCTGTACGCGGAGGAGCCGAGTCGCGGTCGAGATGCGCCCTTGATTTGTTTCCGAGTCCGCTCGACAATACAAGCGCGCCGCAGATGGCCCGACAAGGTTGCTTGCCGGAAGTAACACCGCCAGCGGGCTGCTGATGTCCCGCACTCAGCAAGTGTGTTCACTCCGGCAAGTCCCCTAGAAGCGTAGGGCGGGAACGTACAAGGCAAAAAATCAAGTAAAGGACTTAATCCGGCAAGCGTTCCTCTCTTTTCATTAAAAACATCCCAGTTTAATACAAGTCCATAGAGGATGAAAAACATGATAGAGAGGATTACAGATTTTAAATACAGTTAAGGCCCGAAGGCTTACAAATTGAAAGATAAGATGCCCGTAATCCCTCTCCTATTTCTTTGTTCAGGAGGTAGGTCAAGGAGGCCCCGGCAAGAGAAGCCTACCGGGGAGGGCAAAAGGGGCACCTAGGTGAGCTACGTGTGCCAGAAGACACCAAGAGAACTTCCCGGGGGCCGGCCAGGAGCTTGGCGGAGACGGAGGCGCCGGAGGCAGAGCTTGAAGACGGGGCGGCGGGACGTCAGCACGCTGTCGAGGGCTCCTCGCCCTCGTACTCCGACTTGACGGCCTTGCTGCCAACCCTCTTCCTCTTCCGCAGCCTCCCTACGCCGGCCGCCCAAGGAGACGGCCCGGGAGTTTAAGGCGGCGACCGGATGATGGGGTCGCTGGTGGCCGCGAGGCAGCGATCGATGCCTAGTAGGACCCGCCATCTCGTCGTCTTTGTCGCTCCCCTCCTCGTCCACTCGCTCGTGGAGGGCCTTCGCTATCGGAGGAGCTGTCCACACAAAGATCTCGCCCGGTGCGGAGTCCTCAAGACCTTGACGGCAAGAAGGTCGCCTCCATTAACTTAAAATGGAGGTAAACCCCGCCGTCAAGCTGTGGATACTGGCTAACGCCTTCCACCTCGATCGAAGTACATCACGCCGGGGCTGGAGATACGACGCCACTCGAAAGTGCCGCTGATCCCGCAGCCCCTCATGCGCAACTCCAACATCTCGGGCGGATCCGGTTCCATCGCGCTCGTGAACGGGCCGGCAGCCGGAGGCGGCGACGAGGTGCTCGGCGAGCTTGATGCAGAACTCCTGTGGGTCGTCCCGATGTGGACCGCCCGAGGAGAGGAGCTGCGGCGGAGACAGGGGTGGCGCCTGTCGCCTGCCGCCTCTCCCGAAGCGCCCGACCACGCCCACGACCTCGTCCGCCTCGCCCCTTCCTCTTTCCCTCGTGGCGGCTCCTGGCCGCACAGCGCAGGATAGGGAGCGCGCTGCCTGGTGGCGACCCGCCGCCACCGAAGAAGGACCAGGATTTCTCCTCCATGGCGGATGAGAGGAAGAGAACGGAAAATGAAGGAAGAGGAAGGAGATGGAGTGCGGATTTTTGCGCCCCTTCTGCCGTTCTTAAAGGAGCGAGGTGGGGCTCGGCGCCTCGCTTAGCCAATCAGGCGCGAGGGGAGAGGAGCGGGCCGACCCACCATCTTCGCCTGCGGACGGCCGGTTCCCACTCCGCCGCCCGACCCCCTGCAAGATGGGAACGTGGCGTATAAAAGCGAGACGGGCGACGGATGAAGTGACCTCGCCCGCAAAGTGATCACGGGTGGGCGCTTGAAGATCGCACCCGCCACCCACGTCTCCCACGACGCGCAATCGACGCGCGTCGCTGCGGGGGAGCGATGAGCACGGAGCCCACTCAGTGCGGACCCAGGCCACGCGTGCTGTGCATGCTGTTTTGGGCCTGGCCCAACAACGCTCGGCACCGTGTATGGCCCAGGCCCGGGGGCTCCTGTCGGTGTACTAAAGTAGGGGTACCTTAGTACCCCGAACTTGTGCACGGGCAGTCGCAGCACCCCGCGGCAAGGCTTGCTGGGCGCCCGCCAAGGCCCTCCACCATTCCTTATTACTGCCATTCAAGAACAAAGTACTAACCAAGAAAACGAAGGCCCCGGCAAGAGGAGCTTGCCGGGAAGGCCAGCCAGGGCATCACCAGAAGACTTGCCGCTGGCGCCTGCCGCCCGGCAGCAGCTCGGCGGCCGGCAAGCTTGCCGGCACAACAAGAGAAGGGCCGCGGCAAGGCTGCCACCCAAACTCCAGCACGCCCAGCGACGTGTCATCACAAGGCCATCCCAAGGGCACGTGGCGAGGCACTACGCAGCCATGCGGAGCGAGGTGGCGAACGGAGCTGATAGAGGCGCCATCGTGGCAACCGGTGGCTCTCCTAACGGTCGTTTCTTTACACTGTTGGGGCGACCAGACGGGCATTTAATGCCCTTGTCCCCTGCCGTCAGAGTTAGGTAGGGGCACTGTTGTGCACTGTTGTACCAACCTGCGTTTTTACATTTCTACCCCCTCTTCCTACGCTGCCACCTGTGGGTGCCCCTTCAGACTATAAAAGGGAGGCCCATGCGCACGTAGAAGGGGTTCGGTTCATTGGACACCCATAGCACCACCATACGCTCGCAGATTCGAGCAAGATCAAATACAACCACCAAAGCAGCAGTAGGGGTTTTATCTCTCCGGAGAGCCCCGAAGCTGGGTAAAATTGCCTGCCTCCCCTGCCGACCTCGATCTGCTCTGCGCACGACCCCCGCTCCCTTGCCGGACTAGAAGGGGCCCCCAGTGCCCCATAGGTGCTCGAGGCCACAGAGATTACGCCCCGACGCAGAACAACGCCAAATCGAGCCACTGGCGAGACACCTTTTGCTCTTGTTTACGGAGCAGAGGCAGTTCTCCCCACGGAACTCATATACGGATCGCCTCGAGTGCTCGCTTATGATGAGTTTGAGCAAGAGCAGCTGCTGCAAGATGACGCGCTGCTCCTCGAGGAAGATCGTCTTCAGGCTGCTGTACGAGCTGCTCGTTACCAGCAAGCTTTGCGCCGCTACCATAGCCGCAAAGTTAATGCTAGAAGCTTCAAGGAAGGCGACCTTGTTCTTGGCTGCTCAATCCGCCAAGAATTCCAACAAGTTGACGCCGAAGTGGGAAGGCCCTTATCGGGTAAAGCGAGTCACTAGGCCTGGCGCTGTCCGCCTTGAGACCGAAGATGGCATTCCGGTGAGCAACTCCTGGAACATAGAGCATCTTCGTAAGTTTTACCCATAAGGCGTGGTTGCCGGAACCTGCTGTCCCGGCAACCACCTTTTGTACAAGCCTTGCCGCTGTTGCATGTAACCCTTTGTACAAAGCCGGGCGCAGATCCCGTGCCTAAATAAAGATCATATGCTCAGCACATATTGTCAAATTGCATGCCTCTTTCTTTTTGTAGCATGTATACACTAACACTTTTTGCAGAACTTGCTCCCGGTAAGCAATAACAAACTTTAAGCCTCCATGTCATTATTTTCTCTTCTTACTTCTCAAAAAGAAGGTCCCTCCACCCACAAGTTCATCGGGGGGGAGGAGAAGATAAAGGTGTGGACCAGGCATCGTTCAACCAGGCATCGTTCAGAGAAATCTAGCCTTGCCGGGACACAGACGACAGAAAAGCTAAGTTGCCAAAGTTTAAGCACAGTCAGTTTTTTAAATTTTTAAGTTATATTCCTTGAACAACCGTACCTTGTATGGAAAACCTGTGCGCGGAGGAACCGGTTCATGGCTAAGTTGCGCCTTTACTTTGTTTCGAGTCCGCTCAACAATAAAAGTGAGCTGCAACTGGCCCCGTTGAGGTTTCTTGCCGGAGGCAACACCACCAGCAGGCTGCTGATGTTCCGCACTCAGCGCTCGCGGCAAGCGTGTTTGCACCGGCAAGGTCCCTAAAAGCGCAAAGGTAAAAACATACAAGGAATGGAATCGAACAAAGGAAGTAACATAGCGCAGCGATACCTGCACTAAAGTTATATTACAATAAATAACTTGCCGCGCTCGATGAGTTATTCCTATGACATATCTAGCAGCTGCAAGGAAAGGGAGAAGAAGGGTGGCCTGATCCACGTGCTCGCCGTCGACCCTCCTGACATCATTGATCTTGTCCACAATGGGTGCGACGATAGCTTTGAGCTCTTCAAGATCGGCACCTGCCGGCAACTTCTTGAGGATGCGGGAGAGGTCGAGGTTCGGGTTGCGGAAGAGTATCTTCACCAACACCTTCTCGAAGACCTTGGCGCAGATCGCGCGCGACTCGTTGGCCAGCTGATTTGGGATCCTTTCCTGGAGCTGCTGGAGAGCCGTCACCACACCCTTGAAGAAAAGCGTAAGCTTGGCGCTCGGCTGGAGGTTTTCCTCAGTGGAATACCCGAAGCCCGCCAAGTCCAGCTCCGCCAGCTCCTTGTCGATGGATGCAGCGATGTTGACGAGGCCCTCCATCCAGAGCTCCACCGTGACCTTCAAGGTGTTCTGGGTCTCAGCAGCGCTCGTCAGCAGCTCCTCGTTGCCCTTGAGCTCCTTCTTCAAGTCATCCTCTCGCTTCTTGGCGGCGTCCAGTGTCTCCGCCAAGGTGGCCAGCTTCATCTCCAGATCAGCGCTTGAGTCCTTGGCGGCATTCAGTTCCTTGGCCTTCTCGGTGAGTTGAGCTTGCAGATCGCCATGGGCAAGTGCGTCCTTCTCACGTTCGCGCTGGAGTGCGGCGAGCTCTTCATTCTTCTTTCCCATATCTGCCTCCAACTGCGCCTCTTTCTCCTCTAACTCCTTCTTGGCGGCCTCGGCGGCCGCGGCAGCGTCCTTCGCCTCCTTGAGCGCCCCGCCAAGTGACTGCTCTCGTGCGGTGAGCTCCTCCTCGTGGCTGTCCAGACTAGCCTTCTTTTGTGTCAGCTCACCTTCCTGCCTGGACATCTCCTTGGCGGCGAGCCTCTGCTGCTCCTCGGCCTCAGCCTTTTCCAGGATGAACGCCTTTCTTCACCTCGCTGTCTGTGCCTCTCCTCCGCAATGGATCGGAGGGCCTCTGGTTGCGACTCTTGAGCTCCTCCGCATGCTTCTCCATGTCAACTCCTGCCACATGACAAGCGCTTCCTCGGACTCAAGCTTTGGCCGGGCGCGTAGAGCGACACCAATTCCGGACCTTCTCCTCCTCAGACTCGCCACTGCTGCTGCTGGGCGCGTCAACCACTGCCAGCCCAGCAGAGGCGAGTACTTCCCCGTCAAACTCTTCTCCTTCAACCGGTGCCCTGGAGCTCGACGCCTAGGCAAGCTTGATGTATACGCCCCGCCGGCCTTCAAGTATCGCTGGCTGGGGCTCCTCGAAGCCAGGCGCGCCAGCCAGCGGAGGGTCGGCGGTCGTGTGCGCTTGCGCTCCTGCGCCCCCGGTCGCCGAGACGATCGCGGGTCCCTCGCCGGCTCTGCGCCGCCCGCCTTGGCGGCTTCCTCGTCGGTGGGTTCATCAGCACCGGCCTCTTCCTCGTCAGCGGCGGCGTCATCAGTGTTGCCGCGTGTGCCTTCCTCACCGGTGGCCTCAGTCTCCATCGGATCTGTGAGAGGGGGATCTGAGAACAGGGAGAGGAAGAAGAAGAAGTTAAGCAAATATCCAAAAAAGAGAAAGAAGATCAGAAGAAGAGGAATCCAAGGGAAGGTTTCCGACAAGGAGGGTTACCTGTGCTGGGCTCCGTGACCATGGGCTCCACCACTGGGGGCTCACTGGTTCCGCCCCTTGCCGGGGACCCTTCCCTTGCCGGGGAGCGATCCCTTGTCGGGGAATCGCCCCTTGGCGGCGTAGTCGAAGCCGACAACACCTCCGGGGCGGCCTCTGGTTGCTCCTGGTAGGCTTGCTCTGCTCCTATACAAATGAATCAACCATCAAGATGTCAGCAAAAGAACAAGACCCATGCGCGCCTCACAGCAGGAAGTGAACCAAACACTTACGCTGGGGGCTATGCTGGGGGCTGCTGCGAGGAGAAGGAACCGGATCCGTCAAGGTGGTCTCGGACGTGTCCTCTGCTGTCACGGCAGGATCGTCCTCGATGTCAACCACGGGGACCTTGGCCCTTTTCGCCGCTCTCTCGGCCAGAGTCCTAAAAAGGAACAAGGTTCAGGGAGAAGCAGATCAGATGCAAGACAAGAAACAACGAAA
Source organism: Aegilops speltoides (assembly GCA_021437245.1). Classification (NCBI taxonomy): domain Eukaryota; kingdom Viridiplantae; phylum Streptophyta; class Magnoliopsida; order Poales; family Poaceae; genus Aegilops; species Aegilops speltoides. The sequence goes on along the minus strand of CM038145.1, from coordinate 68,972,914 downwards.
ATCGAAGAAAATCAAGAACAGCGAGAAGAAAGTATTACTCCTCCTCCTCCTCCTCTTCATCATCATCGGAGGAGCTCAGCGCGGAGAGGTCAAAGTCCGGTACCCTCTCTGCGCGGTGTGGCGGAGGAGTAGGCTCCCTTCGACGTTTGCCGGGAGCTGCGGCAGGATCAGGCGTGGCGGCCCGGGAAGACCCCGCCTCGCCGGCGGCACAGCTGGGACCCTCCCGCAGCAGCAGTACTTGCTGCTGTGGAGCGTGGTCCCACGGGCGCCTCGGCTGATGGACTGCCTGCCCTCCTGCCAGATCTCCACCTCGACGGAGGCGCCTTCTGGTTGGAATTGGGGCTGCGCTGGGGGCTCCGCTGCGTCAAGCTGCTCAAGACGGTTGGCCGCTCGCGCCCTCGGCGGGCTCGTTCGCTCCGCCTCGGGCTCCCTCGCCAAAGACCTCTCCGGCAAGGTCCTCCCCTGTCGGCAAGGCTTGCCGCCGGCCGCCTCGCCTCCTCCAGCGTGAAGTCGAACTCACTGCGGTGGCGGCCGCTGCCGCCTCTTGCCCCAGTGGCGATGTAGCGATCTCGTTCTCGGTGGTGGCGCGGGTGAGGAGCCTCGCTCGCCGGAGTTGATTGCTACCTCCACAAACCATCGAAGAATTGCTGCACGACATCGCCAGCGGCTCCACCCAAAGTGGGACTATTCCGCGCGAATCGTGACTCGCATCATTGCGCAGATGCAATCGCTACGGCTGGGAGTTGTTGCACAATGGGATGACGCATACTGTGGCAGCCTCGAACCACTCTGGATGGTTGGCGCGTGCTTGAACAGCTCCCTCAAAGATCCCGCCAAGCTCCGTAAGCGTGAAATTGAAATTGAGGCCCGGCGCAGCCTCATGATATCTGCCGGGCCGCCAAACTGCCAGGCAGGCCTCCCCTCTTCGCAGAGGGCGCGCGACGGCGGCGAAATCGCGCCGACCGCCCCTGCTGTGAGCCCGGCAAGCCTGAGCCGGAGGATTCGGGTGGAGGCAATTTTCAGCTTGGCATCGTCCGGCGACAGAGCGCCCCAGTCGCTGCCGCGAACTACCCGAGCCTAGCGCAGGTTGGTGAATGGCTGCGGATTGGCATCACAGATCCAGCACCATTCCGCCCTCCACTCGTCCCACTTGCTGCGGAGCTCGCCCGTCAGATACACCTCCTTCATGCCGATTCGCGAGGTCCAGGCGACTCCGCCAGCCAATGGCTCTCCTTTCTCGGCTCGGGGGGTGAAATAATGGCTAAAAAAGCGACATTCGGTGGATGCCCACAAAGTTCTCGCAGAGGTGTGCGAAAACCGCCATTGTCAGAACGGCGTTGGGGGTGAAATCAAGAAGATGAAACCCGTAGGTGTTCATGATGTTGCAGAAGAAATCCGAAAAAGGTGGGCAGAGCCTGCAATAGAAGAACACCGGAAAGAAATAATACCCTTTTGGGCACCGCTTCGATTTGGAAGCCTCAGCGGAAAGCACCAGCGTGCGCGGATGCGCCCGCGTCTGCGTCGACCAGAAGAGGTAGAACTCCTCCCGCAGCGCCTTCGGGGTGAGCTCGGCGGAGAAAAGCACTCGCTTCTTGCGCAGCGCCTCGAGCCGCAACTCCTCGGCCGACTTCTCGGCCTTGCTGGTCTTCGGAGCCATGGAGGAAGCGGCGGGGGAGCGCGGAACCGTTGGGGGCGACGGCGGCGACGGGCGGCGGAGCGCTGCTCTCTTTCGGCTTGGGAAGCGGAGGGGAGCGGCGGAGCTTTCGAGAGGAAGGAACTGCAAGTGGCGAAGGTGGGGGAACGGCCCTATTTCCTCTGCTTATAAACAGGGGAGGTGAACGTTACGCATTTGCTGGATTTAAGTATTGCCCGACCTCTCCCACGACGCGCGATTGACGCGCGTGCTGTACTGAGAGGACGCGGTGGATTCGGTGGATCTGGTTTGGACCCAGGCGCGTGTGCCCGTGCCCTATTTTGGGCTGGCCCTGGCGCTTCGGCACCGTGTATGGCCCAGGCCCGGGGGCTCCTGTCGGTGTACTAAAGTAGGGGTACCTTAGTACCCCGAACTTGTGCACGGACAGTCGCAGCGTCTGCGGCAAGGCTTGTCGGGCGTCCGCCAAGACCCTCCGTCTTTCCCATCTACTGCCATTCAAGAACAAAGTGTTAGCTGAGAAGACAAAGCCCCGGCAAGAGGAGCTTGCCGGGAAGGACAAGGCCCCGGCAAGAGGAGCTTGCCGGGAAGGCCAGCCAAGGCGCTTGCCGTGGCGAAGCCACCACTCTGCGCCTGCGCTCCAGCTCACCCAATGACGTGTCGCTGCAGGATCACTCCTGGTGCACGTGGCAGGTGGCTGTGCAGCCTAGCGGTGCGAGGTGGCAAGCGAAGGTGACTAGGAGGCCATCGTGGCGATCGGTGGCGCCCCGAACGGTCGTTTCCTGCACTGTTGGAACGACCGGACGGGCATTAAATGCTCTTGTCCCCTGCTGTCAGAGTTAGGTAGGGGACACTGTAGATAGTGGTTGTACCAACCCGCGTTTTTACCTTTCTACCCCTCTCTTTGTGTTGCCACCTGTCGGTGACCCCTTTTGACTATAAAAAGGAGGCCCGTGCGCACGTAGAGTAGGTTCGGTTGGCTCCAGGTTAGGTTGGACTCATTCGAAACCACAGCACACTCACACTCCCGAGCAAGAACAAAATACAAACACAAAGCAGCAGTAGGAGTTTTATCTCTCCGGAGAGCTCCGAAGCTGGGTAAAAATCTCCCCCGCGTGCCCTCGCCTCGATCTGCTCTGCGCACGCCCTCCGCTCCCTTGCCGGACCAGAAGGGGCCCCCTGCCCCATAGGTGCTCGTGCCCCCAGAAAGCCACGACACTTGGTTAAGAACCGTGTCCAGAATTGTCTGGCCGATTCGCCTGGCTGCTGAATTATGTGGCTTAGGTCATCAGCGTCTGGTGCACATATGTGCCCTGGAAGATATCAAGGAATGCGGCTTCCAGGTCCTCCCAACACCCAATTGATTCTGCTGGCAAGCTGTTAAGCCAATGCCGAGCTGGTCCTTTAAGCTTGAATGGGAGGTATTTGATACCGTGGAGATCGTCACCGCAGGCCATGTGGATATGAAGGAGATAGTCTTCGATCCAAACCGCGGGGTCTGTTGTGCCATCGTAGGATTCAATGTTCACGGGTTTGAACCCTTCGGGGATTTGATGATCCATTACTTCATCTGTGAAGCATAGTGGGTGTGCGGCGCCTCTATATTGGGCTATATCACGACGTAGCTCGAGCGAGCTTTGTCTACTATGTTCGGCCCGGCCGGAGTTGCTGTATCGGGCGCGACGGTCATCGTCGCGCATTGTGGGGCGCCCACGCGATTCGTAGATCGATCTTGATTGTCTTGCCTTATCCTCCAATATGTCTCGTAAGTCCGGCGCATTCCGTCGTGGCTTTGTGCTTTTCGCGCGATGCCGGGGTATGGCTTTAGTGGAAGGCCTAGAGGCCTCTCTGTCGTGGCCACGAGGTGGCCGGTCGGCCGTATTGTGTGCTGGTGATGTTGGTTTATATGCTTCCTCCTCTAATCGGGGTAGCAGCTTGCGTTTAGGGTAGCTTTTGGAGGGGCGTTTGAGCTCGTGCTCTTCGGCCGCAAGGACTTCAGTCCATCTGTCGGCTAGCAAATCTTGATCAGCTCTAAGCTGTTGCTGCTTTTTCTTGAGGCTGCTTGCCGTGGCCATAAGCCAGCGTTTAAAACGCTCTTGTTCGACGGGATCCTCTGGCACGACGAATTCGTCGTCGTCGAGGCTTGCCTCGTCTCCGGAGGGAGGCATGTAATTATCGTCCTCTACCTCTTCGTCTGCCGCTCTCTCATGAGGGCTGGCTTCTCCATCCTCCTGTGCTGAATCTTGCTGGAGGGGGTTGTCTTCGGCACTGTCTCGGGTGTTATTATCTCCAGTTCCAGAATCTCCATTCTTGCTGTGGTGGGATTTAGAGCGGCGCCGCTGACGCCGGCGCTTAGGCTGTTTCTTGGAGGGGTCTTCCTCCGCTGTTCCCTCGCCATTCCCATCCTTCGGGATGTCCACCATGTATATGTCGTATGACGAGGTGGATTTCCAGTGCCCCGTAGGCGCTGGTTCTTGGTCGTCTCCGGAATCGTCGTCCACACCGTTGATGTCTTCGGAGTCGAAGTCTAGCATGTCGGTTAGGTCGTCGACAGTGGCTACAAAGTGGGTGGTGGGTGGACTTTGAATTTCTTCGTCGTCCGCATCCCAATCGTCCTGACCGCAGTCCGGCCAGGGCTCTCCTGATAACGAGAGATACTTTAGCGAATTCAGGATGTTGCCAAAAGGTGAGTGCTGAAAGATGTCCGCAGCGGTGAACTCCATGATCGGCGCCCAATCGGATTCGATTGGTAGAAGCGGGACGCGTTGAGTCCCGCGAGGAGTCCGCACCTCGAGTCACGAGCCGGAAGGGCGAGGGTCGGTATTCGGCTCCATCGCCGAGAGGTAGCTGCCCGAGGCGGTGTCTAGCCACCCATCCTCGTCTGCGCAATCGGCTCAATTAAGGGTCGGGCGGACTCTTGTGCGACCTCGTGGCAATGTCCGCAGCAGAGCTAAATCAAGCCCATCGCGACAAAGTGCAATGGCGCTGTCGGCATGGCTCGAATCCGCCAAGATCAAGTCTCCGCGGATGTCGGCCGTGAAGTTCAAACTTCCAAATCGACTGATGGCTCGGGCGTAGCTTTCGATCTGCTCCGGATGGCTGCGAATTGCCCGCAGCAGTGCAAAGCCGCCAAATCGAAGATCTGTCCGGGAGAAAAGTCTCACTCTGGACCGCGTTGTTGTTGATGATCGAAGGAGCCATCGGGCCTATAGGTGACGACACAGAGGAACTCTCAATGAAAGCACCAATGTCGGTGTCAAAACCGGCGGATCTCGGGTAGGGGGTCCCGAACTGTGCGTCTAGGCGGATGGGAACAGGAGACAAGGGACACGATGTTTTTACCCAGGTTCGGGCCCTCTCGATGGAGGTAAAACCCTACTCCTTCTTGATTGATATTGATGATATGGGTAGTACTAGAGTGGATCTACCACGAGTGTAACACCCCGGATGTAACTTTCCATAATTGTAACTCCAACTCTTGCCATTTTCGGATATGTGATATGATATTCCCTCCGTGGTTGGGTTTTGTTTTCGTTTTGCATTTTGTCCATGTCATGCATCTCATATCATGTCATCATGTGCATCTCATTTGCATACGTGTTCGCCTCATGATTCCGAGCATATTCCCCGTTGTCCGTTTTGCAATCCGACACTCCTATGTTCCCCGGCGTCCCCTCTTGTTCTTTTTCCGTGTGCGGGTGTTGAACATTCTCGGAATGGACCGAGCCTTGCCAAGTGGCCCTGGTATAGCACCAGTAGACCACTGTCAAGTTTCGGGTCATTTGGAGTTCGCTTGATACTCCAACGGTTAACCGGCGCTCGCAAAGGCCTCTTTTGAGTTGCAGCCCAACAACCCTCCAAAACAGCCCAATAACCCATCTAAGTCACTTCCATGCCCTCGGTCGCTCGATCACGATCGTGGGCGAAAACTACACCTCATTTGGACACTCCTAGCTCCTCTACCTCTATAAATACACCCTCCCGAAATTCCGGTCCAAACCACCCAAAACCCTAGCCCGCTCCTCCGCGCGCCGCGGACACGTCCGGATCGGGCCGACAGCGTCCAGCGCCGCCGCCGCCCGGCAAACAGGGCGCGACACGTGGCACCCGCCACGCCGCGCCACGCCTGCCCGCTGAGCCTGGCCAGCCCTCCAGCCCGCGCCACCGCCGCCGCCTGGCGCGCCCGCCCGCCCCGCCTCGCCACCCTGCCGCCTGGCCACAAGCCGCCGCGCCCTGCGCCACTTGCCGCCGCGCGCCGCCACACACACACACACAAGCCGCCAAGCTGCGCCGCCGGCCCGCGCCCGCCCGCCGCCGCCGCCATTGCGCGCCGCCGCCGGCGGCACCGCCGCCGACCATTGTCGTCCTCTCCGCGCCGACGACCCCAACTCCGGCGACCGCGCCCGATCCAGATCTGGATCCCTAGGTTGACTTTTCCCCCCTCCAATTTCGTCTAAGTCCCTTTTCTGCAATTAATTCGTGCATTTTTCAACGCATCACATCTCCGCAACCGTGGCTCCGTTTTGGGCGTATAATATGTCAAAATGTTCGTCTCGAAGAGTACATCATTTCATTCCATTGCACCATTTGCATTTGAGCTCATCTTGATGCCCGAAATGCTGTTGGAAGATAGCTTCAGATCGTTAGTTTCAGAATCTTATCAGTTCGAGCTCTTTTGTCATTTTTGCCATGAATTATGTGTGCACCCTATGAATTTGAGTCCTACATGTGAGTTGAACATTGCCATGCCATCTTTCCAGGGGTATTTTCCATGTATTTTTGTGAGCTATGTGTTGACTAGAACAAGCATGCAAAGTAGGGATGATGATGTTGCTGATTTCAGGGACTTAGTGATTTCACTAAGTCTTGTCCTGCTGATAATTTTATGCCATATGTTCATGTCGTTTCAGAGAGATCTATGCCCTTTTTGAGCATGATCAGTAAGGGTGTTTTGAGGATATGGATGTTCTCTATCCATCCATGCCTTTGTTGGCATTTATGGAGTAGTCTAGCATGTCATTTTTGTGCTCTATTTTTGCTTGAAATTGTTTCCTGGCAGACTGTTTGCATTAGATTCAATTTTCACGAGGTCGGTGTAGTTGATCCGTGTATGCTATGATGTTATTCTTGCCATGTATAGCTCCTATGCCATGTCTTCTTGATGGGTGTATGCTTAGCTTATCATGAGGTGCTCTGTAGTGAGTGCATCGAGCTCACGAACATGCCATGTTGAATCTGTTTTTGCCATGTCCTGATATTTCACTAAGTCTGAAATCTGTAATAAAACTTGCAATGTTTACATGGGTGCCATCATTTCTTAAGGTCCTTTTTGGCTTATGCTCAGTAAGGGACTATTGAAATATGCTTTGAGTAGAATCATTTCATGCCTTGCTTTGCTATTATAAGTTCCTGTAGCATGTTGTTTGCTTGCTCGAAACATGCCTTCCTGATGTTAATTCCTGCCATGTTAGTATTTTCACTAAGTCTGTGAACCTGATATTTTGAGCACTTTTACCTTGCTTGTTTGAACATGTTATGATGTGATTTAGCCGTAGCTCAGTGTTCCTCTATTGTTAAGCATCTCCTGTAGTTCGCTGCCATATGCTTTGTTTTTATGTTGGGGTGCTGTAGCATAGTTTCGTGTTGCGTGCTAAGTAGCATCGGGCTGTTAAACGCAGATTTGCGTCATTCTTGTTTTGCTTGTCATTTGCAAACCGTGCATCCGATTCCGGTGATCTTTATATCGATTTCAACCGAAATCACTCCATCTTTCCAGCGGCATACTTGGTTTGCCAAGTTGATGCCCGGTTCATCATTTTCCTTCCGGAGCATACATATGCATTGCATATCACATCTCGCATAGCATGTCATGTATTGCATCATATTGCTTGTGCATATGTTCCTTGTTTGATTGTGGTTCCGTTGCTTGTGTTCTTGCTTTGGGTAGAGCCGGGAGACGAGTACGTGAACGAGGAGCCTGTTGAGAACGCCTACGAGGATCCAGCCTTCGACAACTCTGAGAACCTTACAGGCAAGATGACCATACCTTCGATATCACTTCTATCTTTGCTTGCTAGATGCTCGCTCTTTTGCTATGCCTATGCTGCGATACCTACCACTTGCTATATCATGTCACCCATATTGCCATGTCAACCTCTAACCATCCATGTCCTAGCAAACCGTTGTTTGGCTATGTTACCGCTTTGCTTAGCCCTCTTATAGCGTTGTTAGTTCGGTGAAGATGAAGTTTGTTCCTTGTTGGAACACGGATATTTTGGGATATCACAATATCTATTGTTTTAATTAATGCATCTATATACTTGGTAAAGGGTGGAAGGCTCGGCCTTATGCCCGTGTTTTGTTCCACTCTTGCCACCCTAGTTTCCGCCATACCGTGTTAAGTTCCTTGATTTTGTGTTCCTTACACGGTCGGGTGATTTATGGGACCCCTAGACAGTTCGCTTTGAATAAAACTCCTCCAAAGAAGGCCCAACCTTGGTTTTACCATTTGCCACCTATACCCTTTTTCCCTTGGGTTTTCGCGAGCCCGAGGGTCATCTTTATTTTAGCCCCCCCGGGCCAGTGCTCGTTGTGAGTGTTGGTACAACCTGTCAGCCGCCGGTGGCCACCAGGGGCAACTCTGGGATGGCCTATCGGAAGTTTGGACAATCCGGTGTGCCCTGAGAACGAGATATGTGCAGCTCCTATCGGGATTTGTCGGCACATTCGGGAGGCTTTGCTGGTTTAGTTTTACCATTGTCGAAATGTCTTGATGTACCGAGATACCGAGTCTGATCGGTGTGTCTTGGGTGAAGGTTTATTCCTTCGATGACCGTGAGAGCTTGTGATGGGCTAAGTTGGGACACCCCTGCAGGGTATTATCTTTCGAAAGCCGTGCCCGCGGTTATGAGGCAGATGGGAATTTGTTAATGTCCGGTTGTAGAAAACCCAAAGTTGACCTTAAATTAAAATACATCAACCGTGTATGTAACCGTGATGGTCTCTTCTCGGCGGAGTCCGGGAAGTGAACACGGTGTTGGAGTTATGCTTGACGTAAGTAGTCAGGATCACTTCTTGATCGCTAATAGCTTCACGATCGCGCCTTGCTTCTCTTCTCGCTCTCTTTTGCGATGTAGCCACCATATATGCTAGCTTGCAGCAGCTCCTCCTTTTGACACCAGCCTTCCCTTGCTTAAATAGTCTTGATCTCGCGGGTGTGAGATTGCTGAGTCCCTGTGGCTCACAGATTCTACCAAAACAGATGCAGGTACCGGTGATGCCAGCGCAGATGGCGCAACTGAGCTGAAGTGGGAATATGATGAGGCACTTGGTCGTTACTATGTTTCCTTTCCGGACGATTAGTAGTGGAGCCCAGTTGGGGCGATCGGGGATCTGTGTTGCATGTGGGGTTTTCTTCTTTTAATTTGGTTCCGTAGTCGGACCTTGATTGTATCTGGATGATGTAATGTTTATTCATGTAATTGTGTGAAGTGGCGACTGTAAGCCAACTATGTACCTTGTCCCTTATGTATTACATGGATTGTGCGAAGATTACCTCACTTGCGACATTGCTTTCAATGCGGTTATGCCTCTAAGTCGTGCTTCGACACGTGGGAGCTATAGCCGCATCGAGGGCGCTATAAGTTGGTAATCGAGCCATCCCGACCTTAGGAGCCCCCACCGCTTGATCGCTTTTAGTGGCCGAGTTGTGTCTAGAAAATGTTTTGAGTCATTTAGGATTATATATATCGGAGAGTTTAGGAATTCTTTTTACTCCCAGTCCTTCGACCTTACGGTGAGGTATCTGACGAGAGTTTTGACTCTTCTCTTCTCAAATTTCACTAAAAAATTTTAGGATCACGCTGGTATCTTAGAATCGTTCGATGGTTTTATGATGACAACATTGTCTTGGTTGCCTCGACATTTAGGGGTTGTGGCGGTGTCCCGGGAGTTGAGCTCCGAGGTGTTGTCGCCATAATTTTATCGCTGCGATTCTGGAATACCGAGTTTAGTACGCCGACATCGAAAATCTCTTTTATGCGATCGGTTGGTGAGATAACCCGCTAACCCAAGATCTTGTGGTGAGTACGGAGTATTGCCATGACTCAGATAACGGATGCTTTTCAAGGTTGAGGTACACGATTTCGAAGGTTTCTTGGTTATGTGTTGAAGGATGGATACAACTGGATGTAGGGATTGTTAGCTTGGGTGAGATATATATATTGCTCCCTGTATCCCCAACACCGATTGCATAACCGGAAAGTTTCGGAGTTTATAGGTGGGATTCAAGTAGCTCTAGCATTTTCTTCCGCAGATATTTGGTTTGTGATTGGGTAATCCTTACCACTTATTTGTTCCATTCATACCTTGTTTTTATTTTTATTCATCAATCTCTTATCAAGTGGCTTCTCACCTTAATGGACGTGATGTTTACTTTGGAATTCATTCGCTCATCCTGTTTCAATGTTTATTGTGAAGACTATATGTTGCAATTTCTATCCGTTGATTCAACTTGTCTATCTGTCTATCAAGATGCTAACGGATGTCACCCTCTTCAGATGGCTCCGCCAACGCCGTAATCCGGAACGCAGTGATGGGAGTCAGCGAACCTCCACCTCCACATCCGCCCCGGAGGCATGGCAAACTTTGATGGCAACCACTAACGCCAACGCCGCTTGTTGATCCAGCTAATGCAAGAGCGTAACCAAGGCCAAGGCAACCAAGGGAATCAAGGTCAAGGGCAGTTCTATCATCAGCCACGCTTCCTACACTCAACCAGTTCCTTGCCAACCAGCCAAAGTCTTTCACCTTCGTGCGAGGCCACAGACGACGCCGACGATTGGCTCGTGGATATCAACAAGCACTTTGAATGCAGCAATGTCGACACGAGGACTACGTCAAGTTCGCGTCTTTTCAGCTCAAGGATCAGCAACTGATTGGTTCCAGCAATACAAGGATTCTAGAGGTGGTCGAGTGATTACTTGGACTGATTTCTGTCGGGACTTTAAAGCTCACCACATTCCTTCCAGTGTTGTTGAGAGCAAGCGTGAGGAGTTTCGCAATCTCAAGCAAGGAAGCATGTCAGTGTACGAATACAACATACAGTTTCAGAAACTTGCTCGTTTTGCTAAACAAGACGTTCCTGATGAGAAAAGTATGATCTATCAGTTCAGAGGTGGCCTTCGAGAGGATCTGCAGTTATCTCTTGTTCTTTATGAGCCTACTCAGTTTGATCAATTCTATAATATGGCACTCAAGCTAGAAGGTGCTCAGCTCAAGTGTGAGGCTTCAAAGAAGAGAATCAGGGATGCAGTTCAGTCTTCTTCCTCCTCTCAAGTGGCAGCAAAGCAGCAAAAGTTCTACCTTCCTCCTCCTCCGTTCCGTCAGCCTTATCAACAGAAGAACTCAGGTGGTCGTGGATCTTCCCACCCACCCAACCCAAGCTACTGAACAAGTCTCAGCCTCAAGCTCCAAGGTCAAATGCTCCTTATCACCGTCCGCTCTCAGAGGTGACTGCAACAAGTGTCAGCAGAAGGTCACTATGCGAACAAATGCCATAACCAACGGCGCCTTCCTCCTCCTCCTCCTGTGAGGTCTTCAAGCAATGCAGTGGTCAAGCATAATCCCAAGTATGCAAAGGTGAATATGATGAATGCAGCTCAAGCAGAGGATTCTTCAGATGTGATCATGGGTAATCTTCCTGTTAATGATATTCCTGCAAAAGTTCTTTTTGACACTGGTGCATCACTTAGTTTCATCTCAAAACCATTTGCATCTAAGCATGAGTTGTCTTTCCAAGATTTGCCTAGACAATTAGCAGTTGTCTCTCCGGGTAAATGCATGAACGCAAGCTCCATGGTTCCGGATGTTTCTATCAAGATGGGTGACTATAGATTTCTGGCTAAACCAATTGTTCTTGGTAACTCTGATATTGATCTTATTCTTGGGATGGACTGGCTTTCTCAGCACAAGGCTCAGCTTGATTGTGCTGCCAGGGAAATTCAATTGACACACCCTTCTGAGGATGTTATCATCTATGCCGCTCGTGATGAAACCATTCGGTTGTTTTCTCTCAATGAGAAGGGCGAGTTGAATGCTATCTCTCGATTCCGATCGTTTGTGAGTACCAAGATGTCTTTCCGGAAGAGCTTCGGGTATGCCTCCTCATCGGCCGGTCGAATTCGTTATTGATCTTGAGCCCGCATCGAACCCGCTTGCAAGCGTCCTTACAAGCTTGGACCCAAGGAGCTGAAAGAATTGAAGAAGCAGCTCGATGAACAAGAGCGTCTGGGTTTGATCGGACGAGTTCATCTCCATGGGGATGTGGAGTTCTTTTGTCCGGAAGAAGGATGGCACGGACCGACTTTGTGTTGATTACCATCCATTGAACAAGAAGACAATCAAGAACAAGTATCCACTTCCCAACATCAATGAGCTATTCGAGCAACTCAAAGGTGCTAAAGTATTCTCCAAGCTTGACCTCCGTATGGGTTATCATCGATTCGCATTCGTGAACAAGATATTCCCAAGACAAAGATTCGAACAAGCTATGGTTCTTATGAATATACTGTCATGTCTTTCGGCCTTGTCAATGCTCCTCCAACTTTCTCTCGCATGATGAACTTTATCTTCAACCCCTACACAAATGATTTCGTCTTGGTGTATCTCGATGATATTTTGGTCTTCTCCAAGAACAAGCAGGATCATGCCAAACATTTGCGATTGGTGCTCGACAAGCTCAGAGAACATCAATTCTATGCGAAGTTTTCAAAATGTGAGTTCTGGCTTGATGAAGTTCTTTATCTTGGTCATATCATCTCAGCCAAGGGCATCGCTGTTAATCCCGAGAAGGTGTCTTCAATTGTGAATTGGGAACCTCCTCGAATGTCAAGCAGCTCATGATTTTCTCGGTCTTGCAAGCTATTGTCGAAGATTCGTTGAGAATTTCTCCAAGATTGCAAAGCCTCTTTCCAACCTCCTCCAGAAGCATGTCAAGTATGTCTGGACGCCTGAGTGTGATGTCGCTTTCAATACCCTCAAAGAGAAGCTAGTCACAGCTCTGTGTTGACTCCTCGATGAATCCAAGCCATTCAAGTTTTACGTGATGCTTCCTTGCAAGGTCTCGGTGCTGTGTTAATGCAAGAGAAGAAGGTTGTGGCCTATACCTCTCGCCAGTTGAAGCCCAACGAAAAGAACTACCCCACTCACGATTTTGAGTTGGCGGCGCTTGTCCATGCATTGATAACATGGAGACATCTCTTGTTGGGAAGGAAAGTGGACATTTTCACTGATCACAAGAGCCTCAAGTACATCTTCACTCAACCAAACCTCAACCTCAGGCAAACTCGATGGGTCAAAATGATTCAAGAGTACAATCCAAGTATTGAATATACTCCTGGCAAGGCGAATGTGATTGCAGATGCTTTGAGTAGAAAGGCTTATTGCAACAGCTTAATTCTCAAGCCCTTCCAACCAGATCTTTGTGAAGCTTTCCGCAAGCTGAATCTTCAAGTTGTTCCTCAAGGATTTCTTGCCAACCTCATAGTCTCTCCTACTTTGGAAGATCAAATTCGTGAGGCTCAACTTCTGGATACCATGGTGAAGAAGGTGAAACGTGGTATTGAAAAGGGCATTTCCAAATACAAGTGCTATCGCTTGGATGACAAAGACACTCTTTTCTTCGAGGATCGATTGTGGTTCCTAAAGGCGATCGAGAAAAGTCATCATGAATGAGGCACACAATTCCTCCTATCCATTCATCCCGGAAGTACGAAGATGTACCATGACCTCAAGCGTCATTGGTGGACTCGAATGAAGCGAGAAATTGCTCAATTCGTGAATGAATGTGATGTCTGCAGAAGGGTGAAAGCAGAACACCAAAGACCAGCTGGTCTCCTCCAACCTCTTGCTATTCCGAATGGAAGTTTGATCATATCGAGATGGACTTCGTGACTGGTTTTCCTAAGTCCAAGCGTGGAAATGATGCTATCTTCGTTGTCATTGACAAGCTTACTAAAGTGGCTCATTTTCTTCTGTCAAAGAATCTATCACAGCAGCTCAGGTGGCGAGCTATACACCTCGAATTGTCTCTTTGCACGGTATTCCACAATTGATCTCTTCAGACCGTGGAAGCATCTTCACTTCTAAGTTCGGGACTCTTTTCGAAGGCCATGGGCACCAAAGATTCGTTTCAAAGACAGCTTTTCATCCTCAAACTAGTGGCCAAGTCGAGCGAGTCAATCAAATCCTTGAAGATATGCTCGGGGCTTGTGTCATTTCTTTGGCATGAAGTGGGAAGAGTGCCTCCCATATGCCGAAGTTCTCCTACAACAACAGCTTCCAAGCAAGTTCGGGCAAGGCCCCATTCGAAATTTATATGGCGAAAATGCCGTACTCCTCTCAATTGGTCCGAGACAGGTGAACGCCAACTTCTTGGCAACGACTTGATCACGAAGTCAAGAAATGTGCAAAGTCATTCGTGAGAATCTTAAAGCCGCATAATCGCGCGTAAGGGCTATTATGATGACAAGCACCGTGATGTGGCTTTTGAAATCGGAGACCATGTCTACCTCCGCGTCTCTCCAATGAAAGGCACTCGTAAACCCGGTATCAAAGGAAGCTTGCCCCTAGATACGTGGGTCCTTTCAAGATCATTGGCAAAAGAGGCGATCTCGCCTATCAACTTGAGCTTCCACCCAACTTTGCAAACGTGCACGATGTGTTTCACGTGTCACAGCTCCGCAAGTGCTTCAAGGTTCCTGAGCGCACTATCAACTTTGAAGAAATTGACCTCCAAGAAGATCTCTCTTATCATGAGCACCCCGTTGCTATTCTTGAAGAAACCGAGCGCAAGACTCGCAACAAGTCAATCAAATTTCTGAAAGTAAAGTGGTCACACCATTCCGACCGAGAAGCCACCTGGGAGCGCGAGGATCACCTCCGTTCCGAATATCCGGAGTTCTTTCAGTCCTAGATCTCGGGACGAGATCCTCTTGTAGTGGTGGAGTGTTGTAACACCCCGGATGTAACTTTCCATAATTGTAACTCCAACTCTTGCCATTTTCGGATATGTGATATGATATTCCCTCCGTGGTTGGGTTTTGTTTTCGTTTTGCATTTTGTCCATGTCATGCATCTCATATCATGTCATCATGTGCATCTCATTTGCATACGTGTTCGTCTCATGATTCCGAGCATATTCCCCGTTGTCCGTTTTGCAATCCGACACTCCTATGTTCCCCGGCGTCCCCTCTTGTTCTTTTTCCGTGTGCGGGTGTTGAACATTCTCGGAATGGACCGAGCCTTGCCAAGTGGCCCTGGTATAGCACCGGTAGACCACCTGTCAAGTTTCGGGTCATTTGGAGTTCGTTTGATACTCCAACGGTTAACCGCGCTCTCGCAAAGGCCTCTTTTGAGTTGCAGCCCAACAACCCTCCAAAACAGCCCAATAACCCATCTAAGTCACTTCCATGCCCTCGGTCGTTCGATCACGATCGTGTGGGCGAAAACTACACCTCATTTGGACACTCCTAGCTCCCTCTACCTCTATAAATACACCCTCACGAAATTAGGGTCCAAACCACCCAAAACCCTAGCCCGCTCTCCTCCGCCGCCCGGACACGTCCGGATCGGGCGACGCGTCAGCGCCGCCGCCGCCCGGCGAACCAGGGCGCGACACGTGGCACCGCCATCACGCGCCGCCCTGCCCGCTGAGCCCGCGGCCAGCCCTCGGCTGCGCCGCCCAGTTCACCACACCCGCACCCGCTCTCTCGCCGCCACGCCCGCCCACGCCCTTGCCCGCCCCCTGGCCGCCGCCCGCGCCCGCCGCGCCCGCCACGCCGCGCCGCACGCACGCCGCCGCCCGCCAGCCGGCCTTGCCGCCCGCCGCCGCCCACTCACGCCGCCGCGCGCCAGCCAGCCATTGCCGCCACCGCACCCGCCGCCGCCGACCGCCGTCGTCCTCTCCGCGCCTGACGACCCCAACTCCGGCGACCGCGCCCGATCCAGATCTGGATCCCTAGGTTGACTTTTCCCCCCTCCAATTTCGTCCAAGTCCCTTTTCTGCAATTAATTCGTGCATTTTTCAACGCATCACATCTCCGCAACCGTGGCTCCGTTTTGGGCGTGTAATATGTCAAAATGTTCGCCTCGAAGAGTACATCATTTCATTCCATTGCATCATTTGCATTTGAGCTCATCTTGATGCCCGAAATGCTGTTGGAAGATAGCTTCAGATCGTTAGTTTCAGAATCTTATCAGTTCGAGCTCTTTTGTCATTTTTGCCATGAATTATGTGTGCACCCTATGAATTTGAGTCCTACATGTGAGTTGAACATTGCCATGCCATTTTTCCAGGGGTATTTTCCATGTATTTTTGTGAGCTATGTGTTGACTAGAACAAGCATGCAAAGTAGGGATGATGATGTTGCTGATTTCAGGGACTTAGTGATTTCACTAAGTCTTGTCCTGCTGATAATTTTATGCCATATGTTCATGTCGTTTCAGAGAGATCTATGCCCTTTTTGAGCATGATCAGTAAGGGTGTTTTGAGCATATGGATGTTCTCTATCCATCCATGCCTTTGTTGGCATTTATGGAGTAGTCTAGCATGTCATTTTCGTGCTCTACTTTTGCTTGAAATTGTTTCCTGGCAGACTGTTTGCATTAGATTCAATTTTCACGAGGTCGGTGTAGTTGATCCGTGTATGCTATGATGTTGTTCTTGCCATGTATAGCTCCTATGCCATGTCTTCTTGATGGGTGTATGCTTAGCTTATCATGAGGTGCTCTGTAGTGAGTGCATCGAGCTCACGAACATGCCATGTTGAATCTGTTTTTGCCATGTCCTGATATTTCACTAAGTCTGAAATCTGTAATAAAACTTGCAATGTTTACATGGGTGCCATCATTTCTTAAGGTCCTTTTTGGCTTATGCTCAGTAAGGGACTATTGAAATATGCTTTGAGTAGAATCATTTCATGCCTTGCTTTGCTATTATAAGTTCTTGTAGCATGTTGTTTGCTTGCTCTAAACATGCCTTCCTGATGTTAATTCCTGCCATGTTAGTATTTTCACTAAGTCTGTGAACCTGATATTTTGAGCACTTTCACCTTGCTTGTTTGAACATGTTATGATGTGATTTAGCCGTAGCTTAGTGTTCCTCTATTGTTAAGCATATCCTGTAGTTCGCTGCCATATGCTTTGTTTTTATGTTGGGGTGCTGTAGCATAGTTTCGTGTTGCGTGCTAAGTAGCATCGGGCTGTTAAACGCAGATTTGCGTCATTCTTGTTTTGCTTGTCATTTGCAAACCGTGCATCCGATTCCGGTGATCTTTATATCGATTTCAACCGAAATCACTCCATCTTTCCAGCGGCATACTTGGTTTTGCCAAGTTGATGCCCGGTTCATCATTTTCCTTCCGGAGCATACATATGCATTGCATATCACATCTCGCATAGCATGCCATGTATTGCATCATATTGCTTGTGCATATGTTCCTTGTTTGATTGTGGTTCCGTTGCTTGTGTTCTTGCTTTGGGTAGAGCCGGGAGACGAGTACGTGAACGAGGAGCCTGTTGAGAACGCCTACGAGGATCCAGCCTTCGACAACTCTGAGAACCTTACAGGCAAGATGACCATACCTTCGATATCACTTCTATCTTTGCTTGCTAGATGCTCGCTCTTTTGCTATGCCTATGCTGCGATACCTACCACTTGCTATATCTTGTCACCCAGATTGCCATGTCAACCTCTAACCATCCATGTCCTAGCAAACCGTTGTTTGGCTATGTTACCGCTTCGCTTAGCCCCTCTTATAGCGTTGTTAGTTGCAGGTGAAGATGAAGTTTGTTCCTTGTTGGAACACGGATATTTTGGGATATCACAATATCTATTGTTTTAATTAATGCATCTATATACTTGGTAAAGGGTGGAAGGCTCGGCCTTATGCCCGGTGTTTTGTTCCACTCTTGCCACCCTAGTTTCCGCCATACCGTGTTAAGTTCCTTGATTTTATTCCTTACGGTCGGGTGATTTATGGGACCCCTAGACAGTTCGCTTTGAATAAAACTCCTCCAGCAAGGCCCAACCTTGGTTTTACCATTTGCCACCTATACCCTTTTTCCCTTGGGTTTTCGCGAGCCGAGGGTCATCTTTATTTTAGCCCCGGGCCGGTGCTCGCTAGAGTGTTGGTCCAACTCGTCACCCCCGGTGTACCAGGGCAACTCTGGGATGGCCTATCGGAAGTTTGGACAATCCGTGTGCCCCGAGAACGAGATATGTGCAGCTCCTATCGGGATTTGTCGGCACATTCGGGAGGCTTTGCTGGTTTAGTTTTACCATTGTCGAAATGTCTTGATGTACCGGATACCGAGTCGATCGGTGTGTCTTGGGTGAAGGTTTATTCCTTCGATGACCGTGAGAGCTTGTGATGGGCTTGTTGGGACACCCCGCAGGTATTATCTTTCAAAGCCGTGCCGCATGTTATGAGGCAGATGGGAATTTGTTAATGTCGGTTGTAGAAAACCCAAAGTTGACCTTAAATTAAAATACATCAACCGTGTATGTAACCGTGATGGTCTCTTCTCGGCGGAGTCCGGGAAGTGAACACGGTGTTGGAGTTATGCTTGACGAAGTAGTCGGGATCACTTCTTGATCGCTAATAGCTTCACGATCGCGCTTTGCTTCTCTTCTCGCTCTCTTTTGCGATGTAGCCACCATATATGCTAGTCGCTTGCAGCAGCTCCTCCTTTTGACACCAGCCTTCCTTGCTTAAATAGTCTTGATCTCGCTGGTGTGAGATTGTTGAGTCCTCGTGGCTCATGATTCTACCAAAAGCAGATGCAGTACGGTGATGCGGTAGCAGATGGCGAACCGAGCTGAAGTGGGAATATGATGAGGCACTTGGTCGTTACTATGTTTCCTTTCCGGACGATTAGTAGTGGAGCCCAGTTGGGGCGATCGGGGATCTGTGTTGCATGTGGGGTTTTCTTCTTTTAATTTGGTTCCGTAGTCGGACCTTGATTGTATCTGGATGATGTAATGTTTATTCATGTAATTGTGTGAAGTGGCGACTGTAAGCCAACTATGTACCTTGTCCCTTATGTATTACATGGATTGTGCGAAGATTACCTCACTTGCGACATTGCTTTCAATGCGGTTATGCCTCTAAGTCGTGCTTCGACACGTGGGAGCTATAGCCGCATCGAGGGCGTTACAACGAGATGAAGGAGGCTAAACCCTAGAATCTAGCCTATGGTATGATTGTTGTTCGTCCTATGGACTAAAACCCTCCAGTTTATATAGGCACCGGAGAGGGCTAGGGTTACACAGAGTCAGTTACAATGGTATGAGATCTACATATCCGTATTGCCAAGCTTGCCTTCCACGCCAAGGAAAGTACCATCCAGACACGGGACGAAGTCTTCAATCTTGTATCTTCATAGTCTTGGAGTCCGGCCAATGATGATAGTTCGGCTATCCGGACACCCCCTAGTCCAGGACTCCCTCAAGCGGCGCTAGTTTTGGACTAGAACGGGAGAGGAGTAGCGGTGGTTTTTAAATGGAAGAGGAGAGGGGCGGCACTGGTTTTGGATTGGAACAGGAGAGGAGCGGCGGTGGTTTTGAAATGGAAGAGGAGAGGAGCGGCACTGGATTTGGATTGGAACAGGAGAGGAGCGGCGCTGGTCTTGGAAGTATTTTTTGTTTTGCGTATTTTGGGTCAAAGTTTGACCACGTACTGTGTTTGAAGCAAAATGTGAATGCATGTCACCAAAAATTGTATCATTTGGTTCGTATCTGAATGTACTTTCAAATTATATTATATTTGCCACGTATAACATGGATACAAAATTATATTATTGGAGAGCGGCGTGCCAGACCGACCGACCGTCTGGGGTGCGACGCGAACGCGATGGGCATGCTGTATACATGTGTACCGACGTTTTCTTGAGGCTTTGAACCATGGCGCAATCCATGGATACAGATTTATATTTAAAAGTCGAGGGCGGGGCTTTTGCCGCGTGGTAGGCGGGGCAGTTCTGCCTAGGCGGTTTGACAGAGAGGCAAGAAGATGAGGGAGTAGGCTGCTGCAAATGTAGGGTTGTGTGATTTGACGGTGAGTTACTGCTGGACAGGTGGAGCCCTATGATTTGACTTGTCATTATCATTTTAACTGCGGTGCTATGACCGGCGTGAGTCTCCCGATTCCTGACCACCTCCATGGTATATAGGTGCCAAGTACTGTATACTCCTTTTGGCAAACGCAATAAATATTACTCCCTCTCTTAGTTTACATGGCGCGCGCAGACCCCTAGGTCGTCAATTTGACCAACCTAATATAAGTCATATACTGTATTACAAAAAACATACTGTTATAAACTTCACCCGTTCTTCCGCTACCGTGAAAGGACACCTTGCTCGCTTCAGACGCATGTTTGAAAACTTAAAGGCAGAGTGGGTCGCTGGGCTAGATGTTGAGTACACCACGGTCCTGGATAAAGAGAAGAAGGAGCCCGTCGTGATCCAGGTTTGCATGCCTAACTTGTGCTTGGTCTACCACATATGCCATGCCGATGTTGAGTGCAAGGAATTTAAGAACTTCCTCAGGGGCGGCATAGTCAAATTCGTTACTGTAGACTTTACGAATGACAAAGAAGTCCTGGGTCGGATAGGCCTCGTTGTAGGCGAGCACTTCGACCTCCAGAGGAATGTTCTGGTGTCCTCCCGTCAGCCTTCAATGCTGACCTTGGCAGGAGACATGGTTCATCCTTCGTATGGTAAACTGAAGAAACCTCCGCCCAAGTTTCGTCGTCAAGCATGGCAGTGGAATGTACTAGGTATATACCACATCCACTACACTATGATGGATGCCTACCTTTGTTTCAATATCTACAAGGGTTGGATGAAGAGCATGAGCCAAGTGTGCGGTTCTAGCAAAGAAGTATCGGCCAAGAGGAAGAGGGACAAGGACGAAGTCGAGCACGTGGACGAGGAGTCATAGTAAGGTGGCAGTGTTGTTTCTCATGGTGGTTGTAATCCAGTGTCTACCAGATTAGTTCCTTAGTTTAATTTCAGGGTGCTTCATTTTATTTGAGGGGTGTGTTGTGCTGAGCCCCCAGCAGAACTATGTTATGTTCCTTCTCCTTGCTTTAACTCTTCAGTACGTACATACTAGTATTTCTTATAGCTCATCTTGTAGTTGGTAGTACTACCAGTCGTTTCTTCACATTAAATATGTACAATATATATGGCCAACATCATATAGCCAGCAGTTTAGTTGTCAAAGAATTTCAGGGTGCTTTGTTTATTTGAGGGGTGTGTTGTGCTGGACACCATTATTGTGACTCAAATCTCGTTTGCCATGCTATAATGACATAAATACATATGGACCAACATGCAAGCTCTCCCTCTATCTCAATACAGTACAATAAAGTGTGGGGCCTGCTTGATCCCAACAGCGTTCTTATTTTCCTGTTAAATTATTTGCTTGGTTACTCCTAACAAGCGGGGCCACACTTATCATTATGATATAGAGAGAATCGACATGTGGGTCTAGGCTTATTTTCTCATATTACGTGGTCAACGGGTTTGACGTGAAAATAACAATGTCTAATGTCATTTTTGAGCAAACATCTAACGGAACGATGGCATTTTTGAGATATCTAATTGTATTTTTTGAGCAAGCATCTCACGGATCGATGGCATTTTTGAGTAGTTGTAACTTCTAATGGCAAAACTGAGTAGTGAGACACAAGTAGTGCCATAAATAACAAAAATCCAAGAATTAAATAGGTATGCTAATTTCTTTAATAGAATTTAGCACCCCATCTAAGCACGTACTAGCTTTTTTAATAGTACTATATGCATAATTTGGCGACGAGCGCTCTCTGTATGTACCACATTTTTCCTATAATTTCATCTTGTTAGTTTTGCTCCAAGGAGCAATCCATCGATACTTACACTATACAAAAGTATACATTTAAGAGGCTAGAGGGTGGGGCAGCCTCGCTTGGTCGATTTCACGAGAGGAGAGGGCCTTTGTGATTTGACAGCTCATTACTGCTGGAAGGCGGGGCCTTGTGATTTGACTACTCGTATAAATGTTGACGATGACCTAAGGATGAGCAAAGAACCGTGCGGTATACTCAAGATTTCCACTGGAGTACTAGTACGATAGAGGTGCGTGAAACACGACATCCCAGTGCGATACAGTGGTAAAAATGATCTAATTTGCCAGTCATTGGTCCCATGGCGCTGCTCATCGTTAGCATTGTTCTATTCATGCCTCGCAAAGAACGTGAAATGTGCGGCGGAACACCTGAAGCAAAAGAAGTAACACAGGAGCAAAAGAAGAAGGAAGATTATCCCCCCAACAAAGAAGGAAGACGCACAAACAAAGTCTGGGGCGATGCTCTCGTCTACATGAAGGGTTGCTGGCCGCGGAATTGTAACTGCTTCTTCATCGCCTCGACGCCTCCATCTGCTCATGCATCTCCTCCGCCATCTTATTTATTCTGTCCATGACGCGAGATTTCTCGGCGCGACCCTTCATCATCGCTACCATGGCTGCATTACGTACCTTGACAGCAGTCGGGTGCTCGATGCGGAGCTTCGCCAACTCCTCCTTCTGTTCCCTAATGAGGGCGTGCAACATCTTCAGCAAGGAACTACTATTCTCAAGCAGCATCTTCCAGCCGGTGTTCTCCTCCTTCACCAGGTTAAGCTCGTGGCGAAGCTTCGCATTGTCTTCCTGAAGTTGCAGGATTTCGCCGGTCGCCTTCTTCTCCGAGGAAATGCTCTTTTTAGCAGCATCACCAAGTCAGGGGCCAACTCCCCCTTCTCATTGCGCTCAGTGGGCATGTCATCGAGGCTCTCCTTCAGCAGCTCCAGCAAGCCGTCGATGAAATCCTTCTGCTTATTGAGCCGATTGGGCATGTCGTCGAGGGATAACGACTCCACCGTCGCCAGCTCGGCATCTTCGCCTCCGCGGCTAGGGCACTCCCGGGAGCCCTTGCATGCCCATGAGAGATCTTTCGAGGTCTCTGCGAGGCGGCAAGACCTTGATACGTCCATTTTGCATCATGCTTTTATATCAATATTTAGTACATTATGGGCTATTATTACACATTATATCTCAATACTTATGGCTATTCTCTCTTATTTTACAAGGTTTACCATGAAGAGGGGGAATGTCGGTAGCTGGAATTCTAGCTGGAAAAGGAGCAAACATTCGAAACCTATTCTGCACTGCTCCAAAAATCCTGGAACTCCACCAAACATGTTTTTGGAATTAATAAGAATTATTGAGCGAAAGAAATACATTAGGGGGCCCACACCCTAGCTAGGAGGGTGTGGGTGCGCCCACCCCTACTCGGTGTGCCCCTATCTCCTGGGCCCCCTGGTGGCCCCCCGGTGTCCATCTTCTGCTATATGAGGGCTTTTACCCTGAAAAAAACGTGGGCAAGCTTACGGGATGAAACTCCGCCGCCACGAGGCGGAACCTAGGAGGAACCAATCTAGGGCTCCGGCGGAGCTGTTCTGCCGGGGATACTTCCCTCCGGGAGGGGGAAATCACCACCAACATCATCACCAACAATCCTCTCATCGGGAGGGGGTCAATCTCCATCAACATCTTCACCAGCATCATCTCCTCTAAAAACCCTAGTCCATCTCTTGTATCCAATCTTGTATCCAAACCACAAATTGGTACATATGGGTTGCAAGTAGTGTTGATTACTCCTTGTAGTTGATGCTAATTGGTTTACTTGGTGGAAGATCATATGTTCAGATCCTTTATGCATATTAATACTCCTCTGATTATGAACATGAATATGATTTGTGAGTAGCTACATTTGTTCCTGAGGACATGGGGGAAGTCTTCCTATCAGTAGTCATGTGAATTTGATATTCGTTTGATATTTTGATGAGATGTATGTTATCTTTTCCTCTAGTGGTGTTATGTGAACGTCGACTACATGACACTTCACCATTATTTGGGCCTCAAGGAAGGCATTGGGAAGTAATAAGTAGATGATGGGTTGCTAGAGTGACAGAAGCTTAATACCCAAGTTTATGCGTTGCTTCGTTAGGGGCTGATTTGGATCCTTATGTTTAATGATGTGGTTAGGTTTACCTTAATACTTCTTTTGTAGTTGCGGACGCTTGCAATAGGGGTTCATCGTAAGTGGGATGCTTGTACAAGTAAGGGTAGCACCCAAGCACCGGTCCACCCACATATCAAATTATCAAAGTACCGAACATGAATCATATGAGCGTGATGAAAACTAGCTTGACGATAATTCCCATGTGTCCTCGGGAGCTCCTTTCTCATTATAAGAAATTGTCCAGGCTTATCCTTTGCTACATAAAGGATTGGGCCACCTTGCTGCACTTTATTTTCTTTATTTACTTGTTACTCGTTACAATTTATCTTATCACAAAACTATCTATCACCAATTATTTCAGTGCTTGCAGAGAAAACCTTACTAAAAACCGCTTATCATTTCCTTCTGCTCCTCGTTGGGTTCGACACTCTTACTTATCGAAAGGACTACGATAGATCCCCTACACTTGTGGGTCATCAAGGCTCTTTTCTGGCGCCGTTGCCGGGGAGTGTAGCACTTTTGGTGAGTGGAACTTGGTAAGGAAACATTTATATAGTGTGCTGAAATTTTCTGTTACTTGTCACTATGGAAACTAATCCTTTGAGGGGCTTGTTCGGGGTATCTTCAGCCCGGTCAGAAGAGCAAAGTGTTACTCCTCAACCTACTGAAATTCTTGAAAATATTTACTTTGAGATTCCTTCGGGTATGATAGAGAAACTGCTAGCTAATCCATTTGCAGGAGATGGAACATTGCATCCTGATTTACACCTTATCTTTGTGGATGAAGTTTGTGGATTATTTAAGCTTGCAAGCATTCCCGATGATGTTGTCAAAAGGAAGGTCTTCCCTTTATCTTTGAAGGGAGAGGCATTCACATGGTATAGGCTATGTGATGATACGAGATCTTGGAATTATAAATGATTGAAGTTGGAATTTCACCAGAAGTTCTATCCTATGCATCTTGTTCATCGTGATCGTAATTACATATATAATTTCTGGCCTCGCGAAGGAGAAAGCATCGCTCAAGCTTGGGGGAGGCTTAAATCAATGTTATATTCATGCCCCAATCATGAGTTCTCCGGGGAAATCATTATTCAATTTTTTTTGCTCGGCTTTCTCTCAATGATCGCAACCTGCTCGATACTTCCTGTGCTGGTTCTTATATGCTGAAGACTATTGATTTCAAATGGGATTTATTGGAAAGAACTAAAAGCAACTCTGAAGATTGGGGTTCCGACGATGGTAAGGAGTCAGGTATGACACCTAAATTTGATTGTGTTAAATGTTTTATGGATACCGATGCTTTTCGTGGATTTAGCGCTAAGTATGAACTTGACTCTGAGATAGTAGCTTCTTTCTGTGAATCTTTTGCTACTCACATTGATCTCCCTAAAGAGAAGTGGTTTAAATACAATCCTCCCGTTGAAGTAAAAGTAGTTGGACCTATTACAGTTGAAGAAAAGACTATCACCTATAGTGATCCTATTGTTCCTACTACTTATGTTGAGAAACCTCCTTTTCCTGTTAGGATAAAGGATCATGCTAAAACTTCTACTGTTGTTTGTAAGAGTAATACTAGGACTTATACACCTCCCGAGAAAATCAAAGTTGAACCTAGTATTGCTATGGTTAAAGATCTCTTGGATGATGATTTAGATGGGCATGTTATTTATTTCTGTGATGAGACTGCTAATATTGCTAGACCAGATACTAAGATACATAGACCTGTCATAGGCATGCCTATTATTTCTGTTAAAGTAGGAGATCATTGTTATCATGGCTTATGTGATATGGGTGCTAGTGCAAGTGCAATAACATATGACTTATATAAATAGATTATGCACGACATTGCACCCGTTGAATTGGAAGACATTGATGTTACCATTAAGCTTGCTAATAGGGATACCATTAAACCAGTTGGGATAGTTTGAGATGTTGAAGTCTTGTGTGGGAAGGTTAAATATCTTGCTGATTTTCTTGTTCTTGGTTCCCCACAAGATGACTTTTGTCCCATTATTTTTGGTAGACCCTTCTTAAATACAACTAGTGCTAGGATTGATTGTGAAAAAGATACTGTCACCATTGGCTTAGATGGTATGTCTCATGAGTTTAATTTTGCTAAGTTTCGTAGACAACCTCATGATAGGGAACCACCTAGTAAGGATGAGATTATTGGTCTTGCTTCCATTGCCGTCCCTCCTACTGATCCGTTAGAACAATATTTGCTAGACCATGAAAATGATATGTTTATGAAGGAAAGAAGGGAAATAGATGAAGTGTTCCTTAAACAGGAACCTATGCTGAAACATAATCTTCCCATTGAAATTCTTGGGGATCCCCCTCCACCCAAGGGTGATCCCGTGTTTGAACTCAAACCATTACCTGATAATCTTAAGTATGCTTATCTTGATGAAAAGAAAATATATCCTGTTATTATTAGTTCTAACCTTTCAGAGCAAGAAGAAGAAAGATTATTGAAAAGTCTGAAGAAGCACCGAGCAGCTATTGGATATACTCTGGATGACCTTAAGGGCATTAGTCCCACATTATACCAACACAAAATTATAGTGGAGAAAGATGCCAAACCAGTTAGAGATCCTCAACGACGACTAAATCCCAAGATGAAAGAAGTGGTAAGAAAGGAGATACTAAAGCTCCTTGAGGCAAGTATAATTTATCCCGTTGCTGATAGTGATTGGGTAAGCCCTGTCCATTGTGTTCCTAAAAAGGGAGGTATTACCGTTGTTCCTAATGATAAAGATGAATTGATCCCACAAAGAATTATTACAGGTTATAGGATGGTAATTGATTTCCGTAAATTAAATAAGGCTACTAAGAAAGATCATTACCCTTTGCCTTTTATTGATCAAATGCTAGAAAGACTATCCAAACACACTCATTTCTGCTTTCTAGATGGTTATTCTGGTTTCTCTCAAATACGTGTGTCAGCAGGGGATCAATCAAAAACTACTTTTACTTGCCCTTTCGGTACTTTTGCTTATAGACGTATGCCTTTTGGTTTACTTGCCCTCTGATTTTTGTGAAAAGATTTGTGAGGTATTCATGGATGACTTCTTCGTTTATGGATCCTCTTTTGATGATTGTTTGAGCAACCTTGATCGAGTTTTGCAGAGATGCGAAGACACTAGTCTCGTCCTGAATTGCGAAAAGTGTTACTTTATGGTTAATGAAGGCATTGTCTTGGGACATAAGATTTTAGAGAGAGGTATTGAAGTTGACAAAGCCAAAGTTGATGCTATTGAAAAGATGCCATGTCCTAAGGACATAAAAGGTATAAGAAGTTTCCTTGGTCATGCCGGTTTTTATAGGAGGTTCATTAAGGACTTTTCTAAAATCTCTAGGCCTCTGACTAATTTATTGCAAAAAGATATTCCTTTTGTCTTTGATGATGACTGAGTAGAAGCATTTGAAATACTTAAGAAAGCTCTGATTACTGCACCTATTGTTCAGCCACCTTATTGGAATTTACCTTTTGAAATTATGTGTGATGCTAGTGATTATGTTGTAGGTGCTGTTCTAGGGCAAAGAGTTGATAAGAAATTGAATGTTATCCAGTCTACTAGTAAGACCCTTCATACTGCCCAGAGAAATTATGCTACTACTGAAAAAGAGTTCTTAGCAGTTGTGTTTGCATGTGATAAGTTTAGACCTTATATTGTTGATTCCAAAGTTACTATTCACACTGATCATGCTGCTATTAAATATCTTATGGAAAAGAAAGATGCTAAGCCTAGGCTCATTAGATGGGTTCTCCTGCTCCAAGAATTTGATTTGCATATTATTGATAGAAAAGGAGCTGAGAACCCCGTTGTAGACAACTTGTCTAGGTTAGAGAATGTTCTTGATGACCCATTGCCTATTGATGATAGCTTTCCTGATGAACAATTAGCGGTCGTTAATTCTTCTCGTGCTGCTCCTTGGTATGCTGATTATGCTAACTACATTGTTGCTGAATTTATACCACCTAGTTTCACATACCAGCAAAAGAAAAAGTTATTTTATGATTTAAGAAATTAATTCTGGGATGACCCACACCTTTATAAAGAGGGAGTAGATGGTGTTATTAGACGTTGTGTACTTGAGCATGAACAGGAACAGATCCTACGCAAGTGTCACTCCGAATCCTATGGAGGACACCACGCTGGAGATAGAACTGCAAACAAGGTACTGCAATATGGTTTTTATTGGCCTACTCTCTTCAAAGATGCTCGTAAGTTTGTCTTATCTTGTGATGAATGTCAAAGAATAGGTAACATTAGTAGACGCCAAGAAATGCCTATGAATTATTCTCTTGTTATTGAACCGTTTGATGTTTGGGGCTTTGATTATATGGGACCTTTTCCTGCCTCCAATGGTTATACTCATATTTTAGTTGTTGTTGATTACGTTACTATGTGGGTAGAAGCTATTCCAACTAGTAGTGCTGATCATAACACCTCTATTAAAATGCTTAAAGAAGTTATTTTTCCGAGGTTTGGAGTCCCTAGATATCTTATGACTGATGGTGGTTCACATTTTATTGATGGTGCTTCCCGTAAGATGCTTGCTAAGTATGATGTCAATCATAAAATTGCATCTCCTTATCATCCGCAGTTTAGTGGTCAACTAGAGTTGAGCAATAGAGAGCTCAAATTAATTTTGCAAAAGACTGTCAATAGATCTAGAAAGAATTGGTCCAAGAAACTTGATGATGCATTATGGGCCTATAGAACTGCATATGAAAATCCTATGGGTATGTCTCCTTATAAGATGGTTTATGAAAAAGCATGTTATTTACCTCTTGAACTTGAAGATAAAGCATATTGGGCTATTAAAGAGCTCAACTATGACTTCAAACTTGCCGGTGAGAAGAGGTTGTTTGATATTAGCTCACTTGATGAATGGAGAACCCAAGCCTATGAGAATGCCAAGCTATTCAAAGAAAAAGTCAAACGTTGGCATGACAAAAGGATACAAAAGCATGAGTTTAACATAGGAGATTATGTGTTATTATTCAACTCTCGTTTAAGATTTTTTGCAGGAAAACTTCTCTCTAAATGCGAAGGTCCTTACGTTATCGAGCAGGTCTATCGTTCTGGTGCCATAAAAATCAACAACTTCGAAGGCACAAGTCCGAGGGTGGTGAACGGTCAAAGAATTAAACATTATATTTCAGGTAATCCTATCAATGTTGAAACTAATATTATTGAAACCGTAACCCCGGAGGAATACATAAGGGACACTTTCCAGAACGTTCCAGACTCCGAAAAGGAATAGGTATGTGGTACGGTAAGTAAACCGACTCCAAAACAACTCCAATGGCAATTTTTATTAGTTTTGGAATATTTAAGAATTTTAGGAAGAAAGAAGTAGTCCGAGAGGGACACGAGGCCCCATGAGAGTGGAGGGTGCGCCCACCCTTACTGGGCGCGCCCCCTGTCTCGTGGACACCTCGTGTGCCTCCCAGACTCCGTTTTCTTGCACTTTACGTATTTTGGTCGGTAAAAATTCATTATATATACTCTTGAAGGTTTTGACCGCCGTATCATGCAAAGATCCTCTGTTTTTGTTTCGAGTTGTTCCTGTTGCAGATTAAAACTAAGATGTCTTCTCAAGAGTCAGTCGGGGAGAGTCGGGTGTCTCACCCAACACCAGGTCCAGGAGCAAATAGCGATGCTTATCACTTTGGACCATCAACGGAGGATGAGATGGAGGCTGATTTGAAAAGGATAGATGCCATGGAGAAAGATCAAGAAGTTACCTTTCGTCTTCAAAGCAGAATTCATGATGGGGGAACTACCTAGCTTGGCTACTCCAGCTTCGGTCATCCCTTCCAACTTCAAATTTCTTTCTAATGAAAATATGAAAAAGAGCTTCACTTGTTCTCCAGAAGCTATGCAGCATCCTTGGGTAAAGGGAGCTTTAGCCGTTACGGGCAAGCTCCGTTAATAAATTACGGGCCTCAAACAACAAGTCAATAAGCTCGAGGAGGAGAACCGTATCCGGAGGGGTATCATCGCCAAGAAGATCATAACACCAACCATGAAGAAGGAGACATAATCACATGGGTATGGGCACTCCCCTTGGCAACTGCCAAGCTTGGGGGAGGTGCCCCGGTATTGTATCACCATCACACTCCTGTCTTTACCGTTTTATTTAGTTTGATCCTTTTAGTAGTATCTTGATCTAGTAGATTGAAGTTTTGATATCAAGTAGTTTTGAGTTTTGCTTCGTGATCTCTTTTTGTAATCGAGTCCGTGAGCTATCTATAATAAAGATTAGTGTAGAGTCAAGGGCTTTGCTATGTTGTTATGATCTTGAGGAAGCAGAAAGAATAACAGAATTCATATTGATCTTACGGTTAGTGATGACTTCACACATAGAAAGTATGAGGCATAAAAGTTGTTGAGAGTTGATAAATGTAGTTTTGGTCATCGTTGCAATTAATAGGAAGTGATAAGGAAAGAGAGGTTCACATATAAATATATTATCTTGGACATCTTTTATGATTGGGAGCACTCATTAAGTATGACATGCTAAAAGAGTTGACGTTGGACAAGGAAGACAATGTAATGGTTTATGTTTTCTCACATCCCAGTTAAAGTATATTGTCATTGACCTTCCAAACATGTTGAGCTTGCCTTTCCCCCTTATGCTAGCCAAATTCATTGCACCAAGTAGAGATACTACTTGTGCTTCCATATATCCTTAAACCCTGTTTTGCCATGAGAGTCCACCATACCTACCTATGGTGGGAGTAAGATCCTTCAAGTAAGTTGTCATGTTGCAGGCCATAAAAATTGCTATCTAAATATGTATGACTTATTAGTGCAATGAAAATAAGCTTTGTACGATCTTGTTGTGGAAGCAATAAAAGCGACGGACTGCATAATAAAGGTCCACATACAAGGGGCAATATAAAGTGACGTTCTTTTGCATTAAGATTTTGTGCATCCAACCCAAAACGCACATGACAACCTCTGATTCCCTCTGCGAAGGGCCTATCTTTTACTTTATGTTTTTACTTTTTGCCTGAGTCAAGGCGATCTTCACCTTTCCCTTTTTCATTTTATCCTTTGGCAAGCTCCTCGTGTTTGAAAGATCATGATATATATATCCAATTGGATGTAAGTTAGCATGGGCTATTATTGTTGACATCACCTAAAGGTGAATACGTTGGGAGGCAACACAATAAGCCCCTATCTTTCTCAGTGTCTGGCTGAAACTCCATAACCACAAGTATTGCGTGAGTGTTAGCAATTGTAGAATACTACATGATAGTTGAGTATGTGGATTTGCTGAAAATCTCTATTGTTGACTCTTTTTGATGTTATGATAAATTGCAATTGCTTCAATGACTGAGATTATAGTTTGTTTGTTCTCAATGAAGTTTTTGAACCATACTTCACATTGTGAATTGATTGTTACTTGAGTATAAGAAATCATATGATAAAATCTATATATGTTGCTATTACAAGAATGATCATGATGCCCTCATGTCCATATTCTATTTTTATCGACACCTCTATATCTAAACATGCGGACATATTTTTCGATATCGACTTCCGCTTGAGGACAAGCAAGGTCTAAGCTTGGGGGAGTTGATACGTCCATTTTGCATCATGCTTTTATATCAATATTTATTGCATTATGGGCTATTATTACACATTATATCTCAATACTTATGGCAATTCTCTCTTATTTTACAAGGTTTACCATGAAGAGGGGGAATGTCAGCAGCTGGAATTCTGGCTGGAAAAGGAGCAAACATTGGAAACCTATTCTGCACTGCTCCAAGAATTATTGAGCAAAATAAATAAATCAGGGGGCCCACACCCTGGCCAGGAGGGTGGGGGCGCGCCCACCCCTACTGGGCGCGCCCCCCATCTCCTGGGCCTCGTGGTGGCCCCTCGGTGTCCATATTCTGCTATATGAGGGCTTTTACCCTGGAAAAAATCGTGGGCAAGATTACGGGATGAAACTCCGCCGCCACGAGGCGGAACCTTGGCGAAACCAATCTAGGGCTCCGGCGGAGCTGTTCTGTCGGGGACACTTCCCTCCACGAGGGGGAAATCATCACTAATGATCCTCTCATCGGGAGGGGGTCAATCTCCATCAACATCTTCACCAGCACCATCTCCTCTCAAAACCCTAGTTCATCTCTTGTATCCAAACCACAAATTGGTACCTGGGGGTTGCTAGTAGTGTTGATTACTCCTTGTAGTTGATGCTAATTGGTTTACTTGGTGGAAGATCATATGTTCAGATCCTTTATGCATATTAATACTCCTATGATTATGAACATGAATATGCTTTGTGAGTAGCTACGTTTGTTCCTGAGGACATGGGGGAAGTCATGTGAATTTGATATTCGTTTGATATTTTGATGAGATGTATGTTATCTTTTCCTCTAGTGGTGTTATGTGAACGTCGACTACATAACACTTCACCATTATTTAGGCCTAGAGGAAGGCATTGGGAAGTAATAAGTAGATGATGGGTTGCTAGAGTGACAGAAGCTTAAAACCTAGTTTATGCGTTGCTTTGTTAGGGGCTGATTTGGATCCATATGTTTAATGATGTGGTTAGGTTTACCTTAATACTTCTTTTGTAGTTGTGGACGCTTGCAATAGGGGTTAATCGTAAGTGGGATGCTTGTCCATGTAAGGGTAGTACCCAAGCACCGGTCCACCCACATATCAAATTATCAAAGTACCGAACGCGAATGATATGAGCGTGATGAAAACTAGCTTGACGATAATTCCCATGTGTCCTCGGGAGCTCCTTTCTCATTACAAGAAATTGTCCAGGCTTATCCTTTGCTACATAAAGGACTGGGCCACCTTGCTGCAGTTTATTTACTTTATTTAGTTGTTACTCCTTACAATTTATCTTATCACAAAACTATCTATCACCTACAATTTCAGTGCTTGCAGAGAAAACCTTACTGAAAACCGCTTAGCATTTCCTTCTACTCCTCGTTGGGTTCGACACTCTTACTTATCGAAAGGACTACGAGAGATCCCCTACACTTGTGGGTCATCATCCCTCTCTTTTTTTCCGCAGCCTTGGTCGTCGCTGCCTTTTTACGAGTAGTACTCGACCTAGAGCTCTACACACCGGCCATGGCAAGGACGGGCGACCAAGAAAGACTTAATTATGAGGAGGAAGGTAGAGTAATTTTAAGCTAGGTAGTTCCCCTTTTTATAACCTAGTACTAGCACTAGTACTAAAACCTGCATAGTGGGAACACGTTCAAGTTTGATACGTACTACTACCTATGTCCATTGTAATCTGTGCCAAAGTTTGACCATAAATTTAACTTATAAAATATTCATGCACGTCATAAAAAATTATATCATTAAAAATTATGTTCAAACAGGAATCCAACAATATAATTTTATTAACATGCACTAAATTTCATCAGTTAAATAGTTGGTAAAAATTAGCATAAACTACAAAGAGGACTAATAAACCAGGACGGAGGTAGTAGGTGTGAGCAAGTTTGCACTTAATTGTAGCATGGTAGTACTACTTTGGAATGTGATGGGAAGAAGCTAAAGATTAATTTATGGTTTTGGTTTCGAGGCCTGAAATGTCTCCCGATGAGTTTAGTGGAACATAAATTTCAAGTTTCAAGTACTACTGCTCAAATGCGGTTGCACAAGTCAGTGATGTAATTGGTCGTACATGTCAGACCAAGCCGATGTGTGTCCCTTTGGTGAGATGTGGGTCCGACCGATCGTCTGTTGGTGCGACCGACTGTCGGTATCAAAACCGGCGGATCTCGGGTAGGGGGTCCCGATCGGTGCGTCTAAGGCTAATGGTAACAGGAGGCAGGGGACACGATGTTTTACCAAGGTTCAGGCCCTCTCGATGGAGGTAAAACCCTACTTCCTGCTTGATTGATCTTGATGATATGAGTATTACAAGAGTTGATCTACCACGAGATCGTAGAGGCTAAACCCTAGAAGCTAGCTTATGATGATTGTGATTGTCCCTTTCCTACGGACTAAACCCTCCAGTTTATATAGACACCGGAGGAGGCTAGGGTTACACAGAGTCGGTTACAAAGAAGGAGATCTAATATCCGGATGGCCAAGCTTGTCTTCCACGCAAAGGAGAGTCCCATCTGGACAAGGGACAAAGTCTTGAGTCTTCTATCTTCATGGTCCAACAGTCCGGCCAAAGTATATAGTCCGGCTGTCCGGATACCCCCTAATCCAGGACTCCCTCAGTAGCCCCTGAACCAAGCTTCAATGACGATGAGTCCGGTGCGTAGATTGTCTTTGACATTGCAAGGCGGGTTCCATCTCCGAATACTCCAAAGTAAACCTCGAACACTTAAATCGTGTCCGGATCTGCAAGACGATTTTCACATGCCATCGTAGAGAGAATGATTATTCCACAAATATAATCTGCTGACAACTTTAGGTAACGTGCCATCACACCATGGTAGAGTCATTATTCGAACCGTTTTCCCACAACCAGCCAACGCAAATATTGCGAGGCGGCTTCCTCGGCACGTATTGTCAGTGCAGAGATGATGTCCCCTTATCACGGGATTCTCATCAATACTAGTACAGGTAACCCCACCACACCATCAATTGTGGCGCTTGGAAAATAAGTGATTTTCAACGGGCAAGTGGGGAGGCGCACCGTTTTCGTCGCCTCTATAAAGGGATAAGGATCCCCCATTTTAACCCACGCCTTCTTCCTCCTTTGCTTATCCATTCTCGCACCCTCGAGCTCCAGCGCCCTAGTTCACGCCTTCTCCGCACAGCCAAACATGTTCGTAGCGGGACGCAAGTGGGTGGCCTCCACCGTCAAGGAGGAGAACATTGCAAAGCTCCGGGCAGGCGGATACCTCGCCGCAGACATTGCGCACCAGCTCCCGAACACAGGGCAGATCATTCCGACTCCGGGACCCCACGAGAGGGTCATGTTCCTCGCCCATTTTGTCCGTGGACTGGGATTTCCACTTCATCCCTTTGTTCGCGGGCTCATGTTTTACTATGGGCTGGACTTCCATGATCTACCCCCAAATTTCGTCCTCAACATCTCGGCGTTTATCATCGTGTGCGAGGCCTTCCTCCGCATCAAGCCCCACTTCGGCCTATGGCTACGAATCTTCTGCGTGAAGCCAAAGATCATGAGCGGCCAGCAAGCAGAGTTCGGAGGCGCCATGGTGGGCAGGATGCCTAATGTTACCTGGCTCGACGGCTCCTTCGCGGAGACCGTGAAAGGGTGTCAATCGAGGTGGTTCTACATCACCGAGCCGCACGAAGACAACTGGGTGGCGGCCCCCGGATCCGAAATTCCCATGCGGCTCACTTCCTGGGAAAAGAAGGGTCTGGCCTGGGCGAACCTGCATAGCTGACAGGACTTCAGAACTGCATTAAAAATATGATGGACAAGAAGATCAAACTTGTCAACGTGGTCCAGGTCATGCTCTTCCACCGAATCCTTCCGTGCCAAAGACAGGCATTCAATCTGTGGGAGTTCGATCCGGCCGAACAACAGACACTTCAAGAGCTTTATGGCATGACGCACAAGGATGCATGGAAGGTGCTATTCAAGGCCTCCGAAATACCTCCTCCCACATCCGAGGACCGCGGACTCCACGCCACGCGGCTCGCCCATCCGGTGAGTTTTCTGACCATCACTAGGTATACCTTTCCTAGAATACTCATGGGAGGATTTTAAGTCATCGTGTGTATTTAATCAGGATTACGTGGTGACGGCGGAGCGGCTCGACTGTCCGGATCCACTGTCGGAAGATCCAGCAACTGCTCTCCTAACGGAGATGCTAGTCCTGGTGCCTTACAAGGTGCCAGAAAAGAAGGCCGAAAAGAAGGCCACGGGGACCAGGAAGGGTCTCTGGCGTAAGGTCACACCGGACGCCTCGTCCAAAGACGATGAGGCACGCTCCTCCCACGAAGGGGTGGAGGAGAAGAAAAGGGCCGCCCCATCCGGGGAGGCCAAAGGGTCTAAGAGGGCGGTCTTGGGGACCAGGAAGGGCCCCGGCACAAGGCCGTCATAGACTCGTCGTCCGAGGACGACGAGGCAAATTCCCCCTGCGGAGGCGGGGGGAAACACAAAGAAATTCCACCTCCCCACATTGGGGAGGTGAAGAAAAGGAAAGCCGCCCTGCAGGGGGAGGCTAGGACGCCAAAGAAGGGAAAGGCATCCCTTCTGGATCACTCCACCACGGCCGCTTACAGCAAGGAGGAGTGGCTGCCCAGGGGCAAGTCCCTGGTGAGATCGTAAGTATCCGCACTCTGTAATACTTTAGTGCGACTTAGCTTCATAGTTTGTCATAACACCGAACACGTATATGCAGTCCGGCCAGGGCTCATCCCGAGGTATCCTCTTCGGATGGGTCTCTGAGCGATTCGGCGATGAATTCGCTCCCGACAGCCACCTCCCCTCGGCCTGCGGATGACACGGAGGTGTGGTCCCAAAGGGTACCAGAGCAGGGGGAGGCGGCACTGGAGACGCCCCAAGGCGAAATTCTAGACGCCGGGCACATGGCGAGTAAGATCCCCACATATTATGCTGATGAGAGCCGTAGCAAGTTGGGCTACCGGCCGGACACTATACCGGAACCTCCAAAGGTTCCGGATTCCGGTAGGCAGCCCCTTGCTAAGGAGGGCGAGCCGGCCGTGCCGATGACTTCCGTTGCGCCAGAGGTGTCAGATAGTCTGCTGGAAGTGCTTCGTGGCGCTTCCATGGATGAAGAGCACCGTACTCTTATGAGTGCGGTGATTCAGAAGGTTCGGTCCGCCAAAAGCGGATTGACCGAAGCCTGCACCAGCCTCCTGACAGGCTTTGAGGTAAGTAATCAAAAGTGTGAGAAATTATCACCCAATAGACAGTAGCCCTTGATATTCTGTTTGGTGTTCGGAAAGAAAAGCCAAACGGAGGGTCAACTCTAAATCGCAGGAGTCTAACAGTATGTGTCTATGTGAATAAGCAGGCAGTGCTGCTTGCCGCTGCTGCCCGCACAACAGAGGTCAACCGGACTCAAACGGGTCCTGGAGCAAGCCGAAGAGGAGCTCAGCCTCACGAAGAGGCAGCTCGAAGAGAACAAAGGTGAGTGATACCCCGTTCACATATCATATAGAGGAGAAAAAATTGGTGACGCTAAAAAAAAGCGCCATGATTTTGTAATAGGGGCCATGACCTAACTGGCGGCCCTGAAGAAAGCGCTATCCGAGGCCGAAGACAAGGCAACCACGGAGCACATTGAGCGTGAAAAGCAAGATGCTAGGGTGGGCGAGGTACAGCAAGAGTTCTAGGAACTCTGAAAGAAGTTCGAGTCCTTGGAGCATGACTTCAAGACGAAAGAGTCTGAGCTTGCGAAGGCCCTTTTGAGCACGAAAGACGCCAAGGCCGAAGCCCAAAAGGCCCAGCAGGAAATCCAGGCAGCCAAGAAGATAGTGGCAGGTCAGGCATTCATTATGCAAAGCAAGCATGTGGAGGGGACATTTCTTTTACTTACCCGAATTCGGAGCTCTCCAGGGGCTTCGTAGATCTACCACGCAGCATATCGGATGCCACAGAGTTCTACCGTGCCGAAGAGGGGAGCTCAATGGAGATGTTGTTCTGGTCCCAGTATGCTGGAGCCGAACACCCAACGCCTCCGAGTGATCAACTGAAGCAATTGGTTGAACTCCACAGGGCGGCCAAAGTGGCTATGAAGGATTTCATAGTCCAGATGTGGCCTGGTGAGCCCCTGCCCGCCAGCTACTTCGGCCTTATAAAGCGGATGGTAAATGCATGTCCGCGGCTTGAAGTTATCAAGCGATCCGTTTGCATTGAGGGTGCCCCCCGGGCCTTTGCCCGTGCGAAGATGCATTGGGCCAAGCTAGATGCAGAGAAGCTGGTGAAGGATGGACCGCCGGAGGGCAAGGCGCATCGCTACCCCGAAAAATATTATGATGGCATTATGAAAGGCGCTTGCCTCGTCGCCGACGAATGTACCAAGGACACAATCTTTGAGTGAATGTACTCATGTCGTCTTTGTAATATTAAAATGAATTTGTTTGTGCTATATGGTGCTTTTTTGATTTAAAATATTACCTTCTGTGCGGCTGTTTATAAAATTCGGAATGTAGGCCAGTCGTCGGCTTCCGCCCCCATGTAACTAGTACCGGGGTATTCGTGAAAAACCCAGACACTCTTTATCCAAATTTTGGTCCTTGAAGGAGGTCTTTGGCGCAGCAAACAAGGCAATCGGACTATGCGGCTTTATAACTCTCACTTAGCCATAGAAGTCTCCAATTTTAAATATTTCGGCGAAGCCCCTAGAATTCGGAACACCGAATTGGGGTGCTATACACGCCTAAATCGGACAAGGCCGATTCCTCGCCTGAAGCGGAAAAATCTTTAAGGATTTACGACCTCTCGAATAGCGACCAGCTCTCGCCACATCATGACAGTCAGTTTTCTGCTTTCTCTACTGAGGTGCTCGTCCGGCAGAAACGGGACACAATCGCAAAAGTTCTCCCTGTGCTACCTTAGCCGATATAACGGAACGTAAAGTACGAAGACAAGTGAGCCGGGCAAACCCAACTATTGACCCAAGACATGAGTCGGAGCTGATGCATATAATGCTATAAGTTTGGGGTGCCGCACTGTCGAAAGTGTTCGGACTTATCTTGCCGTATTATGGGGCACCATAAGAAGCCCGTGGCAAACTGAACGTACCAAAGTTTACGGATAATATTAAATAAACATTTATAAAAAAACGTAAAGATAGGAATAATAAGTTGACGCTGTATATTGTTTCCCATTGTGAAATAATACGTCCGAGCGTATGTGTACAATTAATGCATTAAGCAGAAGTAAATAGGACTAATTAACATGTCCTATCCAAGGGCAGGCCGCATGCGGGTATGCAAAACAGGAATAATGATCATTGACAGATACCACCTGGGTATTCCCTTTGTGCGCAAAGCCTTTTGCCTCCTTGGTTTTCCGCACTGTTGAATTAAATTATGTTGCGGCTGAACCGCACTGTTGACCGCATCACCATTGCGCCTCCGCCTATGCCAATGGTATTTTGAGTGCGTAACTGTGTACGCGCGGCACAAATGTTGCCTGAATGGGGCTAGGGTGGAGGCCGGACTGCTAGTCGCGCTCTTGACATGACTAGCGATCCTATTGCAGGGTACTCCGGACTCGCTTGACGGTGTTCGGGGTTGTTGTCGCCGGATTGGTGGTTTGCCGGAGAAGGCTGCTTTGTACTTCTGCCGCGAGGGCCGCAGTATGCTCTTCTTTACGGAGAGAGCGGTCTGTGTTTCCATTGACTGTTATAACCCCGCGAGGTCCTGGCATCTTGAGCTTGAGGTATGCATAGTGTGGTACCGTGTTGAATCGAGCGAATGCGGTTCGTACGAGCAGTGCATGATAGCCACTACGGAAAGGGACGATATCAAAGATTAACTCCTTGCTTCGGAAGTTATCCGGGGATCCGAAGACCACTTCCAGTGTTATGGATCCCGTACAACGGGCCTCTACTCCTGGAATTACACCTTTGAAGGTGGTTTTGGTGGGCTTGATCCTCGGCGATCAATGCCCATTTTGCGACCAGATCTGGTAAAGCAGGTTCACGCCATCGCCACCGCCCATAAGGACTCACAGAAGGTGGAATCACAATGATTGGGTCGAGGACCAATGCGGCTGAACCGCCGTGACGGATGCTGGTAGGGTGGTCCCTATGATCAAAAGTGACCAGACAGGCTGACCATGGGTTGAATTTTTGGGCGACTGGCTCCATCGCATAGACGTCCCTTAGTGCTCGCTTTCGTTTTCGTTTGGGAATGTGGGTGGCATAGATCATGTTTACTGTTTTCACCTGAGGAGGAAATTTCTTCTATCCCCCAGTGTTCGGACGCCGGGGCCCCTCGCCATCATCGCTGTGCAGCCCCTTGTCCTTGTTTTTGGAATTTATCTTGCCGGCCTCTTTGAACACCCAGTAATCTTTGTTAGTGTGGTTGGCGATCAAGTATGCGGTCCAGACTGGACGATCCCTGATTGTTTCTTTTGAACGGCTTTTTCCGCTGACCGGATTTTGAACCACTGAATCTGGCATTAACTGTCGTGTCTTCAGTGTTGTTGCCATTGTTCCGACGCTTATGTCTGTTGTGTGATACATCTCCAACGTATCTATAATTTTTGATTGCTCCATGCTACTTTATCTACTGTTTTGGACTATATTGGGCTTTATTTTCCACTTTTATATTATTTTTGGGAATAACCTATTAACCGGAGGCCCAGCCCAAAATTGCTGTTTTTGCCTATTTCGGTGTTTCAAGAAATGAATATCAAACGGAGTCCAAACGGAATAAAGCCTTCGAACGTGATTTTCTCACCGAACGTGATCCGTGAGACTTGGACCCTACTCCAAGAAGTGCTGAGGCGGTCACGAGGTTGGAGGGCGCCTGGCGCGCGCCCCTACCTCGTGGGCCCCTGTTGCTCCACCGACGCATTCTTCCTCCTATATATACCTACGATCCCGAACGATCGTAACATGAGCCAAAAACCTAATTCCACCGCCGCAACCTTCTCAGATCCACGAGATCCCATCTTGGGGCTGTTCGAGTTCACGAGAGGGCATCCACCACGGCGGGCTTCTACATCAACACCATAGCCCCTCTGATGAAGTGTGAGTAGTTTACTTCAGACCTTCGGGTCCATAGCTAGTAGCTAGATGGCTTCTTCTCTCTTTTTGGATCTCAATACAATGTTCTCCCCCTCTCTCGTGGAGATCTATTCGATGTAATCTTCTTTTTGCGGTGTGTTTGTTAAGATCGATGAATTGTGGGTTTATGATCCAACTTATCTATGGAAAATATTTGATTCTTCTCTGAATTCTTTTATGTATGATTGAGTTACCTTTGCAAGTCTCTTCGAATTATCCTTTTTGGTTTGGCCAACTAGATTGGTAGTTCTTGCAATGGGAGAAGTGCTTAGCTTTGGGTTCAATCTTGTGATCTCCTTACCCAGTGACAGAAAGGGTTGCAAGGCACGTATTGTATTGTTACCATCGAGGATAACAAGATGGGGTTTTTATCATATTGCATGAATTTATCCCTCTACATTATGTCATCTTGCTTACGGCGTTACTCTGTTTTTAACTTAATACTCTAGATGCATGCTGGATAGCGGTCGATGAGTGGAGTAATAGTAGTAGATGCAGAATCGTTTCGATCTACTTGTCTTGGACGTGATGCCTATATACATGATCATTGCCTAGATATGCTCATAATTATGCTCAATTCTGTCAATTGCTCAATAATAATTTGTTCACCCACCGTAGAATATCTATGCTCTTGAGAGAAGCCACTAGTGAAATCTATGGCCCCCGGGTCTATTGTCATCATATCAATCTCTATCGCTTTATTTACTTGCTTTGTTTTTACTTTGGCTTTTATTTTTCAATTTGCATCTATCTATCAAAAATACCAAAAATATTATTTATCATCTCTATCAGATTCACTCTCGTAATTCACCGTGAAGGGATTGACAACCCTAATCGCGTTGGTTGCGAGTAGCTATCGTTTTGTGTAGGTACGAGGGACTTGTGCGTGGTCTCCTACTGGATTGATACCTTGGTTCTCAAAAACTGAGGGAAATACTTACGCTACTTTGCTGCATCATCCTCTCCACTTCGGGGAAACCCAACGTAGTGCTCAAGAGGTAGCAAGAAGAATTTCTGGCGCCGTTGCCGGGGAGGCTCACACAAGCAAGTCAACAATACCAAGTACCCATCACAATCCCTATCTCTCGCATTACATTATTTGCCATTTGCCACTCGTTTTCCTCTCCCCCACTTCACCCTTGCCATTTTTTTTGCCCTCTCTTTCCAAATCTCCTCCTCTCTTTCCCGTTTGCCTTTTTCCTGTTGCCTTTCTGTTTGCTTGTGTGTTGGATTACTTGTTGTCGTGGCGCAAGATAATACCAAATTGTGTGATTTCTCGAATACCAACAATAATGATTTCCTTAGTACTCCGATTGTGTCAGGACCCCGACTCAATGCCACATCGATCTAGCATGTAACACCTCATATCACTTTGCGGCCTCACGCATGGTATTCCCACGGGTGTCGCCTTTCCTTTGCCCAGACCGTTTGCGCCTTTTGGCACACGATATGATAGTGTTGCTAGCATCCATATGATAAGGAGCCCGGCCGACATGGCTAGTCGTAAACCCAAAGTGGCACAAACTTACAGGACAGCATCCATGACCCAAAGATCGAACGTGTCGGTCATCACGA
This sequence comes from Aegilops speltoides, assembly GCA_021437245.1. Classification (NCBI taxonomy): domain Eukaryota; kingdom Viridiplantae; phylum Streptophyta; class Magnoliopsida; order Poales; family Poaceae; genus Aegilops; species Aegilops speltoides. The sequence continues at coordinate 68,930,876 of CM038145.1, read as the reverse complement.
GTGGATCCAGTCAGTAGCACTGGGCTAGCAGACTCGTGAACCGGGCTGTAGCGGGCTAACAGACTCGGTATTCATCGCATGACATTTCCCCGAAGGGACAGACACATGAACGAAGGACACATGCCGGCCAGCCTAAGTGTTCCGGAGCATTAGCAAGCTACCATGGCTCAGTGGAAGCACTAGGAGACATTTCCCGGTAAGAGAGACTACTAAGGATAAACAACTAGATAGTCAAATCCCACACATACCAAGCATTTCAATAACATACACACAATATGCTCGATATGTGCAAATACAACATGGCATCACAACATGACTCTACAACTCAAGCATTTATTCAATAGGCTCCGAGGAGCGAGATATTACAAACATGGGTCTCATGACCCAACATTCAGAGCATATAAGTCAAAGCACATGTGGAAGCTCAACATGTCTGAGTACATACATCTATAAATGAAGAAGGCTGAGAAGCCTGACTATCTACTAGATCCTACCGAGGGCACAAGATCGTAGCTGAGGAAGAAGCTAAACGTCGAAGTCCACGTGAAACTACTAGTGAGACTGAAGTCTCTGTGCAAAACATAAAATAAACCAACGTGAGTACAAATGTACCCAGCAAGACTTACATCAGAACTAACTACATATGCATCATTATCAACAAAGGGGATGGTGGGTTTAACTGCAGCAAGCCAGCTTTGACTCGGTCGCTATCCTGAACTACAACTGCAAGTAACTCTTTTGAGGTGGCGCACACGAGTCCACATATTCACCATATCAATACACCACTATGGATCCGCTCCCGTCTCCCTATGAGAACGCCATCCATAGCACTCACACTTATCTTGCGTATTTTAGAGTATCCACTTTCACTTGTCTATGAACTGTACAAGCAACCCAGAAGTCCTTTTCCACGGACACGGCTATTTGAATAGATCATATTAACCCTGCAGGGGTGTACTTCTTCACACACGCTCTCGCCACATACCGCCATGTACACCTCGTGTATCTCGGCAACCTTCAAGCGGAAGCCTGGCGAGGGAGTCGGCCACGACCTGACTAACCTCACAAGTCTCTCATCCAGGTTTATCGCCTATTCGGGTTCCATCCGCAAGGAGATCTGGCCGGGGTGTCGCTCACGGCCCCAAACGATGTGAGCAGGGTTCCCAAGCCCACCTCGACGGGTGGATCTATGCTTGGTACACCATGCCACTGTGCCTAGTCTGTCCCAAGCCCACCTGTACCGGGTGCCACTTGGTAGACTACTAACACTACCTACAAACAGCAGAAACTAGTTGCAACTCCTGGACAGAGATCAGGTTGATTAATAAGTCGAGAGGGGCACTTAAGCATTCCAATGCGTGGTAGTAGCTGTTCATGGATCACAAACACAGAACTCGGTTCTTGAGGACGGCTTCAATGAGACAACCCACCATGTACTCCTACATGGCCTCTCACCGCTACCTTTACCAAATCATGTTCATACACTTAGCTCACACACAGTAGGACATGTTTACACACCTCCAATTCATCCCCGATGAATCAGACCTGACTCAACTCTAAGCAGTAGCAGGCATGACAAACAAACATGAATGAGTAGGCACATCAGGGCTCAAACAACTCCTACTCATGCTAGTGGGTTTCATCTATTTACTGTGGCAATGACAGGTCATGCAGAGGATAAGGGGTTCAGCTACCGCAGCAAGTAACAAATATGTCGTTGTTGTCCTAATGTAGTAAAAGAGAGCAGGAGCGAGAGACTGGGATTGTATCGGAATGAACAAGGGGGGTTTGCTTGCCTGGCACTTCTGAAGATAATATAGTTCTTCATCGCTGTCATCGAACTCATCGTCGGAACCACGTCTACTGAGGGGGAGCAAACACCGGCAACAGAGAAAGAACACAATCAATGCAATGCAACAATATGATGCATGAGTGTGACATGGCAATATGCTGTGATTTGAGCTAATGCAACTACCAGCAGGTTAAATGGAGTTGGTTTGAATCTAAGATTCAAATTCAAAATCCATATATGACATTTCAAATGCCGTTAATTCAAATTGTTGTATACAGCAGCTTTAATTTGTTCAAACATGCATGATAATGCCATCAACAGATTCTTTGGATTTTTTTGATCATTTTTCATATATAATTTATTTTATTTGGAGTTATAGATTATTTTCTATGATTTTTAGAAGTTTAGGATATTTTCTGATATTTCCTGGATTATTTTAAATCCAGAAAATCATTTACTGCGTCAGCATCGCGTCATGCTGATGTCAGCAGGTCAGCGGGGTCATCCATGGTCAAACCTGACCAGTGGGTCCCATTGGTCAGTGGCACAACTAATTAACCAAGTTAATTAGCCTTAAGTTAATTCTAGCTAAACTGTTTGTTGGGCCGGGGCCCACTTGTCAGCAACTAATTAGCTAACTAACCTAGGTTAATTAGTGTTAAACTAATACTAGCTAAAAGTGTCAGGGGGTGGCCCACGCGTTAGTGACACACGGGGGGGCGGGGGGAGGTCAAACCCTGGTCAAACGAGTCAACCTCGCCGGACCTGGCCCACGGCTCGTCGCCGGCGATGCCAGAGACGGCGGAGGTGCTCGGGAAATGCCCACAGGGCTCGGTTTTGGACGCGGTTTGCGGCTACGGAAAGCTGGGAGTCTTGCGCATCCAACGGCGGCAACAGCTCGCGCCAGAGTGGACTAAATCGACGGCGGCGGCAACTTTTGCGACGGCCGGAGTTCGGCCAACGGCGGGTTAGGCGCTACAGGGAACGGCAGGAGCCGCGGGTGGTCACGGTCGACTCCTGGGAACGTGCTGAGCATGGTGGCCACGGCTACGCCATGGCTGGCGGCGAGATGCTTCGGTCACAGTTGGGGGTCGGGGCTAGAGGATGAACGGGTCGACGGGGAGAGGGGCGAGGGGCGTAGGAGCTCATAGCGGTTCCACAGGGTTGGTCAGTGGGCTCGGGGAGAGGCCGGTGCAGTCGGGGCGGCGATGGAGATCTCCGGTGCAGGGAGGCGCTCGGGGGCGTCCGGCATTGCACAGCTCGACGAGGAACAGGGGTACTAGGCGGAGCTCTTGGGCACCTCAGGGCGTCGCCGGGATGGCGGTGTCCGCGGTGGTGGTGAGCGGCGGCGACGGAGGCGTTCGGGCAGAAAGAACAGAGGAGGGGGAGAGCGTTCGAGGGAGAGAGTGATAGGCCTAGGGGGTGCGTGGCAACGCGGGAGAGATCCATGCGATGGGGACATAGGCAGGCAGGGTGGAGGTGGTCGGGCAGGCTGCGTGGCTGCTGCGCCACGCTAAATCTGCTGGCAAGGAGGAAGTCGACAGAGGAGGGGCCAGGTGGGTTGGGCTGGCCAACTGGGCCGGCCAGGTGGGCTTTGGTGGGTGAGGCCAGGTGAGTTTCTCCTTACTCTATTTTGTTTCTGTTTTCTATTTATGACATTTGTTTTAATTTGGTTTTTGAACCAAACTAATTTTGTTGCTTCTGATAAATTTTGCAGGGACTAAAAGGATTATTCCAAAGACCCTCAACAAAAATCAAAATTATTGGAGCAATAAAGTATTTATTGTATTTATTTGCTCCAATTCAAAATACAATATGTGTTAATTCAACAATCCAAAATGTCATGCAGAAATGTGCATCACCTCTGGTTGCTATTTCCAGCATTTCCAAAAATGATGAACATTTTTTTGAAGGCCATTTGGGTTCACTGAAAAATATTTTAGTTGAACCTGGTGGATTCCTTTTTATGCTAGGGTTTGAACATCCCCCATTTCAAGTTCATTTCAAAAGTTAAACATGATGCACACATGAAGGCTAGCCTACTGCATACCAGGACTAGGGATGTGACAACTCGCCCCCACTAAACAAGAATCTCATCCCGAGATTCAAGACATAGGGTAAGCAGACAGAAGGGGACACGAAGCTAGCACAATATTCATGATCCAACTGTCTCCTCGAGGTTGTTGATTTGTTGACTCCAATTGACCTTGACGTCTTTGCTTTCGAGATCTTCATCCAACACGAGGGCAAAAAGCGAGACATGCCTACATAGATGGATCATCTTAATGATCACAAGATCAACTCGCGGAGCGAGACGTAGAAACATCTCTTGAGCCGAGACACGAAGCATCTATCCAAAGGAATGGAGTGAAACAGATGACGAAGGTCCACTAGGTAGGCAACAAATCCACGCTCGATCACGATGTAGCGAGGTGTTAACTGCCATGATCCAACAATGGGGCACCTTGGGGGAGATGACTCATAGAGTTATTCCCCTAAATGGCAAAAGGGATTACTTCTGATATGTAAAACATTGAAACTCTTAATACCAGCCTAAGGCAATCACAATCGATCATTTGGTGGAGTTCAAAGGAATGGCATATTCGGATTCGAATGGATGATGTGGACTACCTTGTTGAAGACAATGCGATGGATGATTTTGCTTATCATCGGAAATGGATGGGACCCATGGTAGGACCACTTCTGAAGATGATCCTGATCAACAGTTGCTAAGAAGGGTAGTCCAAGGGAGATTGGCACAAAGAGGTGCAAGCTAGGAAAAAATGCAAACGTCGGGAATGTTCCAACCATCATATCTGCCGGAGATTCAGATCTGGTTGGTGTCAGGAAATTCCAGACTCATCAAGTCTAGAAAGAAAAATGAAAGTTTGCAACACAAATCGACGAGATGATGTTGCGACATTCTTAGGGAATGAACTACGATAGCAAGCTCAAAAACATGAGCTGGTTCTGTTACATACATGTGAACACGTTGTCCAAGACAAGCATGACTTGGTAGTAGTCTTATAATGAAACACTTTCGAGTTCAGGTGGGGAACCATCATCAAGGATTTCGAAGTCTTTACGCGCGCTAGACTTCTTTTCCTTGAACAAATCAATCAGTGGCTTAGTGTGCTATGGGGTTCATATGGAACGAAGATGATCAGTCTAACAGACCACAGAATACTTTGCACGTGCATGACTGACTTGGGATGATTCCGGAGGAGGTAAAACAAGCCTTCTCAAACTCATGGCGGCAACTTGCGTCAAATGCACATGAATTAGAGGGACTCACTTCTTTCGTCCAAACATATGCTTCACGAACAGGTCATGAAGATAACGCTTATAAAAGTTCCCAATACTAGCTGGATGTTCAACACAGATCATGAAGGAGATAACAATGTTGCTGATGGGCTCAACAACAATTCATACAGGTTTCCATATAGTTGGAGTTCCACAATTGTGTGAACACGGTGATAGCATTGGTCAGACCAAAGGATGTAATGGTGTATGCTCGAGGAGACAACCACGAGTAAGACAACATTATGACCATCGTTGGTTCTGATCTGATTTGATGATAACCCACACTCAAATCAAAGCTTCGGTAATAAAATAGATCCAACAATTGACCACGAGGATCAATCAATGAATATATCATCCTTCTTCAACACACACTCACACAAAGATATCCCTTGAAATGAGCTAGGTGAGTTAAGCTTTTATCCTCCAACTCTCCAAGTTGTTGTTTAGCTTAACCAGAAAGCTCAGGGTATCCGACACAGATGCTTGGAGAAAGGGTGGTTTATAGGAAACCAACTTGATCACGAGCTCAACATAGCGGTCAAGTGACAACCTGGTGATACTTCCGAGAAGATATTCGGAAAATCACGAACCACCGATATGCTATTAAGTTCGAGAACAATCTTGCTTTTCAGGGCAAGACGAGATGATCAAATAAGCAAGGGATTGGCATAGCCCTAACTCATTGATCGAAAGGTGCACCGAAAATAAGGACTAGGTAGCACAATCTATCTTAGAATGATGATTTAAGAACCAACACGCTAAGAATGAAATTATTGTCCTTTAACTACCAAGCAACAAGGTTGCTAGGAGTATTGATTTCACACATCACGATTTACTTGTCGACATTCCGGTTGCAACAACACAGGAACCGAGAAATGAATAATTATGGAGAGAGTATCACTACATCAAGAATTCATGAGGGATGCTGCAATTCCTATGACAATCCTGACATAAAGGGGGGTAATACTCCGAGGTAGAACAGAACAAAAGTTGGATTGGCTTTTTGATCTGCGGAATACAACTACTTTGACCCAATCCTAGAAATGGATGAGGTACTGGAGTTTGTTTCTCCTAGTCATTCCGATTAGAATGGCTTGACAGGCCACAAGGATAATATGCATCGATGAACGCGAGTGCATAACTACTCCTGACTATCAATTGATAGATGAGGGCCAGAAACCAACTAAAGAGGGACAGCCCAAAAAAACATACGATTTTCTGAGTTGTGGATGCACGGATTAGTATGTCGAACCAAGTTCAACAGGTTTCTTCGGGATAACCCATGCAAAAAGGTAGAAGTGGCAGAATAACAACATAGAATCGAGAACTCGTCAAGAGCACTCTGGTTGTGATCTTTCGGTTCAGTGAGGAACTTCTGCCATAAACAGCTCATGGTACTTGGAAGAAGGTAATACCACGAACCTCGAGGACTATTGCAAAGACTACTAATATCCTGAAGGGACTAGCAAACACTATCTACATGAAGTAAGTGGAGTGAATCCCGGGTTCAAAAACCCAGTAATAGAGTACCTACTACTAAGTGACATCATGGGATGCTTTCGAGAATAAAAGCCAGAATCATCACACTGGAAACACAAAACATGGCTAGATTACCAGGTGATACTCTAGACACCTAGGGTCATAATAATAGCTCCAACATATATGTCAAGGCAATATAATACCTCAACTCACCGATTAGTATGGTTAAACCGGCGCAAAGGGACATCGAGAATGGGAGGAAGGGATTTGCAAATGCATCAGATTATCTAGAAACCTGGAACGACTCGGACAGCATAACGGCTGTAAATGCTCAAAAAGGATTTGAGACATCATGTAAAATAGTGGCATAACCACTTAGCATCACAATATCAAGGTTTCGAGATCAACAGTTAACATACGGAGGTGGTAGGAACCGAATTGAGGCTTAAATCTATCAATCCTATAATTCTACGGATTAGTAACACGCGATCCTGATAGAAAGCAGAGAAAGCCTAGTTCCATAACCCCGTAGGAAAGATAAGATGACTCGGATCAGAAGGCATAAGGTATAAGGAGTAAAAAGAGCCTTACGTTCCATCCCACAATCAATTCCCTTATATAACTAAAGAATTTCTAGACTCAACTTCGACCAGTTTGGCTTGGTAATCCCACAGCAAATCAAGCTCGATACCAAAGCTGTCGGGACCCGACTCAATGCCACATCGATCTAGCATGTAACACCTCATATCACTTTGGGCCTCACGCACGGTATTCCCGGTGTCGCCTTACCTTTGCGGGACCGTTTAGCCATTTGGCACACGATATGATAGTGTCGCTAGCATCCATATGATAAGGAGCCCGGCTGACATGGCTAGTCGTAAACCCAAAGTGGCACAAACTTACAGGACAGCATCCATGACCCAAAGATCGAACGTGTCGGTCATCACGAGTGGATCTAGGCTGTAAGATCGGGCTAGCAGACTCGGTGAACCCGGCAGAAGGGCTAACAGGACTCTGTATTCATCGCGTGACATTTCCCGAAGGGATGTATACGAGGAATGAAGAAGGACACATGCCGGCCAGCCTAAGTGTTCCGGAGCAGTAGCAAGCTACCATGGCTCAGTAGAAGCACTAGGAGACATTTCCCGGTAAGAGAGAGACTACTAAGGATAAACAACTAGATAGTCAAATCCCACACATACCAAGCATTTCAATAACATACACACAATATGCTCGATATGTGCAAATACAACATGGCAACACAACATGACTCTACAACTCAAGCATTTATTCAATAGGCTCCGAGGAGCGAGATATTACAAACATGGGTCTCATGACCCAACATTCAGAGCATACAAGTCAAAGCACATGCGGAAGCTCAACATGTCTGAGTACATACATCTATAAATGAAGAAGGCTGAGAAGCCTGACTATCTACTAGATCTTGCCGAGGGCACAAGATCGTAGCTGAGGTAACAAGCTAAACATCGAAGTCCACGTGAAACTACTAGTGAGACTGAAGTCTCTCTGCAACACATAAAATAGGCAAACGTGAGTACAAATGTACCCAACAAGACTTACATCAGAACTAACTACATATGCATCATTATCAACAAAGGGGATGGTGGGGTTTAACTGCAGCAAGCCAGCTTTGACTCGGTGGCTATCCTGAACTACAACTGCAAGTAACTCTTTTGAGGTGGCGCACACGAGTCCACATATTCACCATATCAATACACCACTATGGATCCGCTCCCGTCTCCCTACGAGAACGCCATCCATAGCACTCACGCTTATCTTGCGTATTTTAGAGTATCCACTTTCACTTGTCTATGAACTGTACAGGCAACCCAGAAGTCCTTTTCCGCGGACACGGCTATTCGAATAGATCATATTAACCCTGCAGGGGTGTACTTCTTCACACACTCTCTCGCCACTTACCGCCATGTACACCTCGTGTATCTCGGCAACCTTCAAGCGGAAGCCTGGCGAGGGAGTCGGCCACGACCTGACTAACCACACAAGTCTCTCGTCCAGGTTTATCGCTTATTCGAGTTCCATCTGCAAGGAGATCCCGCTGGGGTGTCGCTCACGGCCCCAAACGATGTGAGCAGGGTTCCCAAGCCCACCTCGACGGGTGGATCTACGCTTTGTACACCGTGCCACTGTGCCTAGTCTGTCCCAAGCCAACCTGTACCGGGTGCCACTTGGTAGACTTCTAACACTACCTACAAACAGCAAAAACTAGTTGCAACTCCTGGACAGAGATCAGGTTGATTAATAAGTCGAGAGGGGCACTTAAGCATTCCAATGCCTAGTAGTAGTTGTTCATGGATCACAAACACAGAACTCAGTTCCTGAGGACGGCTTCAATGAGACAACCCACCATGTACTCCTACATGGCCTCTCACCGCTACCTTTACCAAATCGTGTTCGCACACTTAGCTCACACATAGTAGGACATGTTTACACACCTCCAATTCATCCCTGATGAATCAGACCTGACTCAACTCTAAGCAGTAGCAGGCATGACAAACAAACATGAATGAGTAGGCACATCAGGGCTCACACAACTCCTACTCATGCTAGTGGGTCTCATCTATTTACTGTGGCAATGACAGGTCATGCAGAGGATAAGGGGTTCAGCTACCGCAGCAAGTAACAAATATGTCGTTGTTGTCCTAATGCAGTAAAAGAGAGCAGGAGCGAGAGAGTGGGATTGTATCGGAATGAACAAGGGGGGTTTGCTTGCCTGGCACTTCTGAAGATAATATAGTTCTTCATCGTTGTCATCGAACTCATCGTCGGAACCACGTCTACTGAGGGGGAACAAACACCGGCAACAGAGAAAGAACACAATCAATGCAATGCAACAATATGATGCATGAGTGTGACATGGCAATATGCTGTGATTTGAGCTAATGCAACTTGCAGCAAGTTAAATGGAGTTGGTTTGAATCTAAGATTGAAATTCAAAATCAATATATGACATTTCAAATGCCGTTCATTCAAATTGTTGTATACAACAGCTTTAATTTGTTCAAACATGCATGATAATGCCATAAACAGATTCTTTGGATTTGTTTGATCATTTTTCATATATAATTTATTTTATTTGGAGTTATAAATTATTTTCTATGATTTTTAGAAGTTTAGGATATTTTCTGATATTTCCTGGATTATTTTAAATCCAGAAAATCATTTACTGCGTCAGCATCGCGTCATCTTGACCTCGGCAGTCGTGAGGTCATCCATGGTCAAACCAGACCAGTGGGTCCCATTGGTCAGTGGCACAACTAATTAACCAAGTTAATTAGCCTTAAGTTAATTCTAACTAAACTGTTTGTGGGGCCGGGGCCCACTTGTCAGCAACTAATTAGCTAACTAACCTAGGTTAATTAGTGTTAAACTAATACTAGCTAAAAGTGTCAGGGGGTGGCCCACGCGTCAGTGACACATGGGGAGGAGGTCAAACCCTGGTCAAACGAGTCAACCTCGCCAGACCTGGTCCACGGCTCGTCGCCGGCGACGCCAGAGACGGCGGAGGTGCTCGAGAAACGCCCACAGGGCTCGGTTTTGGATGCGGTTTGCGGCTACGGAAAGCGAGGAGTCTTGCGCATCCAACAGCGGCAACAGCTCGCACCAGAGTGGACTAAATCGACGGCGGCGGCAACTTTTGCAGTGGCCGGATCAGAGTTCAACCAACGGTGGGTTAGGCGCTGCAAGGAACGGCAGGAGCCGCGGGTGGTCCCGGTCGACTCCTGGGAACGTGCTGAGCATGGTGGCACGCTCGGTTGCGAGCTTGCGCGGCTGTGGCCACATCTACGACATGGCCAGTGGCGAGATGCTTTAGTCACGGTTGGGGATCGGGGCTAGAGGACGAACGCGTCGACGGGGAGAGGGGCGAGGGGCGTAGGAGCTCACAACGGTTCCGCAGGGTTGGTTAGTGGGCTCGGGGAGAGGCCGGAGCAGTCGGGGCGGCGATAGAGATCTCCAGCGTCGGGAGGTTGAAGACGACGGCATGGAGGCGCTCGGGGGCGTCCGGCGTTGCACAGCTCGACGAGGAACAGCGATACTAGGCGGAGCTCTTGGGCACCTCAGGGCGTCGCCGGGATGGCGGTGTCCGCGGTGGTGGCGAGCGGCGGAGACGGAGACGTTCGGGCGGAAAGAACAGAGGAGGGGGAGAGCGTTCGGGGAAGAGAGTGGTAGGCCTAGGGGGTGCGTGGCGCGGAGAGATCCAGCGACGGGACACAGCGAGCAGGGTGGAGGTGGCAGGCGCGCGGCGGCTGGCTGCCACACGCGCTCGTCCTCCGGGAAAGGAGGAAGACGACAGGGGAGGGGCAAGGTGGGTTGGGCTAGCCAACTGGGCCGGCCAGGTGGGCTTTGGTGGGTGAGGCCAGGCGAGTTTCTCCTTACTCTATTTTGTTTCTGTTTTCTATTTCTGACATTTGTTTTAATTTGGTCTTTGAACCAAACTAATTTTGTTGCTTCTGATAAATTTTGCAGGGACTAAAAGGATTATTCCAAAGACCCTCAACAAAAATCAGAATTATTGGAGCAATAAAGTATTTATAGTATTTATATGCTCCAATTCAAATTACAATATGTGTTAATTCAACAATCCAAAATGTCATGCAAAAATGTGCATCACCTCTGGTTGCTGTTTCCAGTATTTCCAAAAATGATGAACATTTTTTTGAAGGCCATTTGGGTTCACTGAAAAATATTTTAGTTGAACTTGGTGGATCCCTTTTTATGCTAGGGTTTGAACATCCCCCGTTTCAAGTTCATTTCAAAAGTTAAACATGATGCACACATGAAGGCTAGCCTACTGCATACCAAGACTAGGGATGTGACAGATTGCTCCTCTTAATAATGATGAGTCTTGTGAAATCAATACCGCTTTGTTGAATCTTGTTATGAAAGATCAATTCGCCCGCCTTCCTAGTGAAGATGCCGCTACTCATCTAAACAATTTTGTTGATTTGTGTGATATGCAAAAGAAGAAAGATATGGATAAAAATATTGTCAAGTTGAAGTTATTTCCGTTTTCGCTTAGAGATCATGCTAAAGTTTGGTTTTCGTCTTTGCCTAAAAATAGTATTGATTCTTGGAACAAGTGCAAAGATGCTTTTATCTCTAAGTATTTTCCTCCCACTAAGATCATCACTCTTAGGAACGATATCATGAATTTTAAACAACTTGATCATGAGCATGTTGCCCAATCTTGGGAAAGAATAAAATGGATGCTTCACAATTGCCCTACTCATGGTTTGAATTTATGGATGATCATACAAAAAATTTATGCCGGATTGAATTTTGCTTCTAGAAATCTTTTAGATTCGGCCGCGGGAGGCACGTTTATGGAAATTACGTTAGGAGATGCTACCAAATTGCTTGATAATATTATGGCTAATTATTCTCAATGGCACACCGAAAGATCTTCTAGTAAAAAAGTGCATGCTATAGAAGAAATCAATGTTTTGAGTGAAAAGATGGATGAACTTATGAAGATGTTTGCTACTAAAAATACTTCTCTTGATCCCAATGATATGCCTTTATCTACCTTGCTTGAGAATAATAATGAATCTATGGATGTGAATTTGGTTGGTACGAATAGTTTTGGAAACAACGCGTATAGAGGGAATTTTAATCCTAGGCCTTATCCTAGTAATCCTTCTAATAATTATGGAAATTCCTACAACAACTCTTATGGAAATTTTAATAAGATGCCCTCTAAATTTGAGAGTAGTGTTAAAGAGTTTATGAATTCGCAAAAGAATTTTAATGCTTTGCTTGAAGAGAAATTGATTAAAGTTGATGATTTGGCTAGGAACATTGATAGAATTTCTCTTGAAATTGATTCTTTAAAGCTTAGATCTATTCCTCCTAAGCATGATATCAATGAGTCTCTCAAAGCCATGAGAATTTCCATTGATGAGTGCAAAGAAAGAACCGCTAGGATGTGTGCTTCCAAAGATGCCTTTATTAAAGCGTGTTCTTCCAATTCCTATGAAAATCAAGATGAAGATCTAAAAGTTATTGATGTGTCCCCCATTAAATTTTTGTTTTGCAATATGAATCTTGATGAAACTGAATATGATCTTCCTTTACCTAGAAGGCGTTCTAAGAATTCGGAATTTCTAGATCTTGATGATGAATTTGATGAAAGCGGGATTGAAAGAAATAAAAACTTAGATGTTGCTAAACCCACTATTTTGGATCTCAAGGAATTTAATTATGAAAATTGCTCTTTTTCAAAATCTTTTTTCTTTGGACTTTCCCAAACACAAAATACCTCCTTGTATTCGCACTCTCAAATGAGAGTGGAATAAATTCGACTTTCATATAATAACTTAATAGAATTCCATGTAATGATCAATGCATTTTTTTGATTCTATATTATCGCCTTCGAATTTGGAAACTTATCATTAAAAAATATGAAAATCGGTAGAAAAATTAAAAGCAACTGAAAGCCCTCGATCCATCTTGAGATGGGAGTGAGTTCCGGAAAATGACTAAAAATAGTGGAAAAAACGGGAAAATCGTACAGATTTTATGAAACCATGTGTGATGGGGTTGTATTTCCTTGTTGCAATCCGTGCTAGATTCTCCTCATGCTTATAGTCAAAATAAGGCCTTTACCGAACACATTGTTGACGCCTTGATGCAATCTTATGAAGAAAAACTTGAGTTGAAAGTTTCTATCCCTACAAAACTCTATGATGAGTGGGAACCTACTATTAAAATTAAAATTAAAGATTATGAGTTTCATGCTTTGTGTGATTTGGGTGCTAGTGTCTCTACTATTCCCAAAGCTTTGTGTGATTTGCTAGATTTCCGTGATTTTAATGATTGCTCTCTAAACTTGCATCTTGCGGATTCCACTATTAAAAAGCCTATGGGAATAATTAATGATGTTCTTATTGTTGCAAATAGTAATTATGTGCCCGTAGATTTTATCGTTCTTGATATAGATTGCAATCCTTCATGTCCTATTATTCTTGGTAGACCTTTCCTTAGAACGATTGGTGCAATTATTGATATGAAGGAAGGGAATATTCGATTCCAATTTCCCTTAAAGAAGGGCATGGAACACTTCCCTAGAAAGAAAATAAAATTACCATATGAATCTATTATGAGAGCCACTTATGGATTGCCTACCAAAGATGGCAATACCTAGATCTATCCTTGCTTTTATGCCTAGCTAGGGGCGTTAAACGATAGCGCTTGTTGGGAGGCAACCCAATTTTATTTTTGTTTTTTTGTTTTTGCTTATGTTTAGGAATAAATAATCCATCTAGCCTCTGTTTAGATGTGGTTTATCTTTTAATTAGTGTTTGTGCCAAGTAGAACCTATAGGATAACCTACGATGATAGTTGATTTGATTCTGCTGAAAAACAGAAACTTTGCACGCACGAATATAATTTTGTTAAATCACAGCAACGTGATTTTGCATTGATTATTTTTGCTTCTGTTCAATAAACAAATTTTCCAGGACTTCCTATTTTGGTAGAATTTTTAGAGTTCCAGAAGTTTGCGTTAGTTACAGATTGCTACAGACTGTTCTGTTTTTGACAGATTCTGTTTTACGGGTGTTGCTTGCTCATTTTGATGAATCTATGGCTAGTAAAATAGTTTATAATCCATAGAGAAGTTGGAATACAGTAGGTTTAACACCAATATAAATAAAGAATGAGTTCATTACAGTACCTTAAGTAGTTCTTTGTTTTCTTTCTCTAACGGAGCTCACGAGATTTCTGTTGAGTTTTGTGTTGTCAAGTTTTCAAGTTTTGGCTGAATTCTTTTGATGGATTATGGAACAAGGAGTGTCAAGATCCTAAGCTTGGGGATTCCCATGGCACCCCCAAGATAATCCAAGGACACCAAAAATTCAAAGCTTGGGGATGCCCCGGAAGGCATCCCCTCTTTCGTCCACTTCCATCGGTAATTTACTTGGAGCTATATTTTTTAACCACATGATATGTGTTTTGCTTGGAGCGTCTTGTATTATTTGTGTCTTTGCTTGTTAGTCTACCACAATCATCCTTGATGTACACACCTTTTGAGAGAGCCATAAATGAATTGGAATTTGTTAGAATACTCTATGTGCTTCACGTATATCTTTTGAGCTTGATAGTTTTGCTCATAGTGCTTCACTTATATCTTTTGAGCGTGATAATTGTTGCTCTAGTGCTTCACTTATATATTTTAGAGCACGGTGGTGGATTTGTTTTAAAGAAACTATTGATCTCTCATGCTTCACTTAGATTATTTTGAGATTCGTTAATAGCATGGTAATTTGCTTAATGTTAATATACTTGGTGTTCAAGATATGTGAAACTTTATTTTGAGTGAATTGAATACTAAGATAAGTTTGATGCTTGATAATTGTTTTGAGATATGAAGATGGTGATATTAGAGTCATGCTAGTTTAAGTAGTTGTGAATTCAAAGAATACTTGTGTTGAAGTTTGTGATTCCCATAGCATGCACGTATGCTGAACCGTTATGTGATGAACTCGGAGCATGATTTATTTATTGATTGTATTCCTTATGAGTGGCGGTCGGGGATGAGCAATGGTCTTTTCCTACCAATCTATCCCCCTAGGAGCATGCGCGTAATACTTTGTTTTTGATGGCTTATAGATTTTTGCAATAAGTATATGAGTTCTTTATGACTAATGTTGAGTCCATGGATTATACGCACTCTCACCCTTCCACCATTTCTAGCCCCTCTTGTACCGCACAACTTTCGCCAGTACCATACATTCCTCAAAACAGCCACCATACCTACCTATTATGGCATTTCCATAGGCATTCCGAGATATATTGCCATGCAACTTTCCACCGTTCCGTTTATTATGACATGCATCATCATTGTCATATTGCTCTTTGCATGATCATGTAGTTGACATCGTATTTGTGGCAAAGCCACCGTTCATAATTCTTTCATACATGTCACTCATGATTCATTGCATATCCCGGTACACAGCCGGAGGCATTCATATAGAGTCATACTTTGTTCTAAGTATCGAGTTGTAATTATTAAGTTGTAAGAAAAATAAAAGTGTGGTGATCATCATTATTAGAGCATTGTCCCAAGTGAGGAAAGGATGATGGAGACTATGATTCCCCCATAAGTCGGGATGAGACTCCGGACGAAAAAAAGGGGGGCAAAAAAAGAGAAAGGCCCAAACACAAAAAATGAGAGAAAAAGAGAGAAGGGACAATGCTACTATCCTTTTACCACACTTGTGCTTCAAAGTAGCACCAAGATCTTCATGATACAGAGTCTCTCATTTTGTCACTTTCATATACTAGTGGGAATTTTTCATTATAGAACTTGGCTTGTATATTTCAATGATGGGCTTCCTCAAAATGCCCTAGATCTTTGTGAGCAAGCAAGTTGGATGCACACCCACTTAGTTTCTTTTGTAGAGCTTTCATATACTTATAGCTCTAGTGCATCCGTTGCATGGCAATCCCTACTCACTCACATTGATATCTATTGATGGGCATCTCCATAGCCCATTGATATGCCTAGTTGATGTGAGACTATCTTCCCTCTTTTTGTCTTCTCCACAACCACCATTCTATTCCACATAGTGTTATATCCATGGCTCACGCTCATGTATTGCGTGAGGATTGAAAAAGTTTTGAGAATGTCATAAGTATGAAACAATTGCTTGGCTTGTCATCGGGGTTGTGCATGATTTAAATATTTTATGTGGGGAAGATGGAGCATAGCCAGACTATATGATTTTGTAGGGATAACTTTCTTTGGCCATGTTATTTTGAGAAGACATGATTGCTTTGATTAGTATGCTTGAAGTATTATTATTTTTATGTCAATATGAACTTTTGTCTTGAATCTTTCGGATCTGAATATTCATATCACAATTAAGAAGATTTACATTGAAATTATGCCAATGTATCACTCCGCATCAAAAATTCTTTTTTATCATTTACCTACTCGAGGACAAGCAGGAATTAAGCTTGGGGATGCCTGATACGTCTCCAACGTATTTATAAGTTTTGATTGCTCCATGCTACTTTATCTACTGTTTTGGACTATATTGGGCTTTATTTTCCACTTTTATATTATTTTTGGGACTAACCTATTAACCGGAGGCCCAGCCTAGAATTGCTGTTTTTTGCCTATTTCAGTGTTTCGAAGAAACAGAATATCAAACGGAGTCCAAACGGAATAAAACCTTCGGGAACGTGATTTTCTCACCGAACGTGATTTAATAGACTTGGACCCTACTCCAAGAAGTGCCAGAGGCGGTCACGAGGGTGGAGGGCGCCCCCCTGGGCGCGCCCCCCTACCTCGTGGGCCCCCTGTTACTCCACCGACGTACTCCTTCCTCCTATATATACCTACGTATCCCCGAACGATCAGAACAGGAGCCAAAACCTAATTCCACCACCGCAACCTTCTGTATCCACGAGATCCCATCTTGGGGCCTGTTCCGAAGCTCCGCCAGAGGGGGCATCCACCATGGAGGGCTTCTACATCAACACCATAGCCCCTCCGATGAAGTGTGAGTAGTTTACTTCAGACCTTCGGGTCCATTGCTAGTAGCTAGATGGCTTCTTCTCTCTTTTTGGATCTCAATACAATGTTCTCCCCCTCTCTCTTGGAGATCTATTCGATGTAATCTTCTTTTTGCGGTGTGTTTGTTGAGACCGATGAATTGTGGGTTTATGATCCAACTTATCTATGGAAAATATTTGATTCTTCTCTGAATTCTTTTATGTATGATTGAGTTATATTTGCAAGTCTCTTCGAATTATCCTTTTTGGTTTGGCCAACTAGATTGGTAGTTCTTGCAATGGAAGAAGTGCTTAGCTTTGGGTTCAATCTTGCGGTGTCGTTACCTACTGACATAAAGGGTTGCAAGGCACGTATTGTATTGTTGCCATCGAGGATAACAAGATGGGTTATTTATCATATTGCTTGAATTTATCCCTCTACATCATGTCATGTTGCTTACAGCGTTACTTTGTTTTTAACTTAATACTCTAGATGCATGCTAGATAGCGGTCGATGAGTGGAGTAATAGTAGTAGATGCAGAATCGTTTCGATCTACTTGTCTTGGACGTGATGCCTATATACATGATCATTGCCTAGATATGCTCATAATTATTCTCAATTCTGTCCATTGCTCAACAGTAATTTTTTCACCCACCGTAGAATATCTATGCTCTTCAGAGAAGCCACTAGTGAAACCTATGGCCCCCGTGTCTATTCTCATCATATCAATCTCTATCGCTTTATTTACTTGCTTTGTTTTTACTTTGCCTTTTACTTTTCACTTTGCATCTATCTATCAAAAATACCAAAAATAGTATTTATCATCTCTATCAGATCTCACTCTCGTAATTGACCGTGAAGGGATTGACAACCCCTAATCGCGTTGGTTGCGAGTAGCTATCGTTTTGTGTAGGTACGAGGGACTTGTGCGTGGTCTCCTACTGGATTGATACCTTGGTTCTCAAAAACTGAGGGAAATACTTACGCTACTTTGCTGCATCATCCTCTCCTCTTCGGGGAAATCCAATGCAGTGCTCAAGAGGTAGCATTGTGCCGTGGCTTGCCGTTATTGTCACGGACATCTGAAGTGCCAAAGTTTATTGGCGTGGTGCTACTGCAAGCCAACCAGCTGTCCTCGCCCACGCAAAAGTGGGTCATGAGTGTCGTGAGGGCTGCCATGGACTTCGGTTTTTCCTGGCCGAGGTGTCGGGCGAGCCATTCGTCGCAGATATTATGCTTAAAGGCCATCAAGGCTTCGACGTTCGGACAGTCGATAATTTGGTTCTTTTTAGTTAGCAACCGAGTCCAGAATTTCCAGGCTGACTCTCTGGGCTGTTGGGTAATGTGACTCAAGTCATCAGCATCCGGTGGTCGCACATAGGTGCCTTGGAAGTTGTCGAGGAACGTGTCCTCCAGGTTTTCCCAACTGCCGATGGAATTTGTCAGCAGGCTATTCAGCCAGTGTCGGGCCGGTCCTTTGAGTTTAAGGGGAAGATACTTGATGGCATGTAGATCGTCAGCACGGGCCATGTGAGTATGGAGAAGGAAATCTTCGATCCATACTGCGGGGTCTGTTGTGCCATCGTATGATTCGATGTTTACGGGTTAAAACCCTTCTGGGTATTCGTGATCCATTACTTTGTCAGTGAAGCACAGAGGGTGTGCGGTGCCTCTATGCCGGGCTATGTGGCTATGCAGTTCGAATAAGTCTGGTTGGCTATGTTCGGCCCGGCCGGACTTGTTGATAGTGTATCCGGCATGACGATCATCGTCACATGTTGGGGCGCGCCCTCGCGATCCACAGATCGATGTTGGCTGTCCTGCCTTGTTTTCCAGTATGTCTCGCAGGTCCTGCCTATTGCCCCGGGCCGTAGTGTATTGACGTGGGGGTGCGGGCTGGTATTCGGGCTGATACGCCGTTTTATCCCGGCCACGAGGTGGCCGGTCAGCCTCGTCTTGTGCTGGTAGTATAGGCTCCTCCTCAAGTTGAGGTAGCAACTTGTGCTTTGGGTAACCTTTGGTGTGGCGCTCGAGTCCTTATTCCTCGGCTACCAGAACTTCAGTCCATCTGTCTGTGAGCAGATCTTGATCAGCTTGAAGCTGCTACTGCTTCTTTTTCGGGCTCCTTGCAATGGCCATAAGCCGGCGCTTGAAGCACTCCTGCTCTACGGGATCCTCAGGCACGCTGAATTCATCATTGCCGAGGCTCATCTCGTCTTCGGAGGGGGCATGTAGTTGTCCTCCTCCGGGTATCCGTCCGTCGCCTGTTCGTCTGGGCCAACCTTCCCGTCTTCCTGTTCGGCCTGCTCGAAGGCAGGCTGATCGCGGTCGTATTCATCTTCGGCACCATCCGGATTGTTTTCGTCTCCTATGCTAGTATTGCTGTGGCGGGGCTTGGAGCGGCGCCGATGACGCCCATGCTTTGCATTGCTTTCTTCCTTGAGGGTTATCCTCCATTGCGTCATCGCCATTGGTTTCTTTCGGAGTGTCCACCATATATATATATATATATATATATATATATATATATCATACGAGGAGGTGGCTGTCCAGCGCCCCATGGACGGTGGTTCCTGTTCTTCTCCTACATCGTCGTCCACACCGTCGATGTCTTCAAAGTCGAAGTCAAGCACGTCGGTCAAATCATCGACAGTGGCAATGAAGTTGGTGGTGGGTGGGCAACGAATTCCCTCGTCGCCTGCTTCCCACTCGAGCCGGACATAGTTCGGTCAAGAATCTCTTGACAAAGAGAGATACTTTAATGAGTTCAGCATGTCGCCAAAGGGCGAGTGCTGGAAGATATCCGCAGCGGTGAACTCCATTACCGGAGCCCAAGCAGATTCGGCGGGCTCGGGGGCGCGTGGTCTGGAACCTACAGCCGGACACGAGTCCGGGGGTCCGGTGACATAGGCTTCCTCGGGGGTGGAGTCTATGTTCGGCTCTACCGCCGATGAGTGTGCGACCTCCGGGGCGGGGTCCATCCACCCGTCCTCGGATGACGCGATCTGCCCTGGATTTAGGTCCGGAGCTCCTCCAGGTGCGATATCCCGAGTATTGTGCGGCAGCAGGTCTAAGTCGTGCTCGTCGTTACTATTCGGCACTCCTGGCATAGGCCTGAATCCATCGAAGATCAAGTCTCCGCGGATATCGACCGTGTAGTTCAAGCTCCCGAACCTGACCTGATGGCCAGGGGCGTAGCTGTCGATCTGCTCCAGATGGCCAAGCGAATTGGCCCGTAGTGCGAAGCCGCCGAACATCAAGATCTGTCCTGTGAGAAAAGTCTCACCCTAGACAGCATTGTTGATGATTGAAGGAGCCATCGAGCCTTGCAGCGACGACACAGAGGAATTCTCAATGAAAGCAGCAATGTCGGTGTCAAAACCGGCAGATCTCGGGTAGGGGGTCCCGATCTGTGCGTTTAAGGCTAATGGTAACAGGAGCCATGGGACACGATGTTTTACCCAGGTTTGGGCCCTCTCGATGGAGGTAAAACCCTACTTCCTGCTTGATTGATCTTGATAATATGAGTATTACAAGAGTTGATCTACCACGAAATCGTAGAGGCTAAACCCTAGAAGCTAGCCTATGATGATTGTGATTGTCCTTGTCCTACGGACTAAACCCTCCGGTTTATATAAACATCGGAGGAGGCTAGGTTTACACAGAGTCGGTTACAAAGAAGGAGATCTAATATCCGGATCGCCAAGCTTGTTCTCCACGCAAAGGAGAGTCCCATCCGGACACGGGACGAAGTCTTGAGTCTTGTATCTTCACGGTCCAACAGTCCTACCAAAGTATATAGTCCGGCTATCGGGATACCCCTAATCAAGGACTCCCTCACCGACTGTAAGTATTACGCGATGGAGACTTCTAGTTGTGTCTTCGGGTGATTGTCACAACCAAGCATTCAAAAACTGGTGATAAATAAATTACCATCTTTTTCCAAATGACCAAGTATTTTCACAGGAATACAATACATATAGATGGAGTGATTGTAGGTTGCAAACCGACATGGCGTTGCAAGTTCATTGCAGCATTAACCAAGTAGGTCACTGCATTTTTGGTGGGGAAAGAAGGCAGCTCACCTCGCCTACGATGCATGCCCAGCTTCGCCGCCACAGCTAGTCCCGGGATGTGGCTTCTCCTACCTCCCATTTGAGCAGTTGCACCAGCTGCTCATGCCATTCCGCAGGCATGCGCGTTCTTCCTCCATAGTTGACTCCGTGAATATGATCTCTACCATTATCCCTAGCTCGAAATCAACGGGCCGCTGCCATATGCTGACATCCCTCAGCATCTCTCCCTTGAGATTGACTTGCACATCCGCCTTGTGCTTCGCCAAGCGCAGCTCCTTCGAACTTGTCTTCAATCGATGCGACGTTTCTTAGATCCGATTTGCCCTTGCTTCCCACCACCTGAAATGCAGCCTTGGCATGTCATCTAGCGCCACCGATCTGTGATTCTAGAGCAATGGATCCCCTCTAAAACACATGTGGATTTCTCTCAAAGGCGGCAGTGCTGCGGGCCGCAGCAAGAGGGCAGCCCACGGGATCCTGGGATCTAAGGGATTATCCATGGCAGGATTCGGTGGGCGAGGCAGGGAGGCTAGCGTAGGCGCTGGGAGAGCCCTACGAGGCTAAGATAAAGATAGTACTACTCCACTCCGTCCATATTTAAATAATCCCTCCGTTTCTTTTCAGTCCGCATATAAGATTTGGTCAAAGTCAAACTTTGTAAAGTTTGACTAATTTTATACAAAAAAATATTAACATCTCCAATACTAAAATTATATGTTACGAAAATTAATTTCATCATGCATCTAATATAATTGATTTCATACTGTGGATGTTGATATCTTCTCCTACAAAGCTAGTCAAATTATACAAAGTTTGACTTTGACCAAATCTTATATGCAAACTAAAAAGAAATGGATGGAGTAGTACAAAGGCCATCAATAATAACCCAGGCAAAAATTGATCATCCTGCCTGCGTCCTGGTTTATTGGCCCCCTTTTTATTTTGTGCCAATTTTTGACCAAAAATTTAACTAACAATATTCAAGCACTACAGCCAAAGTTTCTGTTTTTGCACTTCACAAACCAAACAAGCAATCTAATCATCCTAAAGGCAAATCTTGGCACATTATTTTTATAGTAGAAAGGATTTGTACAAGGGGATAATTATTTTTGTTGAAAGGTTTATGTAATCAAGGTTCACAAAGTTTCCATGGGCATGAACAAAGTTCAAGGCTAGCTCCCACTTTAACAATGCTCGTCTTTCTCACTTTCGCTTTTCTTTTTGAAAAGTTTTAGGTTCCCCTCTATATCTTTTTTGTTTTTATAAACTTTTTAAAAGCACACAACAGAAAAAAATGACTCTCAAAAACTTCTGGGTTGTCTCCCTGGCAGCGCTTTCTTTAAAGCCATTAAGCTAGGCATATAGTGCTCAAGTAATGGATCCACCCGAATCCCAAGGTATATCAAAGCCAATTTTAGTTAACAATCATTTGTGATTTAGCAGTGAGCACAAAGTAACATATATCATGCACAAACAAAGTCTAACCCTCTTCCTATGCATCGGCATGTCATAAAAGAATAATTCAGGCACACGAAGTAAAGGCCAATGCATAGTATAAACAGTTTATTGGAATTTTATCGTACTGGAAACATAGAGAGGCGGAGATGTAGTTCCTCTCTCATAATAATTGCAAGTAGGAGTAGCAAGCACATGCATATTATATTTATCAAAATCATCATGTGCAAGTAGAACGCAACCCATCAATATAGTCCTTAATAAGCGCAAA
Source organism: Aegilops speltoides (assembly GCA_021437245.1). Lineage (NCBI taxonomy): Eukaryota > Viridiplantae > Streptophyta > Magnoliopsida > Poales > Poaceae > Aegilops > Aegilops speltoides. The sequence goes on along the minus strand of CM038145.1, from coordinate 68,907,959 downwards.
CTTCTCCGATATATTGTAGTTGGGAGAATTAAAAAAGATAATAGGACTATCATGCGTAGGTGCAATAGCAACAATTTCATTCTTAACATAAGGAACTATAGCAAGTTCATCTCCATAAGCATAATTCATAATGGCATCATGGGCACAAGCATAGCAAGCATCAAGTTCATCAAAAAGGGATATTTCAAACGAATCCAAGGGATCATAGCAATCATCCTTTGGTAAGCACGAAGGGAAATGAAACAATGTATGAGTTGAAGAGTTAGTCTCATTAGAAGGGCACGGGTACCTAATCTTCTCTTCCACCTTTTATTCTTTGCTCTCCTCGTCATCTTTTTCATGTAATGAGCTCACAGTGCCATCTATTTCTTCTTCCATAGATTCCTGCAAAATACTAGTCTCTTCTTGGACAGCGGAGACTTTCTCAATAAAATGTATCAATATCGGAATTATATTTATAATTCTCATATCAATATTTAAGTTAAGCATAATTTTCAGGTCTGTAAACATCATCATCATAATTGTCACACTTTTCAAACAAAGATCCAATTTCATAAGTACCCTTAAAAGCAACGAATTCTTCTATTTGTTCCTAATCATAGTAATCACATATACCATTAGCATAAGAAGCCAAGGTTTTATTATCATTAAATTTACCTGAAAGGGGAAGGTTTGGAGCCTTCATCCTAGCACTACTGGCCATTGGATATCATCTACAATGCACCAGAATTTGCCACATGTACAATCTAGAAGACTCCATGGTTGAACTTAAGCATAATGCACAAACCTCAAAACATAAGCACTTCTCCTTTGTTCTAGAATCTTCCGTATCATAATTGGCCAAAAAAAATTCTACATGAATTTCCATTATTTGTTTTTACTTTATTCTTTACAACACACAATTCCATGAATCTTAAAATATATTAGCTTTTTTATAAAAACTAATTGATTTTGAATGAGATGAACTATAAGAATTAAACGAACATCTACATCATGCATATATGACTCAAAGCTTACATGCTATTGAAGGAAATATGCCCTAGAGGCAATAATAAAGTTATTATATATTTCCTCATATCATGATAAATGTTTATTATTCATGCTAGAATTGTATTAACCGGAAACATAATACATGTGTGAATACATAGACAAAACAACATGTCACTAGTATGCCTCTACTAGACTAGCTTGTTAATCAAAGATGGTTATGTTTCCTAACCATGAACAAAGGAGTTGTTATTTGATTAATAAGGTCACATCATTAGTAGAATGATCTGATTGACATGACCCATTCCCTTAGCATAGCACACGATCGTTTAGTATGTTGCTACTGCTTTTATCCATGACATATACATGTTCCTGTAACTATGAGATTATGCAACTCCCGTTTACCGGAGGAACACTTTGGGTGCTACCAAACGTCACAACGTAACTGGGTGATTATAAAGGAGTACTACAGGTGTCTCCAAAGGCAGATGTTGGGTTGGCGTATTTCAAGATTAGGCTTTGTTACTCCGATTGTCGGAGAGGTATCTCTGGGCCCTCTCGGTAATGCACATCACTGAAGCCTTGCAAGCACTACAACTAATGAGTTAGTTGTGAGATGATGTATTACGGAACGAGTAAAGAGACTTGCGATAGCGAGATTGAACTAGGTATTGGATACCGACGATCGAATCTCGCAAGTAACATACCGATGACAAAGGAACAACGTATGTTGTTATGCGGTCGACCGATAAAGATCTTCGTAGAATATGTAGGAACCAATATGGGCATCCAGGTCCGCTGTTGGTTATTGACCGTGAATAGTTCTAGGTCATGTCTACATTGTTCTCGAACCGTAGGGTCCGCACGCTTAAGGTTACGGCGATGGCGGTTATTATGAGTTTATGTATTTTGATGTACGAAGGAGTTCGAGTCCCGGATGTGATCACGGACATGACGAGGAGTCTCGGAATGGTCGAGACATAAAGATTGATATATTGAAGCCTATGTTTGGAGTTGGAATGGTTCGTAAAACGGAATTTCTGGAACCCCGGGAGGTAAATGGGCCTCGATGGGCCCTAGTGGAAAGGAGAAAGGGCCAGCCCTAGGGGTGCGCCTCCCCCTTCCCTAGTCCTACTAGGACTAGGAGAAGGGGCCGCCCCCTCTCTCTCTTTCCCCTCAGGAATCCTAGTCCAACTAGGATTGGGGAATCCTACTCCCGGAGGGAGTAGGACTCCTGTAGCGCCTCCCTTGGCCGGCCCCCTCCCCTTGCTCCTTTATATACGGGGAAAGGGGCACCTTGGAACACACAAGTTGATCGTGAGATCGTTCCTTAGCCGTGTCGGTGCCCCCTCCACCATATTCCACCTCGGTTATACTGTCGCGAAGCTTAAGCGAAGCCTGCGCCGTGAAACATCAAGATCGTCCACCACGCCGTCGTCTTGACGAACTCTCCCTCGACACTCGGCTGGATCGAGTACGAGGGGCGTCATCGAGCTGTCGTGTGTCAAGAACTGGGGCGCCGAATAACGGCGCCGGGATCGGTCGGATCGCGAGGAGAACGTCGACTACTTCCTCTACGTTGTGATCGCTTCCGCCGGGTCTACAAGGGTATGTAGACAACACTCTCCCTCTCGTTGCTATACATCACCATGATCTTGCGTGTGCGTAGGAAAATTTTTGAAATTACTACGTTCCCCAACAGTGGCATCCGAGCCTAGGTTTTTATGGTTTGATGTTTTGCACGAGTAGAACACAAGTGAGTTGTGGGCGATACAAGTCATACTACCTACCAAAGCATGTCATACTTTGGTTCAGCGGTATTGTGAGATGAAGCGGCCGGACCAACATTACGCAGACGCTTACGCGAGACTGGTTTCACCGCCACGAGCACTCGTTGCTTAAAGGTGATTGGTGGGTGCTGTCTCTCTCACTTTAGTTGAACTGAGTGTGGCTCGCCGGTCCTTGAGAAGGTTAAAGCGGAGTCTATTTGACGAAATATCGTTGTGGTTTTGATGCGTAGGTGAGATTGGTTCTTGCTTAAGCCCGTAGCAGCCACGTAAAATTTGCAACAACAAAGTAGAGGACGTCTAACTTGTTTTTGCAGGCATGTTGTGATGTGATATGGTCAAGGCGTGATGCTATATTTTATTGTATGAGATGATCATGTTTTGTAACCGAAGTTATCGGCAACTGGCTGGAGCCATATGGTTGTCGCTTTATTGTATGCAATGCAATCGCCCTGTAATGCTTTACTTTATCACTAAGCGGTAGAGATAGTCGTAGAAGCATAAGATTGGCGAGGCGACAACGATGCTACGATGGAGATCAAGGTGTCGCGCCGGTGGCGATGGTGATCATGGTGGTGCTGCGGAGATGAAGATCACGAAGCACAAGATGATGATGACCATATCATATCACTTATATTGATTTGCATGTGATGTTTATCCTTTATGCATCTTATCTTGCTTTGATTGACGGTAGCATTATAAGATGATCTCTCACTAAATTATCAAGAAGTGTTCTCCCGAGTATGCACCGTTGCCAAAGTTAAATCGTGCCCGGACACCACGTGATGATCGGGTGTGATAAGCTCTCGTCCATCTACAACGGGTGCAAGCCAGTTTTGCACACGCAGAATACTCGGGTTATACTTGACGAGCCTAGCATATGCAGATATGGCCTCGGAACACGGAGACCGAAAGGTCGGCGTGAATCATATAGTAGATATGATCAACATAAGATGTTCACCATTGAAAACTACTCCATCTCACGTGATGATCGGTTATGGTTTAGTTGATTTGGATCGCGTGATCACTTAGATGACTAGAGAGATGTCTATCTAAGTGGGAGTTCTTAAGTAATATGATTAATTGAACTTAAATTTATCATGAACTTAGTCTGGTAGTATTTTGCAAATTATGTTGTAGATCAACAACTCGCGTTGTTGCTTTCATATGTTTGTTTTGATATGTTCCTAGAAAATTGTGTTGAAAAATGTTAGTAGCAATGATGCGGATTGGATCCGCGATCGAGGTTTATCCTCATTGCTGCTTGAAGAATTATGTCCTTGATGCACCGCTAGGTAGCAGACCTATTGCAGGAGCGGTATGCGGGCGTTATGAGCGTTTGGCTAGCTCAATATGATGACTACTTGATAGTTTAAGTGCACCATGCTTAACGGCTTAGAATCGGGACTTCAAAGATGTTTTGAACATCATGGACCATATGAGATGTTCCAGAATTGAAGTTAATATTTCAAGCAAATACCGAGTTGAGAGATATGAAGTCTCCAACAAGTTCTATAGCTAAAAGATGGAGGAGAATCGCTCAACTAGTGAGCATGTGCTCAGATTATGCAGGTACTTCAATCGCTTGAATCAAGTGGGAGTTAATCTTCGAGATAAGATAGTGATTGATGAATTCTCTAGTCACCATCACCAAGTTAGTAGAACTTCGTGATGAACTATAGTATACAAGGGATGATAAAATGATTCCGTGTTTTTCATTATGATGAAATCGATGAAGGTAGAAATCAAGAAAGAGCATCAAGTGTTGATGGTTGACAAGATCACTAGTTTCAAGAAAAGGGCAAAGGAAAGAAAGGGAACTTCAAGTAGATTGACAAGCAAGTTGTCACTCCCACGAAGAAGCGAAAGCTGAACCAAAGCACAGGCGAGTGCTTACAATCGAAAAGGAACTGGTTATCGAAGCGAGAACTACCCCAAGTATTTGGCGGATAAGAAGGATGGCAAAGTGAAAAAGGTATATTTGATATCTGGTGTTTTATGTGTGCTTTACTAGTGTTTATAGCAACCCCTCGGTATTTGGTACTGGTTCGGTTGCTAAGAGTAGTAACTTCAAAGCGGAGTTGCGAATAAATGAAACTAGTTAAGGGTGAAGTGACGATGTATGTTGAAAGTAGTTTCAAGATTGATATGATCATCATCGCACACTCCCTATACTTTCGGGATTAGTGTTGAAACTAAATAAATGTTATTTGGTGTTTACGTTGAGCATGAATATGATTTGATCGTGTTTATTGCAATACGGTTCTTCATTTAAAAGAATAAACTGTTGTTCTGTTTACATGAATAAAACCTTATATGGTTACACACCCAATGAAAATGGTTCATTGGATCTCGATCGTAGTGATACACATATTCATAATATTGAAACCAAAAGATGCAAAGTTAATAATGATAGTGCAACTTATTTGTGGCACTGCCGTTTAGGTCATATTGGTGTAAAGCGCATGAAGAAACTCCATGTTGATGGGATTTTGGAATCACTTGATTATGAATCACTTGATGCTTGCGAACCGTGCCTTTTGGGCAAGATGACTAAAACTCCGTTCTCGGAACAATGGAACAAGCTCTTGACTTATTGGAAATAATACATCTTGATGTATGCGATCCAATGAGTGTTGATGCTCGTGGCAAGTATCGTTATTTTCTGACCTTCACAAGATGATTTGAGCAGATATGGGTATATCTACTTGATGAAACATAAGTCTGAAATAGTTGAAATGTTCAAAGAATTTCAGAGTGAAGTAGAAAATCATCGTGACAAGAAAATAAAGTTTCTGCGATCTGATCGTGGAGATGAATATTTGAGTTATGAGTTTGGTCTTCAATTAAAACAATGTGGAATAGTTTCACAAATTCATGCCACCGAACACCACATCATAATGGTGTGTCCGAGCGTCATAACCGTACTTTATTGGATATAGTACAATCTATGATGTTTCTTACCGATTTACCAATATCGTTTTGGGATCATGCATTAGAGACAGCTGCATTCACGTTAAATAGGGCACCATCTAAATCCGTTGAGGCGACACTATCTGACTGTGGTTTAGCAAGAAACCAAAGTTGTCGTTTCTTAAAGTTTGGGGCTGCGATGCTTATGTGAAAAAGTTTCATCTGATAAGCTCAAACCCAAATCGAGAAGTGCATCTTCATAAAATACCCAAAGGAAACTGTCGGTACACCTTCTATCACAGATCCTAAAGCAAGATTTTCGTTGTTGAAAATGGATCCTTTCTAGAGAAGGAGTTTCTCTCGAAAGAAGTGAGTGGGAGGAAAGTAGAACTTGATGAGGTAATTGTACCTTCTCCCTTATTGGTAAGTAGTTCATCACGAAATTTGTTCTGTGACTACTACACCAATTAGTGAGGAAGCTAATGATGATGATCATGTAACTTCAGATCAAGTTACTACCGAATCTCGTAGGTAAACCAGAGTGAGATCCGCACTGAGTGGTACGGTAATCCTGTTTCGGAAGTCATGTAACTAGACCATGATGAACCTCACGAACTATGAGGAAGCGATGATGAGCCCAGATTCAGCGAAATGGCTTGAGGCCATGAAATCTGAGATGAGATCCATGTATGAGAACAAAGTGTGGACTTTGGTGGAGTTGCCCGATGATCGACAAGCCATAGAAAATAAATGGATCTTCAAGAGGAAGACGGACTGATAGTAGTGTTACTATCTACAAAGCTAGACTTGTCGAAAAAGGTTTTGACAAAGTTCAAGATGTTGAATACAATGAGATTTTCTCACTCGTGTCGATGCTTAAAAGTCTGTCCGAATCATGTTAGCAATTGCCGCATTTTATGAAATCGGCAAATGGATAAACAAAACTGCATTCCTTAATGGAGTTATTAAAGAAGAGTTGTATGTGATGCAACCAAGAGGTTTTGTCGATCCTAAAGGTGTTAACAAAATGTGCATCTATGGACTGGTGCAAGTATCTCGGAGTTGGAATACACGCTTTGATAAGTTGATCAAAGCATATAGTATTATCTGAGACTTACGGTGAAGCTTTGTATTTACAAGAAAGTGAGTGGGAGCACTACTGCATTTCGATAAGTATATGTGAATGACATATTGTAGATCGGAAATAATGTAGAATTATTCGCAAAGCATAAAGGAGTGTTTGAAAGGAGTTTTTCAAAGAAAGACCTCGGTGAAGCTGCTTACATATTGAGCATCAAGATCTATAGAGATAGATCAAGGCGCTTGATAAGTTTTTCAATGAAGTACATACCTTGACAAGATTTTGAAGTAGTTTAAAATGGAGCAGTCAAAGAAAGAGTTCTTGCCTGTGTTACAAGGTGTGAAATTGAGTAAGACTCAAAACCCGATCACGGCAGAAGATAGAAAGAGAATGAAAGTCATTCCTATGCCTTGGCCATAGGTTCTATAAAGTATGCCATCTTTGTGTACGGATATATTGTATACCCTGCTTGAGTTTGGCAAGGAGTACAATAGTGATCTAGGAGTAGATCATCGACAATGATCAAAATTATCCTTAGTAGAATAAGGATATGTTTCTCGATTATGGAAGTGACAAAGGTTCGTCGTAAAGGGTTACGTCGATGCAAGTTTTGACACCGATCGGATGACTCTAAGTCTCGATCTAGATGCATATTGAAAGTGGGAGCAATTAGCTAGAGTAGCCGTGCGAGCATTGTAGACATAGAAAATTGCAAAATACATAACGGATCTGAATGTAAAAGACCCGTTGACTAAGACTCTCTCACAAGCAAAACATGATCACACCTTAGTACTCTTTGGGTGTTAATCACATAGCGATGTGAACTAGATTACAGAATCTAGTAAACCCTTTGGGTGTTGGTCACATGACGATGTGAACTATGGGTGTTAATCACATGATGATGTGAAATATCGATGTTAATCACATGGTGATGTGATCTAGATTATTGACTCTAGTGCAAGTGGGAGACTGAAGGAAATATGCCCTAGAGGCAATAATAAAGTTATTATATATTTCCTCATATCATGATAAATGTTTATTATTCATGCTAGAATTGTATTAACCGGAAACATAATACATGTGTGAATACATAGACAAAACAACATGTCACTAGTATGCCTCTACTAGACTAGCTTGTTAATCAAAGATGGTTATGTTTCTAACCATGAACAAAGGAGTTGTTATTTGATTAATAAGGTCACATCATTAGTAGAATGATCGATTGACATGACCCATTCCTTAGCATAGCACACGATCGTTTAGTATGTTGCTCTGCTTTTATCCATGACATATACATGTTCTCGTAACTATGAGATTATGCAACTCCGTTTACGGAGGAACACTTTGGTGCTACCAAGCGTCTGGCGTGAATCGGGTGATTATAAAGGAGTACTACAGGTGTCTCCAAAGCGCGATGTTGGGTTGGCGTATTTCAAGATTAGGTTTTGTTACTCCGATTGTCGGAGAGGTATCTCTGGGCCCTCTCGGTAATGCACATCATGAAGCCTTGCAAGCACTACAACTAATGAGTTAGTTGTGAGATGATGTATTACGGAACGAGTAAAGAGACTTGCGTACGAGATTGAACTAGGTATTGGATACCGACGATCGAATCTCGGGCAAGTAACATACCGATGACAAAGGGAACAACGTATGTTGTTATGCGGTCGACCGATAAAGATCTTCGTAGAATATGTAGGAACCAATATGGGCATCCAGGTCCGCTGTTGGTTATTGACCGTGAATAGTTCTAGGTCATGTCTACATTGTTCTCGAACCGTAGGGTCCATGCACGCTTAAGGTTACGATGGCGGTTATTATGAGTTTATGTATTTTGATGTACGAAGGAGTTGAGTCCGGATGTGATCACGGACATGACGAGGAGTCTCGGAATGGTCGAGACATAAAGATTGATATATTGGAAGCCTATGTTTGGAGTTGAATGGTTCGGTGGCGGAATTTCTGGAACCCCGGGAGGTAAATGGGCCTCGATGGGCCCTAGTGGAAAGGAGAAAGGGCCAGCCCTAGTGGTGCGCCTCCCCCTTCCCTAGTCCTACTAGGACTAGGAGAAGGGGCCGCCCCCTCTCTCTCTTTCCCCTCAGGAATCCTAGTCCAACTAGGATTGGGGAATCCTACTCCCAGAGGGAGTAGGACTCCTGTAGCGCCTCCTTGGCCATGGCCCCCTCCCCTTGCTCCTTTATATATACGGGAAAGGGGCACCTTGGAACACACAAGTTGATCGTGAGATCGTTCCTTAGCCGTGTCGGTGCCCCCTCCACCATATTCCACCTCGGTTATACCGTCATGAAGCTTAAGCGAAGCCCTGCTGCCGTGAAACATCAAGATCGTCCACCACGCCGTCGTCTTGTGGAACTCTCCTCGACACTCGGCTGGATCGGAGTCGAGGGGCGTCATCGAGCTGTACATGTGTCAAGAACTGGGGGCGCCGGAGTAACGGCGCCGGGATCGGTCGGATCGCGAGGAGAACGTACGACTACTTCCTCTACGTTGTGATCGCTTCCGCTTCGGGTCTACAAGGGTATGTAGACAACACTCTCCCCTCTCGTTGCTATACATCACCATGATCTTGCGTGTGCGTAGGAAAATTTTTGAAATTACTACGTTCCCCAACAGCTATAATGTGGTTGCCAAATCTTATGCATGCAATGCACGTGTACCTTACTAGTCTAAATGGAGCTTGTGTGTGTTGTGCGTGTTAAACACATTGTACGTAGTATCATACATGATTTAGATTCCTAATATCTATCTAAAGCATACATGTACTGTGATTTGAATTCAACATAAAATGGATACATATATTTGAATTTGAGATCGTATGTAAATGTAGTTCGTATTTATATAGGAAATTACTACTCCTATATTTTTGTAATGTGTTGTGTTAATATATAGATGGTTGTATAACTAACCCGAGTACAATCCCATTCAAACAGGGAAAATGTACTCAAATTTAGTCCATATGCTAGACAACATGAACTATTTTTTTATTGTTGAGGGAAGTGCAAATTGTTTTGGTACTGTACACATTATGTTTGTTATCCCAATTTTTATAAATTTTTTTGTTGTTGTATTTGCATGCACTTCTGGTAATATAGTAAAACGGTACATGACTCTCTCTAGTGATGACGTGCGAATTGTCTTTTTTCTTTGTACACTTTAAGCTTGTTCTCCCGAAATTTCAAGCCGCGCCTTGTTATGTCGAAATTTCAAGCTAGCATCTCTGTCTATCGTGCTGCGAAACTCCCGCCTCTTCAACCCGCGCCTTGTTACCCCCAAAACATTTAAGATATATCCTTTTCTCATTGTGCTCCGAAAACTCCCTCCGTCTCAACCCGCACCTTGCTATCCCAAAATTACAATGCGCGCGAAAACTCCCACCTCCTGCGAAATCCCGACACGCAAAAGGACCACGATACCCCTGAACCGAAAGAACCGCCTAGCTCAAATCAGTGGGGGTAATTTTGTAACATACCCCACATTTCGGACAAGCGCGTCCCTAAGCCATGGTTCCCCTCTCCTATCCCGTAGGTTTCACTGGTGGTTTCTCTCGAGAAAGATAGCAAATGGTGGGTAGACAAATTACTCTTGGGCAATTGATAGAACTTTAAATAATTATGACGATATCCAGGCAATGATCATTACATAAGCATCACGTCCAAGATTAGTAGACCGACTCCTGCCTGCATCTACTACTATTACTCCACACATCGATCGCTATCCAGCTTGCATCTAGTGTATTAAGTTCATGGAAAAATGGAGTAATGCAATAAGAACGATGACATCATGTAGACAAGATCCGTTTATCTATTGCGTAGATATAGATCCCATCTTTTTATCCTTATTAGCAACGATACATACGTGACGGTTCCCTTTCTGTCACTAGGATCAAGCACCATAAGATCGAACCCACTACCGGGCACCTCTTCCCATTTCAAGATAAACAGATCAAGTTGGCCAAACAAAACCCAAATATCGGAGAAGAAATACGAGGCTAAAAGATATCATGCATATAAGAGATCAAAGAAACTCAAATAACTTTCATGGATATAAAAAGATATAACTGATCATAAACTCGAAGTTCATCGGATCCCAACAAACACACGACAAAAACAGTTACATCATACGGATCTCCAAGAGACCATTGTATTGAGAATTCAGTGAGAGAAAGAAAGCCATCTAGGTACTAACTACGAACCTGAAGGTCTACAAAGAACTACTCACGCATCATTAGAGAGGCACCAATGGAAGTGGTGAACCCCTCCGTGATGGTGTCTAGATTGGACCTGGTGGTTCTGGACTCTGCGGCGGCTGGATGAATATTTCGTCGACTCCCCTAGGGTTTCTGGAATATTGGGGTATTTATAGAGCAAAGAGGAGGTCCGGGGGCACCCGAGGTGGGCAGAACCCACCAGGACGCGCATGGGCCTCCTGGCGCCCCCTGGTGGGTTGTCCCCTCCTCAGGACTCCCCCCAGGTGCAACTAGGGCCCAACTTCTTCCTTTTGGTCCATAAAAAATCATCGTAAAGTTTCGTGGCATTTGGACTCCGTCTGATATTGATTCCCTATGATGTAAAAAACATGCAGAAAACAACAACTAGCACTTGGCACTATGTCAATAGGTTAGTACCAAAAAATGATATGAAATGACTATAAAATGATTTTAAAACATCCAAGATTGATAATAAAACAACAAGGAATAATCAAAAATTATAGATATGTTGGAGACGTATCAGCATCCCCAAGATTAACTCCTGCTCGTCCTCGAGTAGGTAAGTGATAAAAACAAAAAATTTTATGTGGAGTGTTGTTTGCCATGTCATATCATATTCGTTTCCTTATAGCATGGAAATTTGGACTTTTGTGATTCAAAGCAATATTCTAGTTTTGACATAATAATTTAGATACTCAAGCATATCAACAAGCAACCATGCCTTTCAAAATATCAATGCTAAAACAAGTTATCCCTAGCCGATCATGCTCAAACATTGATCCATTCATGAAACACACTCGAATATTAGCTACACCCAATACTTAAGTACGATCACATTGCCTCCTAATTGGTGCTTTTATAGAAGAGGATGGAGACTCAATTTCAAAAAAATTGCATAAAGTAAAAGAAAGGCCCTCCATACCAATACTTTCCAAGGAATTTAGTATTTGACAATATAAAGTAAATTAATTTTTGCATTTCTGGACTGGGCATCCCTAAAACATTTGCCTTACTCTCGTGCAATGACAACTGAATAAACACTCATCGTGAGAATAACACATCCAACATGGAAAATATTAGCCACCCGTTACCGTTCCGCGAGCAAAACAAACACACAAAAGAGAAGTTTATTTTGAAAATTAGAGATGGCAAATGCAAATTTGCTTAGAATGGCAAAAGAATACTGCATATAGGTAGATATAGTGGACTCATGTGGCAAAACTGGTTTAAAGGATTTTGGATGCACAAGTAGAGGTCATACTTGTTGCAAAATGAAGGCTAGCAAAAAGATTGAGAAGCGACCAACCAAGAAACGAATAATCTCATAAGCAAGCATTAAGCATAATTAACACTGAATAATGCACCACAAGTAGGATATAATTTTCATTGCATGATTATTGACTTTCGTGCATGCATAGGGAATCACAAACCTCAACACCAATATTCTTACTAGATCACAATTACTCATCAACATAACTCACATATCACATCATCATATCTCAAAACTATTACTAAGAATCAAGTTTATTTTGTCCAATGATCTTCATGACATATATTTTTTTCCTTTCTTTATCCTTCTTGGATATCTATCACTTTGGGACTAATTTTCAAGTGTTGCTTTTCATAAGCTCAAACAAATATAAGTGAAGATCATGAGCATAACATATTTTCTTTCTCTCAAAATAATTGAAGTGAAGCAAGAGAGAATTTATTCAAAATTTTACTAACTCTCAAATAAAGCTAAGTGCAGCAAGAGAGCATTTCTTCAAAATTGCTAAGCACACCGTGCTCAAAAAGATATAAGTGAAGCACTAGAGCAAGTCCATTGCTCATAAAAATTTAAGTGAAGCATAGAGAGCAATTCTAATAAGTCATGACATAATTTTCACTCTCTCAAATAGTTGTGTCCAGCAAGGATTGATGACATAAAACAAAAAAAACAAGAAACGACACATATCATACAAGACGTCCAAGCAAAACACATATCATGTGACGAATAAAAATATAGCCTCGAGTAAAATACCGATGGTCGTTAGAAGAAAGAGGGGATGCCACTCGGGGTCATCCCCAAGCTTAGTTGGTTGCTCATTCTTGAATAAAATCTTGGGATGCCGGGGCATCCCCAATCTTAGGCTCTTCTATCCTTCTTTCATCCATCGTAAGATAACCCAAAACTTGAAAACTTCAATCACACAAAACTCAACAAAACCCTTGTGAGATCCGTTAGTAAAAGAAACCAAACCACTACTATAAGTTCTGTCTAAAACCAATTCTTATTTTGTTTTGTATTATATCTACTGTATTCCAACTTTTCTATGGCAAAAACACATCAAAGAAAACCATAGAGGCATCAAAATAAGCACACAACACAAAGAAAACAGAATTTGTCAAAACTGAACAGTCTGTAGTAATCTGGAACTTTCGAATACTTCTGTAAACTCAAAAAATTCTACCAAATTAGGAAGACCAGAGCAATTTGAATATTAATCTTCTGCATAAAGAATCAGGGCAAATACTCTTTTCTGTGATTTATGAAAATTATTTTCGTGGCCGCTAAGTTTCTGTCTTTTTCAGGAAGATCAAACAACTATCACCCCAGAAGATCCTAAAGGCTTTACTTGGCACAAACACTAATTAAAACACAAAAACACAACCATACCAGTAGCATAATTGTGTTAATGCACATAAACACAAAGAAAAAGGCAAAAATAAATTTTATTCATTGGGTTGCCTCCCAACAAGCGCTATAGTTTTGCGCCCTTAGCTAGGCATAAAGCAAGGATCTAAGTTTTGTCATCTTTGGTGCTAGATCTATAACATGCCCTCATGATTGATTCATATGGTGGCTTAATTCTTGTTCTGGGAACATGTTCCATACCCTTCCTCAAAGGAAATTGGAACTTAATATTGCCTTCTTTCATGTCAATCACTGCACCGATAATGCGTAAAAACGGTCTACCAAGAATAATTGGACAAGAAGTATTGCAATCAATATCAAGAACAATAAAATCTATGGGCACATAGTTTCTATTTGCAAGAATAAGAACATCATTAATTCTTCCCATAGGCTTTTTAACAGTAGAACCAGCCAAGTGCAAATTCAAAGAGCATTCTTCAAGATTGGTTAGGCCAAGCACATCACGTAAAGATTTCAGAATTGTAGAAACACTAGCACCCAAGTCACACTGTAACGCCCCGGATACAACTTTCCATATTCGTAACTCCAACTCTTGCCTTTTCCGGAGATGTGATATGTTATTTCCTCCGTGGTTGGGTTTTGTCTTTTGTTTTGCATTTTGTTCATGTCATGCATCTCATCTCATAGCATCATGCAGATTGCATCGACATTGTTTTCTTAAAGCTCGCATCCGTTCATGGTTGTCGCATTCCCCTTGCCTCCTTTGACCGTTTCGAGACTAACCGGGTTTTTCGAGTCCCTCTTGTCTGACCGCCTAACCTCTCTGCACAACCAACCCCCCCTCTTGTGCGTGTCCGAAACCTGCCCCGAACCTGACCCGTTCTGTCGTTACTGTTGGATTCCGATCATCCCCAAACATCCCTAAAACATCTATGTTTTCTTATTTGGAATTCCTAAGCCTATTTTTCTCGGAACGTCTGATTTCGATCCGAGGGTCGAGATAGCCCTGATTTCGATCCGAGGGTCGAGATATATCATCCAACCCTAGGTTTTAGGGATCCTGTCCCATCCATCCACCCATTCCCGAGCAGCCGCCACTCTTCCTATCTCTTCCTCATCGGGATCCTCCCCGATCCAAAATCCCTTCCTCATTTTCAGATCCACCCAATCCCTCCATCGATCCAACCAACAGCCTCTGACCATCTCCTTCATTTTTAGATCCGAACCAACCCACAGCCGCGCTGCTCCGCCTCGCTTTCAGCGCCGCTCGCAAGCCTCTCCTGCATCCTCTCGATTCCGCAGTTGTCTTCATCCGCTGCCGCAGCCCCGAACGCACCCGTGGAGCCGCTCGTCCTTGTTCTTTCCCTCAGTCGCCACCCGAGGTCCTCCTCCTCGTCGTCGCTGCTCCGGCGAGCACCACCAGTTTGTGGCGCCTCTGCGCCCTTGTCCCTTCTCCCTTCCCTTCACTTTCTCTCTCCCTCTCACCTCCCTACTTCCTTTATCTCTCTCTCTCGCAAGGAACACAGGGGCACATGAGCTCCCTGACCATGCCCGCCTGATGCTCAAGCCACAACCGAGAACTGCTCCATCACCACTGGTTCCGGCATCCAGGACCTCCCCCACAACCATCCAGACCGTTCCCGGCCTCCTCGCCGTCCTCCGCTCGGGAATGAGCTCGACCCCGTCCTCTGCTTCACCCGCTTGAACCTCACCTTGCCTGCGCCTCCCCGTCGGTTCCCTCCTTGCCGCCCCATGTGCTCCGGTGAGTCCCGCCGTTGTTCCCTCTCCCTTCGCCTCGTGCTCTTTCTCCTTGACTCACCTCTCTGTCGGTCGTGTCTCTCTGTTTGAGCAGGTCCACCCCCGCCGCCATGGATGGCTGTGCCCCGCGCCCAAGCTCCGTCGGCCGCCGCCGTTGCCCGGAACCGAGGCCGGACGACTCAATCCGCCCATTCCGTCCGGTTCCCACCGACCCCGTCGCCAGGGCCCCCTGCCGTCTTCTTCTCCATTGCCATGCTCCTGCTGCTCCTTCTGTTTCTTCAGAAAACGAGAGCAGCAGCGGCTCGCCCGCTCGTCCCTGCCACGTTGACCACAGCCAGCGCCCCTGGCCCAGCTTCAGCGGCCGCGTGGGCCGCCAGCAAGGAGGCCCAGCGCCCCCTTCCACCTCTCCAAGCCGACCGGCCTCAAGGCCCAAAGTGAGTAGCCCAGTCCCAGCAGATCTGGCCCGTGTCATGGTTTTTTCATTTCTACGAATTTAGCATTATCCAGTGAATTACTTGTTTTGCATAAACCCCCTTGCACTTCATGCATATAATAACTCATGATCTATGCATCATATGTAAAAACTTTATAAATGTAAAGTGCTTAGAATTTCATGTGGTTTCATAATATACCACTTTCATCCATGTTTAAATTGTTTAAATGTGTTGTTTGAATTAATTTGCTAAAATGATTTATTTCATAACTAAATAACCGTAGCTCAGATTTAAATGTTCTTTATATGTAAATGGGGGTACAAAAAATGCCTAGTTTAACATGGTGCACTTTATTTTCATGTTTAACATCATTAAAATTGTGTTTAGGGAAGAACAATACCAAATTCGAAATATGGACATGAGGATTTTCTGGAATTGTTGTTTGTTGTTCCAGTCTCATTTAAACTTGTCTAAATAGTTAGATTACTTATGCTTCACCTCTTGCCATGTTAATCAACATTTAATATTGTTGGGTACCTAAACGGGAGCTAACTAAATAGTTGAATGTGGTGTTTCATCAATATGCAACTCGTTGCATATTGAGCTCCATTTAACTTGTAGTATTGTTTGATGCACTTTGCCATGCCATGCCTCATTAAACCGGACATGCATCATGCTTGTTTGTGCATCATGTCATGTTTATGCTTGTGTGTTTACCATGTTGTTTGTTTCTTTCCCGTGTTGCTTCTTAGTTCCGGTAATGTTGCGATTGTGAGGATTCATTCGACTACTCCCGTTCGTCTTCTTCATGGACTCGTTCTTCTTCCTAGCGGGATTTCAGGCAAGATGACCATCACCTTGGATCTCACTACTATCATTGCTATGCTAGTTGCTTCATTCTATTGCTATGTTGCGTTACCTATCACTTGTTCTTCAAGCCTCCCAATTTGCCATGTCAGCCTCTAACCTTTTCACCCTTCCTAGAAAACCGTTGCTTGGCTATGTTACCGCTTTATCTCAGCACCTCTTATAGCATTGTTAGTTGCAGGTGAAGTTGAAGATTGCTCCATGGTGGATAGGATTATGTTGGGATATCACAATATCTCTTATTTAACTAATGCATCTATATACTTGGTAAAGGGTGGAAGACTCGGCCTTATGCCTGGTGTTTTGTTCCACTCTTGCCGCCCTAGTTTCCGTCATACCGGTGTTATGTTCCTTGATTTTACGTTCCTTACATGGTTGGGTGATTTATGGGACCCCCTTGACAGTTCGCTTTGAATAAAACTCCTCCAGCAAGGCCCAACCTTGGTTTTACCATTTGCCTCACCAAGCCCTTTTTCCCTTGGGTTTCCGGAGCCCGAGGGTCATCTTTATTTACCCCCCGAGCCAGTGCTCCTTCGGGTGTTGGTCCGAACTGAGCTGCATGCGGGGCCACCTCGAGGAAACATGAAGTCTGGTTTTACTCGTAGCTAGTCTCATCCGGTGTTGCCCTGAGAAAGAGATATGTGTAGCTCCTATCGGGATTTGTCGGCACATCAGGCGGCTTTGCTGGTCTTGTTTTACCATTGTCAAAATGTATTGTAAACCGGGATTCCGAGACTGATCGGGTCTTCCCGGGAGAAGGAATATCCTTCGTTGACCGTGAGAGCTTGTGATGGGCTAAGTTGGGACACCCCTGCAGGGTATAAACTTTCGAGAGTCATGCCCGCGGTTATGTGGCAGATCGAAATTTGTTAACGTCCGGTTGTAGAGAACTTGACACCAAATTCGAATTAAAATGCATCAACCGCGTGTGTAGCCGTGATGGTCTCTTTTTGGCGGAGTCCGGGAAGTGAACACGGTCTTTGTGTTATGATTGTGCGTAAGTAGTTTCAGGATCACTTCTCGATCACTTCTAGCTTCTCGAAGGTTCCGTTGCTTCTATTCTCGCTCTTATTTGCGTATGTTAGTCACCATATTTGCTTAGTGCTTGCTGCAACTCCACCTCATTACCACTTCCTACCCATAAGATTAAATAGTCTTGATCTCACTGGTTTTGAGATTGCTGAGTCCTTGTGACTCACCAGATATTATCACAACAGTTGCAGGTGCCAATGATACCAGTGCAGGTGATGCAACCGAGCTTAGATGGGAGCTCAACGAAGATCTTGGTCGTTTCTATGTTTTGTTTCAGGTTGATCGGTAGTGGAGCCCAGTTGGGACGATCGGGGATCTAGCAGTTGGGTTATCTTCTTTTCTTTTGGCTTCGTTCGTAGTCGGACTATGTGTGTACTCTGAATGATGTATGAATTATATGTTCATTGTGTGAAGTGGCGATTGTAAGCCAACTCCTTATCTCAGTCTTGTTCATTACATGGGATCGTGTGAAGATGACCTTTCTTGCGATAAAACAACAATGCGGTTATGCCTCTAAGTAGTGCTTCGACACGTGGGAGATATAGCCGCATCGTGGGTGTTGCACACACAAAGCAAAACACTCATAATTTTTAATCTTGACTTTGATAGTAGGTTCCCATTCATCATGCAATTTTCTAGGAATTGAAATTTCTAATTCCAATTATTCTTCCAAAACTTTCATCATAGCATCAACAATATGATTAGTAAAAGCTTTTTTCGTTCATAGGCTTGGGGTGAATTTAGCATGGATTGCAACAAAGAAATACAATCAATCAAAGAGCAACTATCATATTTAAAGTCTTTGTAATCCAAAAGAGTGGGCACACCACTAGCTAAAGTTTTGACCTCTTCAAACCCACATTTATCAATTTTCTCAACAAGATTTTCACCCTCCGAAATATTGGGACGCCTTCTACCTAAAGTTGACTCTTCTACAGTCCCTTTTTCATCAATCTTAATTTTACTAAACAAGGAATCAATATAAGAAACACCAATCATATTAAGATCTTCATCACTTTTGCGAAAGAAATCACTAGAAAATGCTTTTTCTAAAAATTCTCTTTTAGCTCTAAGCGTAGCGGTTCTTTTCTTACTTTCATCCATAGAAACATAAAGAGCTTTAATTGATTCATCTACGTTCGGCACAAAAAATTTCATCTTCATATTTTCCACATCATGAGCAATTCTATCAACACCTTCTATACGAATCATCAATCTTATTCAACTTTTGTTCTATGGAAGTGTTGAAAACCTTTTGTGTGTTGATAAATCCTTTAATATTATTCTCAAAATCAAAGGTATTCCTATTATTATTGTAAGATTGATTTCCATAGGAATTACCATAATTATTAGAGGAATTACTAGGAAAAGGCCTAGGATTAAAATTACCTCTATAAGCATTGTTGTTGAAATTATTGCGAGAAATAAAATTCACATATATGGCATCACTATTTTGCTTATTCAAAGTAGACAAAGGCATATCATTAAAATCAATAGCAGCACTTTTACTAGCAACCAATTTCATAAGAGCATCAACTTTTTCACTCAAAGAAGAAATTTCTTCAACCGAATTAACTTTTTTAGTAGTAGGAGCCCTTTCGGTATGCCATTGTGAATAATTTGCCATAATATTATCAAGCAATTTGGTGGCTTCACCCAAAGTAATTTCCATAAAAATACTACCCGTGGTGCAATCTAAAAGATTACGAGAAACAAAATTCAACCCCGCATAAAAGTTTTGTATGATCATCCAAAGATTTAACCCATGAGTTGGGCAATTCCTTAGCATCATTTTCATCCTTTCCCATGATCGTGCAACATCCTCATGTTCAAGTTGCTTGAAATTCATGATCTGGGTTCTAAGGGAAATAATTTTTGCAGGAAGAAAATACTTAGTGATAAAAGCATCTTTGCACTTGTTCCAAGAATCAATACTATTGCGAGGCAAAGAAGAGAACCAATTTTTTGCAGAATCACGCAAAGAAAACAGAAATAATTTCATCTTGACCACATCATTGTCCACATCTTTTTTCTTTTGCATATCACATAATTCCATGAAGGTGTTAAGATGGGATGTGACATCCTCATTAGGCGTACAAAAAAATTGGTCTTTCATAACAAGATTCAGCAAAGCAGTATTAATATCACAAGTCTCCGCACTAGTGGCGGGAGGAGCAAGCGGAGTGCCAATAAAATTATTGTTGTTGGTATTTGAGAAGTCACATAGTTTGGTTTTCTCTTGAGTCATGATGACCACACAACAAGATTGCACTCAAAAACAGATCCGGCAAGAAAACGGCGAACTGAAAAAGAGAGGCGAATAAAATGCATTTTTATGTGAAGTGGGGGAGAGGAAAACGAGAGGCAAATGGCGAATAGTGTAAATTGCAAGGAGATGAGATTTGTGATTAGGAACCTGGTTATGTTGAAGATCCTCCCCGACAACGGCACAAGAAATTCCTTTTGATGTCGCTTGAAGCTACGTCCGTATTTCCCCAAAGAGGAAGTGATGATGCATCACAGCGGCGGTAGGTATTTCCCTCAGATATGAAACCAAGGTTATTGAACAAGTGGGAGAACCAAGCAACACAACGTAAACAGCCCCTGCACACAAAGAACAACACCTCGCAACCCGACGTGTTTAAGGGCTTGTCAATCCCTTTTGGGGGTACGGCGCCTCAAGATAGGCAAAGGACGTGAGGTAAGTTTTTAGTAGATTGATAGATCTAACGCCAAATAAAATAAATAAGAATAAATTGCAGCAAGGAATTTTTGTATTTTTGGTTTAATAGATATGAAAATGAACGCAAGGAAAAAGTAGATCACAAGGCAAATATATGAGAAAGAAGACCTGGGGGCCGTAGGTCTCACTAGTGGCTTCTCTCGAGAAAGATAGCAAACGGTGGGTAAACAAATTGCTGTTGGGCAATTGATAGAACTTCAAATAATTATGACGATATCCAGGCAATGGTCATTACATAGGCATCACGTCCAAGATTAGTAGACCGACTGTCGGTGTCAAAACCGGCGGATCTCGGGTAGGGGGTCCCGAACTGTGCATCTAGGCGGATGGTAACAGGAGACAAGGGACACGATGTTTTTACCCAGGTTCGGGCCCTCTCGATGGAGGTAAAACCCTACTCCTGCTTGATTGATATTGATGATATGGGTAGTACAAGAGTGGATCTACCACGAGATCAAGGAGGCTAAACCCTAGAAGCTAGCCTATGGTATCATTGTTGTTATTCTGTATGATTGTTGTTATTCTGTCCTACGGACTAAAACCCTCCGATTTATA
The DNA here is from genome assembly GCA_021437245.1 of Aegilops speltoides. Classification (NCBI taxonomy): domain Eukaryota; kingdom Viridiplantae; phylum Streptophyta; class Magnoliopsida; order Poales; family Poaceae; genus Aegilops; species Aegilops speltoides. The sequence goes on along the minus strand of CM038145.1, from coordinate 68,886,936 downwards.
TAGACACCGGAGAGGGCTAGGGTTACATAAAGTCGGTTACAATGGTAGGAGATCTACATATCCGTATCGCCAAGCTTGCCTTCCACGCCAAGGAAAGTCCCATCCGGACACGGGACGAAGTCTTCAATCTTGTATCTTCATAGTCTTGGAGTCCGGCCGATGATGATAGTTCGGCTATCCGGACACCCCCTAGTCCAGGACTCCCTCAGTAGCCCCCGAACTAGGCTTCAATGACGACGAGTCCGGCGCGTACATTGTCTTCGGCATTGCAAGGCGGGTTCTCCTCCAAATTCCATGTGCTTGCCGAATAGTGCCCGGCTTCCTTATAAATGTTGCGCTCATTGGCTTCCACGCCCAATAATGGCCCTCTTCCACGTGTCGTACGAATGCGAAAGGCCAGAGTATTTTTACATTTTACCCCCTAGCTGCGCGAATAAGCTGCCTATAAGAGAGGCAAGAATCCAGATCCAAATCACACCATCCTCCTTCCGCGAGTACTCATCGGAGCGCTTCTGACAAAAATCCACTCCATCATGGACCGTCGATGCAGCTCCTCCTCTCGCGCTCCCAGCCCTCAGCCAGGAGATTGGAGGAGATGTTCAGTCCCGCACAGCGAGCTGGTGACGCTCCAAGCGGAGGGATACCTTCCTCCTGCCTTTATGGTCCCGGTTCGAGCCGGGCTAGCCACCTACAAATGTGAAAAGCAGGCGGAGAACACCCCTAGTGCCTCCAAAGGAGAGCGGGTGTGTTTCGTCCCTTATCTAATAAGGGGGCTCAGATTTCCCATACATCTGTTTCTCCGGGGCTTCTGGAGTTCTACGGACTCCAGCTTCATCACCTTACGCCCGCCTCCATCCTGCATATTGCGGGCTTCATAGCTCTTTGCGAGCTGTTCCTGGGCATCGAGCCCCATTTCGCTGTGGAAGAGACTGTTTTGCCTCGTACCCGCTCTCACGAGGGTCGATATATCAATCGGGCGGAGCGAAATATGGCGCATCGCGGGACGGATATCTAACGGAACCCCAAAGAAGGCGTCCGAAGAATGGCCCTCGGAATGGTTTTATGTGGAAGATGCTCCTTTGCGGACCCGTTTGGATCGGCCTCCGGAGTTCAACAATGCTCCTCAAGAAAGCGCTGAGTTGGCGCCATGAGCCCTCAACAGGAGGATGACAGGAGCGTCCATTATCTGATGGGCCAGAAAAGGTTGCTGGCTCATTCTGGATTGACCATGATTGGAGTCACGGCCACGTGCATCATGCGGGGGGTGCAGCCGCTTCAATATAGGGGCCACCCCATGTGGTATTTCAACGGGGAGAATGGCACCACCCGTCATGGACGCAAGGGGCCGGGATCGGCCGCAGATCTGGTGAAGATCCTGTCCGGCTTGTACAAGGGGGAGAAGGTCCTTCAAATGAGCCCATTGAATGGATTCTCCATGAATAACCCTCGGAGATGGGTAAGCGGATGTTTATTCATCTGATCCGTGCTTTCAAAGTTAAGTGTCTTACTTTATGATTTTGACGCAGGAACTGCGCCGGGATGTGGAGGGCATACACAGTCCGGCTCCACAACCCGAGGATCCGGGAAGATCCCTTGATCCGGCCTCCGAAGAGGATCCGGACATAAAGGTGGAGCTGATTGACGGGGTGTTCCACCAACTTAGCATGGGCAATGCTCTAGTCACCATTACGGTTGACTACCCCGGTTTATCTCTGGCTTCCCAGGTAACTATGACCGGAGCCCTGACACCATTACTTCGTCCGTGCTTATTTATGACCACCGCATACCAACGGCGTCTCGCAGGAGGTGCCTTCAAGGCGGGAAGCTGATCCCGCGGCAGCTGACCAACCAGGGTCAGTTCGGCCCAGCAGGCGGAAGAGGCGTGCCACGCAAATTGAAACGTCGCCGCAATGGTACGGCACACCACCATTTTTAAGAAAAAGACCCCTGTGAAGCATATTGATGCTCATAACTTTTCCGGAGAAAAGCGCTCGCGGTGTGCGGAGAGGTTGCCAACCAGCCTCCGCCAGTGCAGGCTCCAACACCGGTCGAGAGGGGAGGCGCAAGGCGCGAGCCGGATGCTCCTCCAACGGAGGATGCCGACAGCTGTCCGCCACCAGTGCGAGGTGGAGAGCGCCATGAATCACGAGCACCGCCGACGGTTCTTCGTGACGCGTGTTTCTCCCGGGCGTTGAATGCCTTTAGCGCTGGAGACGCGCACCTCCGTGCCGCTCAAGATGGTTTAACGAGCCACGGAGCGGTATGTGAAAGACATACGGGTAAGGGATTTAATAGTTGTACATGCGGTGGCCCCGAGACTTAAAGTAGTTAAAATAACTGATTTAAGGATCATTTGATATCTGGATCTTACGGACAAGAATACCGAATTGTCGGGGAGCTACAAGAGTGCAAGGCCCAACTTGAGGCCGCACTAGCCACCGTGAGAGAAACACAGAGACCCCTCCGGTAACACATATTTCAAAAGATAAGCGATTATGCGGCATGCGTATAAGTCGACAATAATATTGCGGATGTTGCGGACTTGATCCGGACAAGCAATAGCTACTGCGCCACCTGAAGGCCGGCGAGAGGGTGCTTATGAAGGTGCAGCAGGAGAGGAACAAACTCCAAGATGCCCACACCCAGCTTGGAGAAGAGCCAACAGTGTTGGGCCCGGTATGCAGCTCCGTGAAGGAGAATCAGCGGCTTCATCGCGGCATCTGATAAGTGCTTGAGCAAACTCTTTTGAAAAGAAGAGTTGGCGAGGAAGTCGATTGACAAAAATGTGTGCAGTAGGTGTGCTCACAGTGTCGCCTGCGGAGAAATGCCGGTTCAGCGGGTGACCAACTTCGAGCTGCTGAATCGCACGAACGTGTTCGGCAAAGCGGCGATGAGTGGCGTCGCCCAGGCCTTATGGTCGTCCGTCTCCCTACCGAGGGTCTTGGAGGGCTTGCGGAGAAGCTTCAGGGAGCACGGCAGCGCTTCCGTCTATGGAAGATATCGGCCTGCCGTCAAGGCGCCAGGGAGGCCTGGGCCATGGTGAAGACGCGGTACAAGAAGGCGGATCCGAACCACATGGCCGAGGTCGGACCTATGGGGCCCGATGGGAAGGAGATCCCTGTGAGCTTAGTGTACGGCCAAGTAGAGTTGGCCGCTAAGTATTCCCAACGGGACTGTAAATTAGACAGCCTGTTAGATGGCATTGAAGATGAGTACAATCAGTCAATGCGACGATGTATTTGTTTAAAATGACATGTATAATGCCTTCTAGGTGGATTGTAGATCGTTTGTCTTTCCGGACCTTTTCGCTTCAACCTCGGGACCCAACAGTCCGGAGTGTGTACGAATACCCTCGCGGTTATGCAAAAAACCGGGGTATGCATGGAGACCAGGCATAGGGGTCATTAGTGCTTTATCAGACAAGTGCCCAACTAGTTATGTTATATTACATGCTTAGTAAGAAACATCTTCCAGGGAGAATAGTTCCGTTAGGGGTTCCTTTCCCTGGGAGGCATGCCCTAAAGTGCATGTCCGGACTGCGAAAAGAGCAGGAAAACATCTGGGGGCAGATAAATAAATAAATGAGAAATCATCTTTCAAGTCACCGACCGAATATTCCCTTAAAACGCTAGCTTTCGGCTTCACCCGGTCCAGGTACACATCCGGTGACCCAGTGATAATAATCGCAGAGGTGCTCCTTTACCTCCTAGCGAACAATCGGGAGCGAGGGGTAAGCACAGAGCCGAGCAACCCAGCTTGGCCAAAACTTAAGTCATATCGATGCATATAATGGTGAATAAAAGGTACATGCGGAAGTTTGGCGCATGTGTTGGGCATGAAGCCCTATATATAAGCTTCATTAAAGAAGCCCCGTGTATAATGAGTGCGAGTAGCACGTTAAGTGTGTGCGAACAATGCGCAAATCAGCCCTCAAGGGCTTTATGAAAAAGGTGGAGAAAGCGAGAGAAACAAAAGACAACTGAAATATAAAATGTGGGCGGAGGAAGGAGGCGAACTCGAGTCCGGCGCTAAGCGTAGAATCTTGAGGCGGGCGGCGTTCCATGGGTTCGGCTCGAGTCGGTTGTCCGTCGTTTGCAGACGGTATGCTCCGCCGGTCAGGACTTGGTCGATGATGAAGGACCTTCCCATTTGGGCTTGAGTTTGTCCTTTTTCTTGTCCGGCCGGCGTAGAACTAGTTCGCCAACATTGTAAGTTTTAGCCCGTACTTCTCTGCTTTGATATCTTCGAGCTTGCTGCTGATAGAATGCGGAACGAGCCTTTGCCACGTCGCGCTCCTCCTCCAATGCGTCCAAGCTGTCCTTCGAATCCAACTCGGCTTATCTTTCTTCGTACATGTGCACTCGAGGTGAGTCATGAATTATATTGCAGGGCAAAACTGCCTCTGCGCTGTATACCATAAAGAATGGTGTGAATCCGGTAGTACGGTTTGGTGTGGTCCGCAACCACCAGAGTACGGAGTCGAGCTCCTCTACCCAGTGCGTGTTAGATTCCGTAAGGGACCGCACTAATCTGGGTTTGATGCCGCTCATGATTAGACCATTTGCTCGTTCAACTTGACCGTTGGTTTGAGGGTGATAGACTGAAGCGTAGTCGAGCTTGATGCCCATATTTTTGCACCAAAGTTTAACCTCGTCGGCCGTGAAGTTCGTGCCATTATCGATGATGATGCTGTGGGGGACGCCATAACAGTGTATTACCCCGGATATGAAGTCTATCACTGGTCCGGATTCGGCCGTTTTAACTGGCTTGGCCTCTATCCATTTGGTGAATTTGTCCACCATTACCAATAGGTATTTTTGCTTATGGGTTCCCCCTTTAAGGGGTCCAACTATGTCAAGCCCCCAGACCGCGAACGGCCAGGTGATGGGTATGGTTTTGAGGGCGGTGGGCGGCATGTGGCTTTGATTAGCAAAAAGCTGGCACCCAACGCATCGCTGGACTAAGTCCTGAGTGTCTGCCCGGGCCATCGGCCAATAAAATCATGTACGGAAGGCCTTGCCTACAAGGGCCCGGGCTGCAGCGTTGTGCCCGCCGAGTCCAACGTGAATTTCAGCCAACAGATTTCGCCCTTCCTCTTGGGAGATGCACCTTTGAAGGACTCCGGTTGTGCTTTTCTTATAAAGCTCTCCCTCATGGACCTTGTAGGCTTTAGATTGCCGAACTATGCAGCGGGCCTCATTTTGGTCTTCGAGAAGTTCCTGCCTAATTAAGTAGGCTAGGAATGGTTCCGTCCATAGGGCAATTACTGCCATTATTTCGTGGGCTGAAGGTGTCATTTCATTGGCTAAGCCATCGATTGTGTCAGAATGTTCCGTGTTGGGTGGTACGGTTGGTTCCGGGTTGTTATTTCCGGAGTCCTCTTCCCATAATACGGATGGCTTAAAGAGCCGTTCCAAGAAGATGTTTGGAGGGACGGCGTCGCGTTTTGCGTCAATGCATGCCAACATGTCGACTGCCTGGTTATTATCCCGGGCTACATGGTGGAATTCGAGTCCTTCGAACCGAGCTGACATTTTTAAGACGACATTACGATAGGCTGCCATTTTCGGATCCTTGGCGTCAAAGTCTCCGTTTACTTGGGATATTGCGAGGTTTGAATCCCCATGCACCTTTAGGTGTTGAATACCCATGGAGATTGCCATCCGGAGACCATGTAGAAGGGCCTCATATTCGGCTGCATTGTTGGAGTCCGTGTACATTATCTGAAGTACGTATTGGACTGTGTCTCTGGTTGGGGACGTCAATACGTCGCCAGCCCCCAAGCCGGCCAACGTTTTGGAGCCGTAGAAATGCATGATCCAATTGGAGTATGCGCCGTACTCTTTAGGGTGTTCGGCTTCTGTCCATTCGGTGATGAAGTCAGCCAAAACTTGCGACTTTATATCTCACCGTGGTTTGTAGGTTATGTCGAATGGTAAGAGCTCGATGGCCCATTTTGCAATCCTTCCTGTCGCGTCGCGGTTGTTTATAATGTCGTTGAGAGGTACTTGGGAGGCAACTATGATCGAACACTCTTGAAAGTAGTGTCGCAGCTTCCGGGATGCCATGAACACCGTGTACGCTATCTTTTGATAATGTGGATACCGGGACTTGCATGGGGTTAAGGCGGTGGATCGTAGTACACTGGTTTTGAAGAGGGAATTTGTGTCATACATTTCTCACTTTCGACGAGCAGTACCGCTGGCTGACAACTTGATGTGTTGCGCGATATATAATAACATCGGTTCGCCCGGGTTAAGCGCGGCCAGACGGTTGTTGCCAATATGGCCTTTATTTCTTCGAGTCCGTCCGTGGCAGCATCCGTCCACTCGAAGTGTTCGGTGCGCCTGAGGAGGCGATAGAGGGGCAATGCCTTTTCTCCCAAACGGGAGATGAAGCGGCTTAAAGCCGCCACGCATCCAGTTAATTTTTGTATTTGTTTGAGGTCTTTTGGGATATCCAATTGTGACAGAGCTCGGATCTTGGCTGGGTTTGCTTCAATTCCTCTATCGAATACAATGAAGCCCAGGAGCTTTCTGGCTGGTACGCCGAAAACGCATTTTTCCGGGTTGAGCTTGATGTCATATGCTCGGAGGTTGTCAAATGTGAGCCTCAAGTCATCTACTAGAGTTTCGACGTGTTTGGTCTTGACGACCACGTCGTCTACGTATGCCTCCACTGTTTTGCCGATCTGGGTAGCTAGACATGTCTGAATCATGCGCTGATATGTTGTGCCAGCGTTTTTGAGTCCGAAGGGCATTGTGTTGAAGCAGAATGGTCCGTATGGAGTAATGAATGCCGTTGCGGCTTGGTCTGTCTCCGCCATCTTGATTTGATGGTAGCCGGAGTATGCATCGAGGAAGCACAATGAATCATGTCCTGCGGTAGCATCGATGATTTGATCGATGCGGGGAAGGGGGAAAGGATCCTTTGGACAAGCTTTGTTAAGGTCTTTAAAATCGACACACAGGCGCCAGGATTTGTCCTTTTTTTGGTACCATTACCAGGTTCGCTAGCTAGTCCAGATGTTTGATGTCTCTGATGAATCCGGCTTCCAATAGTTTGGCTAGCTCCTCTCCCGTTGCCTGTGTTTTGGGTTCGGAAAATCGCCGAAGAGCCTGTTTGACTGGCTTGAATCCTTTTAGGATGTTTAGGCTGTGTTCTGCCAATCTGCGTGGGATTCCTAGCATATTTGAAGGGTGCCAGGCAAAGATGTCCTAATTCTCCTGAAGGAATTCTCCCCAATGGAGGCCGTATTTGTGGGGTCCGTTGGATGGACCTGGAATTTGACTATTTCGTCCGCTGGTTTAAAAGAGGTGGACTTGGATCTCTTATCGAGTATCACATCGTCCTGTTCACCGTGAGAGCTTGTGTGATGAGTTCCTCTGCCGCTAGGGCTTGGATAGTGCCTCTAGGGCTAGTCTTGGCGGTCTTGTTTTGCGCTGAGTGCTATGTCCGGATCACTGGCAAGGGTGATGGTTCCATTGGGCTCGGGCATTTTAAGCTTCATGTACCCGTAATGGGGTATGGCTTGGAAAATTGTAAATGCCTCTTGTCCTAATAAAGCGTGATATCCGCTGCTGAGCAGGGCCACTTGGGCGTGACCTCCGAGGACTGTAATTGTCCGTGAGCGAACACCACATCAAGTGTGATTTTTCTGTGGGCGTGCTTCCCGACTAGGGATTATTCCTCTAAAGGTTGTGCTGCTTCGCTCAATGCGGCTCCATCTATTTCCATTTTTGAAGGGTTTCCTCGTAGATGAGGTTTAATCCGCTGCCGCCATCCATGAGTACCTTGGTAAGGCGAAAGCCATCCACTATTGGATGAGGACCAATGCGGCTGGTGCTCGGGCTGTTCGAATTTAGGTTAAATCATTTGGCGTTGAAGGTGATAGCCGTGACGCTCCATGAATTTGTTGTTGCTACTTGGTAGACTTCGGCGAGGCTGCGGATTGTTCGTTTCCGCATATTGTTTGATGCGAAAGTCTCGAAGAGTGTTAATACCGTACTGGTACTGTTGGGGTGGTTCTCCGGGGCTAGAAGATCTTCGCCACTTTTGGCCACCTGCCGCAGTATCCAACATGCTCAAAGGCTATGTGTTGGAGTGGCGCCCTCTGTACTATGAATTTTACAGGGTCCGCTGAGCCATCCCTCCAGTACGGTTCCGTGCCCTTTATGGGGTTTTTGCTTTTTGGTTTTTGTCCCGGGTGCCTGAGCATGATGCACCCTTTTGTTTCGGACTGGGGTTGTGTTCGGAGCCGGATTGTCCCAAAACTTAGTTTCGGTTTTCCAGACACTCTCCATCGCACAGTACTTTCATACTATGGACGCCAGGTCGGCGAAGTGTGTAATTTCGCGACGATTTATGGCGTTCAAGATTCCCTTGTCCATGCAATTGTTGCAGAAAATTGAAATTGCGTTTTCCTCATGGTAGTCCTTTATCCTGTTTATAACCAGGAGGAATCTGGCCCAGTAATGATGTACTGTTTCAGCGGGCTCTTGCCGGATTTGAGATAGATCGCATATGTTTGGGTGGGTGGGTGGAATTGAGTCCGGAACCCTGCCCAACTTGAGGCTCAAGGGCGAAAAGTTTCAATTGGAAGCTTGGATTCTGGGCGTTGTCCAACGAGTCAGTCCATTGCGACTTTAGGTTCAGTATGTGATCGACGTCCGTCCTTCCGCGGGAATCCGGCATGGACGGATCAGGAGTCCGGACATAAATGGTCTTTAATACAGAACAAGAGTCGCCGCGTTGTTCCTCCACCACCGCAACATGGTGGGTAACCTGGGGGGAGTTAATCTCTTTCAGATTGGTTTTAAGCCCAATCTGATCGTAGTCTGTAGAGACCCCGAGGGCGGCGATGCGATCCAAGAGCTCGTTTACAGAAGAGAGCTCAATCGGATCCAGCTGCTCGGTGAATTCCGAGCTGACGCGAAGATCGCTTTTGATGACCCGAGTGGTCATCATCGAAGCGGCGGCCGAACAGGCGATCATAAGAAAACCACCTAGCCGGATAGTTTGGCCGGCGGCCAAAGCTCCTTTGGCAATGGTACCATCTTTAAAGACGGGAAGAGGCATCCTTCCTGATCGCGACGGCACAGAGGAACTCTCAATGAAAGCACCAATGTCGGTATCAAAACCGGCGGATCTCGGGTAGGGGGTCCCGAACTGTGCGTCTAGGCGGATGGTAACAGGAGACAAGGGACACGATGTTTTTACCCAGGTTTGGGCCCTCTCGATGGAGGTAAAACCCTACTCCTGCTTGATTGATATTGATGATATGGGTAGTACAAGAGTAGATCTACCACGAGATCAAGGAGGCTAAACCCTAGGAGCTAGCCTATGGTATGATTGTTGTTATTCTGTCCTACGGACTAAAACCCTCCGGTTTATATAGACACCGGAGAGGGCTAGGGTTACATGAAGTCGGTTACAATGGTAGGAGATCTACATATCCGTATCGCCAAGCTTGCCTTCCACGCCAAGGAAAGTCCCATCCGGACACGGGACGAAGTCTTCAATCTTGTATCTTCATAGTCTTGGAGTCCGGCCGATGATGATAGTTCGGCTATCCGGACACCCCCTAGTCCAGGACTCCCTCACCGACTCTTGCCTGCATCTACTACTATTACTCCACACATCGACCGCTATACAGGATGCATCTAGTGTATTAAGTTCATGGAAAAATGGAGTAATGCAATAAGAACGATGACATGACGTAGACAAGATCTGTTGTAACACCCCAGATGTACTTTCCATAATTGTAACTCCAACTCTTGCCTTTTTCCGGAGATGCGATATGATATTTCCTTCGTGGTTGGGTTTTTGTCTTTGTTTTGCATTTTGTTCATGTCATGCATCTCATCTCATAGCATCATGCGCTTTGCATCTACATGTTTTAATAAACTTGCATCCGCTTGTAGTTGCCGCTCCTCGCTTCTCGTTGTTGCCTTCATTAACCGTTTCGAGACCAACCGTGTTTTCGATTCCCTCTTGTCAAACCACCTAACCCCTCCTTGCACAGTGCATCGACCCCTTGCGTGCATCCGAAAGTTGTCCCGAACCCGGCCCGCTCTGTCGTGACCTATGAGTCCGGATCATCCCCAAACATCTATAAAACATCTCCGTTTTCTTATTTGGACTTCCCAAGCCTACTTTATCTCGACCATCCAATTTCGATCGGATGATCCAAACTCCACTCTTTCCTATATATGTATAAACCTCCTTGTTCATTTTTTAGACCAAACCCTAAATTCTAGGACATTTGTTCCCCCTAGCCGCCGCCACCTACAGCCTTCCTCCTCCTCGGATCAGCCGCCGCCACCCACTCACCAAATCCCCCTCGGGATCCATCCCTCCCCAACCATCGCTCGCCACCTACAGCCTGCCAAATCCCCTCGCAGTCAGCCACCTCCCCTCGATCCACCCGGCCAACCGGAGGAGCTCCTCCCGCAGCCAGCTCCTGTCCCGAGCGCCTCCTCCTCACCTCGTCTCCCTCGCGCCGCCCGACCACTGGAGCTCCCTCCACCGTGGAGCACCACCAGCAGATGAGCCCCGTCACGCCCTCTCCTTTCCCCGTTTTCCTCCTCTCTGCATCTCATCTTTCTCTCCCGTTTTCTCTGTACCAGGATGCTGGCAGGACCTCGCCGTCCTACGCTCAAGCTCTCCTCGTGCCCCAAGCCATGGCGTCCGAGGCCTCCCCTGCCTCGCCTCACCGGTGCCCTTTCAGCCCAGACGCTCCCAAGGCCAAGCGCCCTAGCCCAGGGTCTCAAGGACCTCACCACCCTGGCCTCCTCCTCCGCGCCGGCGAGCACGACTCTGGCAGCCACGGGTCCAACGCCATGCCCCGCCTCCTTCCCTCATTCTTCTTCCTTCCTCTCTGTTTTCTCTGAATTTCTCCCCGTCATGGCCTTGCAGCTCCCTCCGCCACCCTTCTCTGTTCATCATCGTCTCCGCCAGATCCGGCGAGGCGCCGCGTCCCCACCGCCGGAACGGGCCGCCTTCGCCCCATCCTCGCCTTGCCGGAGAGGCTTCGCCTTCGCAAGTCCACGGCGTCGCCGGCCTCTGCTTCGCTCGCCTAAACCAGCGCCTCGTCCCGGTCCTCACTCGCGTTGACCGCGCCAAGTCCCACGACCGATCGCACGCGCCTGAGCCACCTCCCCTTCGCTAGATCCGGCCCAGCCGCTCCTCTGCTTCGGCCCGGCAACTCCCCTGCGTCGGCCTACCAGCCTACTGCTCCACCGACCGGGCCTTGGGCCTTGGTGAGCACCCAGCCGCCCGCTAATTTAGCCCAGTACCTTTTTTTGCCTGCGATTTTAGCTATTTATCCAGAGTTTACTGTTTTGCAGAAAAACCCTCCATGTTCATGCATATAATAACTCATGAACCGTGCATCGGATTAAAATTATTTAAACATGTAAAATGCTTTGAATTTTGTGTAGATTAATAATATGCCACTTTCATCCATGTTAAAAATGTTTAAAATGTTGTTTGCATTTAATTTTCTTAAATGCCATGTTAAAATGATTTATTTCATAACTAAATAACCATAGCTCGGTTTTATATAAACTTTATATGTAAATGGGGTGGAAAAATGCCTAGTTTAAATTGGTCCACTTTATTTTCCTGTTTAACAACTCTAAAATATGTTTTAGGGCAGAACAGTAGCAAATTCATAAATTGCATATGAGGATTTTCCGGAAATGTTGTTTGTTGATCCGGCCTCATTTATACTTGCCTAATAGTTAGTTTACTTTTGTTACACCCCTTGCCATGTTTAACAACATTTAACATTGTTGTGTTCCTAAACGAGAGCGAACTAAATAACTCGAATGTGGTGTTTCGTCAATATGCAACTCGTTGCATATTGAGCTCCACTTAACTTGTAGTATTGTTTATTGCACTTTGCCATGCCATGCCTCATTAAACCGTACATGCATCATACTTGTTTGTGCATCATGCCATGTTTATGCTTGTGCATTTACCATGTTGTTTGTTTCTTTCCGGTGTTGCTTCTTAGTCCTGGTAATGTTGCGATTGTGAGGATTTGTTCGACTACTCCCATTCGTCTTCTTCATGGACTCGGTCTTCTTCCTAGCGGGATTTCAGGCAAGATGATCGCTACCCTGGATCTCACTACTATCATTGCTATGCTAGTTGCTTCGTTCTATTGCTATGCTGCGCTACCTATCACTTGTTCTTCAAGCCACCCCAAATTGCCAAGTCAGCCTCTAACCTTTTTACCCTTCCTAGCAAACCGTTGCTTGGCTATGTTACTGCTTTGCTCAGCCCCTCTTATAGCGTTGTTAGTTGCAGGTGAAGTTGAAGATTGCTCCATGGTGGACAGGATTTTGTTGGGATATCACAATATCTCTTATATTATTAATGCATCTATACACTTGGTAAAGGGTGGAAGGCTCGGCCTTATGCCTGGTGTTTTGTTCCACTCTTGCCGCCCTAGTTTCCGTCATACCGGTGTTATGTTCTCGGATTTTGCGTTCCTAACGCGGTTGGGTGATTTATGGGACCCCCTTGACAGTTCGCTTTGAATAAAACTCCTCCAGCAAGGCCCAACCTTGGTTTTACCATTTGCCTCACCACCACCTATACCTTTCCCTTGGGTCGGCCAACCCGAGGGTCATCTTTATTTTAGCCCCCCCCCCCCACAGGGCTAGTGCTTGTCTAAGTCTTTGGTCGAACCGAGCCGCTCATGGGGCCCCTCGGGAAACTTCGAGGTCTGGTTTTACTCGTAGCCTGTCTCATCTGGTGTTGCCCTGAGAACGAGATATGTGCAGCTCCTATCAGGATTGTCGGCGCATCGGGCGGCTTTGCTGGTCTTGTTTTACCATTGTCGAAATTTCTTGTAAACCGGGATTCCGAGACTGATCGGGTCTTCCTAGGAGAAGGAATATCCTTCGTTGACCATGAAAGCTTATCATGGGCTAAGTTGGGACACCCCTACAGGGTATAAACTTTCGAGAGCCGTGCCCGCGGTTATGTGGCAGATGGGAATTTGTTAATATCCGGTTGTAGATAACTTGACACCAAATCCGATTTAAAACGCGTCAACCGTGTGTGTAGCCGTGATGGTCTCTTCTTGGCGGAGTCCGGGAAGTGAACGCGGTTTTGGGTTATGTTTGACGTAAGTAGGAGTTCAGGATCACCTCTTGATCATTGATAGCTTCACGACCGTTCCGTTTTCTCTCTTCTCGCTCTTATTTGCGTATGTTATCCACCATATCATGCTTAGTCGCTGCTGCAACCTTACCACTTTACCCCTTCCTTTCCCATTAAGCTTTGCTAGTCTTGATAACCATGGTAATGGGATTGCCGAGTCCTCGTGGCTCACAAATTACTACAACAACAATTGCAGTACAGGTTGTCACGATGATCATGGCGAGAGTGATGTTTGCTTGTTTCGGAGTTCTTCTTACGCTTCTTCTTGATCGGGGATAGGTTCGGTCGGCGATCTGGGCTAGCGGGGTGGATGTCGTTTGAGCTTTGTTTGTGTTTCATCCGTAGTCGGATGTTGATCTTATGGATGATGTATTGATGTATTCGTCTGGCATTGTATGCCTTATGTATGTATCCCTATCTATTATGTAATGTTGATGTAATGATATCCACCTTGCAAAAGCGTATCAATATGTGGTTCTATCCACGGTGGGACCTTCGAGTCTCTTTAGGATAGTATCGCATATTGGGCGTGACATCTGTTTATCTATTGCGTAGATATAGATCCCATCTTTTTATCCTTAGTAGCAATGATACATACGTGACGGTTCCCTTTCTTTCACTGGGATCAAGCACCGTAAGATCGAACCCACTACCGGGCACCATCTTCCCATTGCAAGATATATAGATCAAGTTGGCCAAACAAAACCCAAATATTGGAGAAGAAATACGAGGCTATAAGAGATCATGCATATAAGAGATCAAAGAAACTAAAATAACTTTCAAGGATATAAAAACATATAACTAATCATAAATTGGAAGTTCATCAGATCCCAACAAACACACCGCAAAAAGAGTTACATCATATGGATCTCCGAGAGACCATTGTATTGAGAATTCAACAAGAGAGAGAGAGAGAGAGAGAGAGAGAGAGAGAGAGAGAGAAATCCATCTAGCTACTAACTACGGACTAGAAGGTCTACAAAGAACTACTCACGCATCATCGGAGAGGCACCAATGGAAGTGGTGAACCCCTCCGTGATGGTGTCTAGATTGGATCTAGTGGTTCTGGACTCTGCGGCGACTGGATGAATATTTCGTCGACTCCCCTAGGGTTTCTGGAATATTCGGGTATTTATAGAGCAAATAGGCGGTCCGGGGGGCACAACCCACCAGGGCGCGCCTGGGCCTCCTGGCTTGCCATGGTGGGTTGTCCCCTCCGCGGGACTCCCCCCAGGTGCAACCCGGGCCCAACTTCTTCCTTTTGGTCCATAAAACATCCTCGTAAAGTTTTGTGGAATTTGGACTCCGTCTGATACTGATTTCCTGCGATGTAAAAAACATGCAGAAAACAGCAACTGGCACTTGGCACTATGTCAATAGGTTAGTACCAAAAATGATATAAACTGACTATAAAACATCCAAGATTGATAATAAAACAGCATGGAATAATCAAAAATTATAGATACGTTGGAGACGTATCAGCATCCCCAAGCTTAACTCCTGCTCGTCCTCGAGTAGGTAAGTGATAAAAACAGAATTTTTGATGTGGAGTGTTGTTTGTCATGTCATATCATATTCTTTTCTTTATAGCATGGACATTTGGACTTTTATGTGATTCAAAGCAATAGTCTAGTTTTGATATAATAATTTAGATACTCAAGCATATCAACAAGCAACCATGTCTTTCAAAATATCAATGCTAAAACAAGTTATCCCTAGCCCATCATGCTCAAACATTGATCCATTCATGGAACACACTCGAATATTAGCTACACTACTTAAGTACGATCATATTGCCTCCTAGTTGGTGCTTTTATAAGAGAGGATGGAGACTCCATTTAAAAAAATGCATAAAGTAAAAGAAAGGCCATCCATACAAACACTTTCCAAGGAATTTATTATTTGACAACCTAAAGTAAATTCATGTTTGCATTTCGGGCCTGGGCATCCCTAAAACCTTTGCCTTACTCTCGTGCAATGACAAGTGAATAAACACTCATCGTGAGAATAACACATCCAGCATGGAAAATATTAGCCACACGTTACTGTTCCGCGAGCAAAACAAACACACAAAAGAGAAGTTTATTTTGAAAATTAGAGATGGCACATGCAAAATTGCTTAGAACGGCAAAATAATACTGCATATAGGTATATATAGTGGACTCATGTGGCAAAACTGGTTTAAATGATTTTGGATGCACGAGTAGAGCTCATACTTGGTGCAAAATGAATGCTAGCAAAAAGATTGAGAAGCGACCAACCAAGAAATGAATAATCTCATACGCAAGCATTAAGCATAATTAACACTGAATAATGCGCCACAAGTAGGATATAATTTTCATTGCATGATTATTGATTTTCGTGCATGCATAGGGAATTACAAACCTTAACACCAATATTCTTACTAGAGCACAATTACTCATCAGCATAACTCACATATCACATAATCATATCTCAAAACTATACTAAAAATCAAGTTTATTTTTTCCAATGATCTTCATGACATACTCCCTTCGTTCATTTATATAAGGTGTATTTGTTTTTTGATAAAATTCCAGAATGTAAGGTGCATTTCTTGTAATTCCTCATAATTCCCTTGTTATCCCTCCAAAACAAGGAAAGTATCTCTCTCCTGATTGTCTGGATCTCTACTTGTAGAAAAAGAAGGAAACTATCTCTATGTCGATTGCATTTATCTCTTACTTTCAAAGACTAACTAATTTACTTTCCACTAACCAATAAATTTGCCAAGGGTAATTTCATCCTAACACGTTCATAATTATGTGCCTTCGTCACCGTGCCAAAAATAATACACCTTAGATAATGGAACGGAGGGAGTATATTTTTTCTTTCTTTATCCTTCTTGGATATCTATCACTTTGGGACTAACTTGCATGTGTTGCTTTTCATAAGCTCCAACAAATATAAGTGAAGATCATGAGCATAACATATTTTCTTTCTCTAGAAATAATTTAAGTGAAGCAGGAGAGAATTTCTTCAAAATTTTACTAACTCTCAAATAAAGCTAAGTGAAGCAAGAGAGCATTTCTTCAAAAATACTAAGCACACCATGCTCAAAAAGATATAAGTGAAGCACTAGAGCATGTCCATTGCTCATAAAAAATTAAGTGAAGCATAGAGAGCAATTGTAATAAGTCATGACATAATTTTGGCTCTCTCAAATAGTTGTGTCCAGCAAGGATTTATGACTTCAAACACAAAATAAAACAAGAAAAGACACATATCATACAAGACGCTCCAAGCAAAACACATATCGTGTGACGAATAAAAAATATAGCCTCGAGTAAAATACCGATGGTCGTTAGAAGAAAGAGGGGATGCCATTCGGGGGCATCCCCAAGATTAGTTGGTTGCTCATTCTTGGATAGTATCTTGGGATGGTGGGGCATCCCCAAGATTAGGCTCTTCAATCCTTCTTTCATCCATCGTAAGATAACCCAAAACATGAAAACTTCAATCATACAAAACGTAACAAAACCCTTGTGAGATCCGTTAGTAAAAGAAACCAAACCACTACTATAAGTTTTGTGTCAAACCAATTCTTATTTATTTGCATTATATATATTGTATTCCAACTTTTCTATGGCAAAAACTCATCAAAGATGTCATAGCCTGATTTTTGGCCCTTTCTTTTTCTTTTGTTTTTCCAAGGTTTCTGCGTGAGTTTTCTTTTTCCGTGGCTTTGTGGGCTGGAAACTAAAGAAGATGTCCTATTCTTTGTTTCCATAGTGGCTTGCCATTCCCAAATCTTTCCCTAGACCCTGTCATTTCCATCCTAGCGCAAATCCCAATATTCTTTTTATTGGGAATATTCCTTTTCTATTAAAGGAATAACTCATATTGCCCTAGGTTGTGAAGCAACCTATATCTCCATCACTCCTAAAATTCCCAAATAATTCTCATAAATTGTTTGGGTCATATCTTGATCAAATATGGCAAAACTTTTCATTGCCATGATCAAAAATAATTCCCCAATATTCCTTTCTCTATTCTGCCCTGAATGGCACTTTCTGAAGGAAGTGTCATTTATATTTCTCCTATTGACTCCCAACCTTTTTGGGAATGTTTATATGCCTAAATAATTACCCCATGCACAAGTTAAAATTTATTTGCCTAGCCAATCTTCCTCAGTGAATTTTCAAAGTTTTTGTCAAACAGAAGGCTTTGTGAAGTAAGTACTAGCTAGGAGTACCCAAATGAGTTGAACTTTTGCACACTCCTTAATGTGCTCATATTAAACCCCTTCACCCATTCGCAGCCCCATCCAATCATCTATGTGAGCACAGGAGAAAATCTTTGTTTCTGGCAAACTTTTCAGATTGTTAAGCAAGTATATTTTATATTGCTTCGAAAATCCTGATAAATTACCAGATCATTCTTCTACCCGTAAAACATCTATCCACCCATTTTGGAATCATTTCATTGATCCATTTGATCACCATAATTATTCCAAATTTCTGGGCAGCAGAGATGTTTGTAAAGCAAGTGCTATTTGGTTTGCCCATTTAGCATGAACTTTTTTACAACATCTTGATATGACCATATGACCAAGCTTTGCCCAATCTTAGCTCAAGTGGACACTCCATGTGAGTGTATCTTGATGATCTCCATTTCTGGACCATTTTGGCAGTTGCAAAGCAACTATGAGTTATCTTGGTCCATTTCCCCTCCAAACCCCCAGTATCATAGACCTTCTTTACCTCAACATCCCAGACATCTTGTTTGGCCTCTAGTAATTCTCAGTTGATCTCATTGAGCTGATGAAGTTTACAGCAGTAAACTTCAAAGGGTTATTTCTTTTTGACCAGAGCCTCTTTCACCGAGTTACCACCTCAGATCAAACACCTCTTCGAACGACTTACCACTAGACATCAAATGCCAGCTGTTTGCCTCTAGGACATGCCAGCGCTGGTGGTGACCATCGTTTTGGCATGCCATGAGCGCGTCAAGTGGCCGTTTGTGCTCGGGCCCCTCCCCCTCTCGCTGTCTTCGTGCCCGTGATCATGTCCAGTAGGTTGCTCTCGTCGTCGCCGCTCAGATGGACCCCTCTCCTCCTCCAGAAGCTATAGCTCACCGACACTTGCTGACGAACGCCCACGAGAGATCTGTGGCCGACCGAGCTTTTATGGCGCTCGGCTTCTTCCTCTGCTTCTTCCTCTGCTTCCCCTCTGGCGACCCTCCCCAGCCCCTCCATTCTTCGCCGGAGCGCTCTAGGTCGTCGTTCCCAAGATCAGCCGCCGCCTTTGTAGTCCCGTGCTTGCTGCCTCCTCCGCTCCACCACTCCCGACGACCGTTTAGCCTGGATGGGTGCGGGCCTCAAATCTGGCCGCCGGTGTCCTTCCTCTGGCGGAGGCGGCCGAGCAGATCCGGCCGTCGCCCCGCCGCCTCCCCTGCTCCTCCTCTGTCTCGTCGGGGAGAGGGAAGAGGAAGCGACAGGCGTTGACTGCCACGGTGGCGGCGGGCCCCATCACTGCGCGTGGGCGCCCAGAAGCCTCTAAGCCGCCGGCCCGCGTTGACCATCCACGCTAATGTGGATAAGTGGAAGCGTATTCATGAATCGTTTTCGCTGACAGCGTGTTTCATTTTCCTCTTACATCTTATCCACTCAGGGACTTATTTGTGGTGAAATTTTTGCAGAAAAGTCCCTGAACTTCAACCTGTCATATCTTTTTAACCGTAACTCCAAACGAGGTGAAACCAACGCCCACTTCTTTGTTTCGTCGAGCCTGTTCTGTTGGTAATGTTTTCACTTTGGTTTGACACTGTGAAAATGACCTTGATGCCCTTGCCCTTATTCAGCCCCCTCTGAGAGAGGACATTTTCCGGCGATTCATTCCGCGAGCTTCTCGCACTTCTCCCCGGTGCCTTCTTCATCCCCAGGCAAGCCACAATACCCACTTGCATGATAGTCATGCAGTAGCCATGGTTTTCAACTTGAATCTTTATTAAATGTTTGTTTGTTGAAAAGTTGGTTATCGTTGTTCCGGTGATGTTTAGATTTGCATGTTTACTTTTGTGCTATGTTGTTTTATACTCTATGATCATGTTATACTTGCTAGTATTACCTTTCATATGTTTATGCTTGTTAGTAGTACATGTTGATGTTGGAGATGGTCATGCTAGTCAGTATGAGATGTTCAGTGGATATGCGTTATTGTTGATATTATGGAAAGTTATGTGATACTCTCATGGTGATGTTGATATCATGTTCATGTATTATTGTTGGCATCATGTTATTTTATCATGACTCAGCATATTTGCATTCAAGTTAACCTGATTAAATTGAACTTGAACACCTGTTGGCTGAGTCATGGTGCCGCTGAATCGATGCTGACCAGTGCAACCATGCTTACCGGTATGGGACGGTCCTAACTGGGTCTATTGTTATGACTCTCATCGGTACCTTAATTTAGGGAATGTTATGGGTGCGTGCTACCTTGATCAGGTAGGCGGAGCATAACCTTGTGAGCCCGTTGTTAAGTTAATTTTGGTACCGGATCCCAGTGTGGATCGTGTCCACGACGGTGGTCGAGGTGTCTGGAGGTAGACACAGGGCCACCCAGGACTAGCCCGGTTGGGTCTAAGTCGGAAGGGCCGGGAGAGTGTCATGATAATAGATCGGTTTTGTCGGAACGCTGTTGGTCCACTCGGATGAGAGAGTGAGGCCATGGGTTCCGTAGTGTGGGTATAGTGTACTAACCTCTGCAGAGTGTATATTAATCTATTGATAGCCTCGTCCGCGGATAAGGGCCCAGGTCGAGAGAAGGTCACACCATGAGTCAACAGTAATAAGAATAATGTGCTTAATAACAGTGAGATAAGTTGGTTGTGATCGCTGTAAGGATCACGGGCCATGTAGTGGTCGGGTTGTGATCGCCGTAAGGATCACGGGCCATGTATTGGTCGGGTTGTGATCGCCGTAAGGATCACGGGCCATGTGTTGGTCGGGTGGTGATCGCCGTAAGGATCACAGTGGTATCGAGGATACCGAGTTGTTGTATATTCGTGATGTTGTACGAGAATCATGGCTAAAGATCAAGCTCCTTGTGGTTATTTAATGATCGCTAAGGTATGGTTTATACCAAGCTTGATTTGATCCTAAGATGATCGTGTGATGTCCGAGGTTGGTAAGTGATGCATGAGTTGGTTGCAAGGTAGCCAGAGCAGAGTAAGTGGTGCATATGGTGGTTTCATGTTGCATGCTAGTATTGTTGGATTAATATGTTCATGTTGAGATAGCTGTATCGTGTTTATGTTGGTCATGCCCTGTTATATTGTTCTGATGATGTCATGATAATTCTTGTTTAACCTGTAATTGCCATGTTGTTGTCTGTCTTGAATGCTTCTGGTTTATTGTGAGCTTGCAAGTACATTCAATGTACTGACCTGGCGTGTCATGCCAGCTTGCAGGTCATGCCGGATTTGATGGCTTGCTTGTCGTGGTTTCCGTTCGTGCGAGCTAGGATAAGCGTTCCAGCCAGAGTCCCTGTGGAGTGGAGTTCACCACCGTCGCCGTTGTTCTGCTGCTAGAGTTATTCCGCTGCTTCGAGTTGTTCTGCTGCTTGCATAGAGCAACTGAGGATGGTGTAGTGTCGCCGTACCAATGTTATTCATTGTAATATCGGATACCTTGTATTCATATTCGTGTAATAATAGAAAGCTGGTTTGTTCTATGCTAAGAAGTGCCGTATTCCTGAAGACTTCTCCTCGATCTCTGGGCTGGAATACAGGCGTTCTGGTTTTCTCTGAGCCGGGGTGCCACAGGCTTGGTATCAGAGCAGGTCTGGCTGTAGGACGCCATAGACCGTGCGAACGTTGGAAAGCGGTAGTATAAACCCCAGTTGGTGTGTTGCACTTGATTGCTGCATTTGTTTGTCGCATAGCATGCATATAGATTATTATTTGTTACTAACGGTTTATCTAGTGAGTGTAGCTGGCATCGGTTCGGATCCACTACAGCTCAATGTTTGCATTCCTCCAGTTCTTTCGGTGTTTGGTGTCATTTCTGTCCCAGCAGAGTGATGCCAAGTGATCCCGACACTGTTTGCAAAAATGGTACTCAGGTATCGCACCGATGTCTTTCTTTCAGTCCCGCCCATCGTTCCGGTGATGGACATGCGTCTATCCTGGATCGTTCTTTTCTTTGTCGTGTTGGCAACCCTTAATGATCTTAGTTATCAAGAAAGGGCAATGTCAGCAGCCTCAGTTTTTCCCCTCTACCCTATTTCTTGGACGAGTACGGATCTTTTTCCGTCCGCTTGATAATAATGTAGTTGCGACCTTCGTGTCCTACCGCATGATTACCGAGTACGTCCTCCCCTCCAAGCTAGTTCACGTTGCCACCTGGCTAAGCTAGCACTTTGTGTAGCACTGTTTACACCAATTCTTCCACATATTTATTCGTCCTCGTGCACATCGGCACAGCATGCTAGATCGTAGTACCAGAGTTTCCGCGAGATTTGTGTGCTTAGGTGTGCATGAATATTATTGTGTGAGTAGCAGTAATATGTGATGATTGCTTGATTAGTTATATTAGTAGGATGCTTGCGTGCTTTAGTTTTAGTCATTTCTGTTGTTCCTTTCTTTGGGCCTTTGGTGTTACAAATTTTTCCCCTATTAAAGTTGCTCGTCAGCCGACACCGGACCCAAAGAGTCAGCAAGAAATACATATATTTGGAAACTCAGCTGAACAGAACGGAATTACCAGCAGACTACAATGAAAATTGGGAATATCTTGTCTGGATGGAAAAGAAATCCTGGATGGACCGTCAGTATCAAGTTTGCATTAGCGTGCACTCATCACAACAAAATGATTAAATCAGCAAGAAGATAAATTGTGTGCAAGGTTGACAGAATATTATCAATGGTATGGCTTAGATGCAAGTTTTCGTTGAGGATGATTTTGGAACTCGATGTACCTGGAAGCAAGCAAAAATATGGCATATACTCGGAAAGAAAAATAGTCCAGTAAAACCCTGTTTCATACAAGAAATCAATAGCAAAAATATTCAGATGGTATATATATGTGAAAATCAGTCCGCATGTCACAATAAGAAGCTTCTGGTGGAAGCAACCCAATCTTCCCTTGCAAGATGCCAGAGAAGCTTCCAAGGCAAGATTCATCTGTCTTCCTCAGAACGATATATGGATGATGTCTCACGCAAGATACCTTGTCTTCTCCAGTAAGCAACCGCAAAAGCTTCCAGCATAAGGTACACAGTTTTTCCCCAGCAAAGTCTTTAAGGGGGTAAGCTTCTGAAGCACGATATTCAGTCTTCTTCAGCAAGCTGTCCGATGAAAGTTTTGAGCACAAGCCAGCAAATATTCCTCAGTAAGACATTGGTACAAGGTAGCTGTTGTGAATTGATGACATATGGTAGTGAATCCCAAGAATCAGATCTGCAACATTTTGGTCAGAATCAAAAATCAGTCAGAATACACGTCTATCTCGGAATCAGGTCCTCATATATATGCAATGAGCAAACCATCAAGATCTTACAAGTCACTCGGATGAGGATCTGATAACCACGTGAGGATGATTAAGAGAAGAAAGCCAGTATACACCGCAGTGTGACAAAGGATTATGAGGATTGACGACATCAATGAGCTCAATACAAGTACCCGTGAACCTGGAAAATGATTCTGATGAGCCCTTGTCCCCTTTTCTCCAATGACAACACCAAGCCTGTGATCTGAGCTGTTTCTAGCTATCCGGGGTGGATGCCTATTTTTGTTTCTCTCTTCAACGATTGTCACGAGTCTGAGCTGCTTTTCGGCCATCTCGTATAGCTTTTGAGTTTCTTTTGTGACAGTAGCCCTATAGCTGCTTTTTGGCTATTTTAGGGAGCTGCCACCTTCTTCTTATCGAACCGGTCTCATGCTTTGAGCTATTTTTCGGCCGTCCTGAGCCGTGGTTGAGTTATTTTAGTAATGTCCCAGATCTGAGTTGTAAAGACCATTCTGGTGGCTACTGATTTATTTGCCAATTTCTTGCAAGGGTTTCAGATGATCATTTCCCAACGATCAGAACTTGAGAGCTGTTGAACCTGCCATTTAATGGGTTACCCTGTCAGAAAGATAGGGATAAGCTACGATTGCTGAAAAATTGCACCAACAGTACCTATGGTCATACGAAGAAGCAATATGACACAGCTCTTTCAGCCAAGAATCCAGATCAAGAGAACAATAATGAAGGAGCAAGACCAGTGATGCAGGTATGAAAATTGTTGCACGACCCCCCGATGGTGTAGATCCACGGACAGTCTAAGTCAGTATTAATCCACATGGATATGCCTACAACATGAGTAATCGGCATGAGGAATAACAGTCTGGAAGCCTGATTCCTCACTTATATGAATCATAATGCATAGTCTGTCGTAAACAAAATTTTTCCGTCAGAACCACTGTCAGTCAAGTCTGCAGATATTATCATACAGGCCAAACCCTTTATGATGGCCACGTCAGGAGACAATCAAATATTTGGTACGGATCCGATACTCACGGCAGTGGAACCGGTCAAGATGATTCAGAAATTTCTGCAATGAGTCAGAGTCTGTCAGGAAACAGTTATGTTTTGACTCACTGTTTGGAACCCAAAGGACTTGCATTTAGCGGAAAAACCCAATGCAATGAGTCAGAGCTTGAGTTTTTATCAGAAAATTCTGATCATCGTTGCATAAAAGGTTATCAGTCCCGGGTGGCACATCCAGTAGAAATCATTTTTGGATTTGTGAGACGGACATATATTCCAGTCGTGATAATTATATGACACTCAGCTAGTCAGCAGATCTAAAAAGAAATTGGAGCCTATGTAAGCATGAGCAAGCCAGGTAAGATCTGTCAGAATATGGATTCAGTGAATCAAACTACCCCAGGGCCAGTCAGATAAAAATTAATGGGAACAAATAAAGGAAAGAGGATACCCGAGTTGGAAACGGTTTCCTTAAGTCAGAATATTCATACTTGTTCCCTGAGCAACCAAATCTCAAGGACGAGATTTCTTTAAGAGGGTAAGGTTTGTCACAGCCTGATTTTTTGCCCTTTCTTTTTCTTTTGTTTTTCCGAGTTTTTGCCTGAGTTTTCTTTTTCCGTGGCTTTGTGGGCTGGAAACTAAAGAAGATGCCCTCTTCTTTGTTTCCAGAGTGGCTTGCCATTCCCAAATCTTTCCCTAGACCATGTCATTTCCATCCTAGCCCAAATCCCAATATTCTTTTTGTTGGGAATATTCCTTTTCTATTAAAGGAGTAACTCATATTGCCCTAGGTTGTGAAGCAACCTATATCTCCATCACTCATAAAATTCCCAAATAATTCTCATAAACTTTTTGGGTCATATATTGATCAAATATGGCAAAACTTTTCATTGCCATGATCAAAAATAATTCCCCAATATTCCTTTCTCTATTCTGCCCTGCATGGCACTTTCTGAAGGAAGTGTCATTTATATTTCTCCTATTGACTCCCAACCTTTTTGGGCATGTTTATATGTCCAAATAATTTCCCCATGCACAATTTCAAATTTATTTGCCTAGCCAATCTTCCTCAGTGAATTTTCAAAGTTTCTGTCAAACAGAAGGCTTTGTGAAGGAAGTACTAGCTAGGAGTACCAAAATGAGTTGAAATTTTGCACACTCCTTAATGTGCTCATATTAAACCCCTTCACCCATTTTCTGCCCCATCCAATCATCTATGTGAGCACAGGAGCAAATCTTTGTTTCTGGCAAAATTTTCAGATTGTGAAGCAAGTATATTTTATATTGCTTCAAAAATCTTGATAAATTACCAGATCATTCTTCTACTCATAAAACATCCATCCACCTATTTTTGCATCATTTCATTGATCCATTTGATCACCATAATTATTCCAAGTTTCTGGTCAGCAGAGATGTTTGTAAAGCAAGTGCTATTTTGGTTTGCCCATTTAGCATGAACTTTTTTACAGCATCTTGATATGACCATATGACCAAGCTTTGCCCAATCTTAGTTTAAATGAACACTCCATGTGAGTGCATCTTGATGATCTCCATTTCTGGACCATTTTGGCAGTTGCAAAGCAACTATGAGTTATCTTGGTCCATTTCACCTTCAAACCCCCAGTATCATGGACCATCTTTACCTCAACATCCCAGACATCTTGTTTGGCCTCCAGTAATTCTCAGTTGATCTCATTGAGCTGATGAAGTTTACTGCAGTAAACTTTAGAGGGTTATTTCTTGTTGACCAGAGCCTCTTTCACCTAGTTACCACCTCAGATCAAACCCATCTTTGAAGGACTTACCACAAGGTGAGCGCGTCTAGTGGCCGTTTGTGCTCGGGCCCCTCCCCTCTTGCTGTCTTCGCGCCCGTGATCATGTCCTGTAGGTTGCTCTCATCGTCGCCGCTCAGATGGACCCATCTCCCCCTCCGAAAGCTAGCTCGCCGACGAACGCCCATGAGAGATCTGTGGCCGACCGAGCTTTTATGGCGCTCGGCTTCTTCCTCTGCTTCCCCTGACCCTTTCTACCCCGTGAAGCTCTGCCCTGTGCCTCGCCATCGTCTTCCGCGAGCTCATGCACGCGGGCACGCGTCCGTGGCGCTGGCCACGCGTCCACGGCGACGCCAGCGCGGCAGCTCCTCGCCCCGGCTATAAATAGCCCTTCCCCGAGCCCTTCGAGCACAGCATTGGCCTCCCCACTCTCCTCTAGCCCCGCCCAAGCTCTTCCCCGAGCTCGAGAAGCTCTCCTGCCCTCCCATGGCCGCCATGGCCGCCGTTCGGGTCTGCTCAAATCTGAGCCCTCCGGTCCCCTTCTCCACCCACTGACCTCACCCGAGTCTTCCCCGTGCTCCGGCGACCCTCCCCAGCCCCTCCATTCTTCGCCAGAGCGCTCCAGGCCGTCGTTCCCAAGATCAGCCGCCGCCTCTGTAGTCCCCGTCGCCGCGGCCTCCCCTCCGCTCCACCACTCCCCGGCGACCGTTTCGCCCCCGGATGTGTGCGGGCCTCCGCGCTGAAGCCGCCGATGTTCTTCCCTGGCCGGAGATGGCCGGAGCAGTCTGGGCCGTCGCCGGTGCCGCGCTCCTCCTGCTCCTCCTCTGCCTCGATCGGGACAGAGGGAGGAGGAAGAACACAGGGGCGTTGACCAGGCCAGCTGGCCAGGTGGGCCCCATCACCTGCGCGTGGACCCCCCCCCCTGTAGCCTCTAAGCCGCCGGCCCCGCGTTGACCAGTCCACCCTGACGTGGATAAGTAGAAATGTATTCCGCGAAATACGTTTTCGCTGACCGAAAGCGTGTTTCGGTTTTGCGCTTATGTCTTATACACTCAGGGACTTATTTGTGATGAAATTTTTGCAGAAAAGTCCCTGAACTTCAAACCCTCATATCTTTTTAACCGTAACTCCAAACGAGGTGAAACCAACGCCCACTTCTTTGTTTCGTCGAGGCCGTTCTGTTGGTCGTCTTTTCATTTTGGTTTGATACTATGAAAATGACCTCGATGCCCTTGCCCTTATTCAGCCCCCTCCGAGAGAGAACGTTTTCCGGCGATTCGTTCCGCGAGCTTCTCGCACTTTTCCTTGGTGCCTTCTTCATCCCAGGCAAACCACAATACCCACTTGCATGATTGTCTTGCGGTAGCCATGGTTTTCAACTTGAATCTTTATTAAATGTTTGTTTGTTGAAAAGTTGGTTATCGTTGTTCCGGTGATGTTTAGATTTGCATGTTTACTTTTGTGCTATGTTGTTTTATACTCTGTGATCATGTTATACCTGCTAGTATTACCTTTCATATGTTTATGCTTGTTAGTAGTACATGTTGATGTTGGAGATGGTCATGCTAGTCAGTATGAGATGCTCAGTGGATATTAGTTATTGTTGATATTGTGGAAAGTTATGTGATACTCTCATGGTGATGTTGTTATCATGTTCATGCATTATAGTTGGCATCATGTTATTTTATCATGACTCGGCATATTTGCATTCAAGTTAACCTGATTAAATTGAACTTGAACACCTGTTGGCTGAGTCATGGTGCCGCTGAATCGATGCTAACTACTGCAATCACGCTTACCGGTAGGGGTGGTCCTAACTGAGTCTATTGTTATGCCTCTCGTCGGTACCTCAATTTAGAAAAGGTTATGGGCGCGTGCTACCCTGATCAGGTAGGCAGAGGATAACCTTGTGAGCCCGTTGTTAAGTTAATTTTGGTACCAGATCCCAGTGTGGATCGTGACCACGACGGTGGTCGAGGTGTCTGGAGGTAGACACGGGGCCACCCAGGACTAGCCCGGTGGGGTCTCAGTCGGAAGGGCCGGGAGAGTGTCATGACAATAGAGCGGTTTTGTCGGAACGCTGTTGGTCCACTCAGATGGGAGAGTGTGGCCATGGGTTCCGTAGTGTGGGTACAGTATACTAACCTCTGCAGAGTGTATATTAATCTATCGATAGCCACGCCCGCGGATAAGGGCCCAGGTCGAGAGAAGGTCACACCATGAGTCAACAGTAATAAGAATAATGTGCTTAATAACAGTGTGATAAGTTGGTTGCAATCGCCGTAAGGATCACGGGCCATGTAGTGGTCGGGTTGTGATCGCCGTAAGGATCACGGGTCATGTATTGGTCGGGTTGTGCTCGCCGTAAGGATCACGGGCCATGTGTTGGTCGGGTGGTGATCGCCGTAAGGATCACAGTGATATCGATGATACCGAGTTGTTGTATATTCGTGATGTTTTACGAGAATCGTGGGTAAAGATCAAGCTCCTTGTGGTTATTTAATGATTGCTACGGTATGGTTTATACCAAGCTTGATTTGATCCTGAGATGATCGTGTGATGTCCGAGGTTGGTAAGTGATGCATGAGTTGGTTACAAGGTAGACAGAGCAGAGTAAGTGGTGAATATAGTGGTTTCATATGGCATGCTCGCATTGTTTGATTAATATGTTCATGTTGAGATAGCTGTATCGTGTTTATGTTGGTCGTGCCCTGTTATATTGTTCTAATGATGTCATGATAATTCCTGTTTAACCTGTAATTGTCATGTTGTTGTCTGTCTTGAATGCTTCTGGTTTATTGTGAGCTTGCAAGTACATTCAATGTACTGACCTGGCATGTCATGCCAGCTTGCAGGTCATGCCGGATTTGATTGCTTGCTTGTCATGGTTTCCGATCGTGCGAGCTAGGATAAGCGTTCCAGCCAGAGTCCCTGTGGAGTGGAGTTCACCACCGTCGCCGTTGTTCCGCTGCAAGAGTTATTCCGCTGCTTCGAGTTGTTCTGCTGCTTGCATAGAGCAACTGAGGATGGCGTAGTGTCGTCATATCGATGTTATTCATTGTAATATCGGAGACCTTGTATTCATATTCGTGTAATAATAGAAAGCTGGTTTGTTCTATGCTAAGCAGTGCCGTATTCCAGACGACTTCTCCTCGATCTCTGGGATGGAATACGGGGCGTTCCGGTTTTCTCTGAGCCGGGGTGCCACAAAAGAAAACCATAGAGCCATCAAAATAAGCAGAC
The DNA here is from genome assembly GCA_021437245.1 of Aegilops speltoides. Classification (NCBI taxonomy): domain Eukaryota; kingdom Viridiplantae; phylum Streptophyta; class Magnoliopsida; order Poales; family Poaceae; genus Aegilops; species Aegilops speltoides. The sequence continues at coordinate 68,858,253 of CM038145.1, read as the reverse complement.
AACACAAAGAAAACAGAATCTGTCAAAACAGAACAGTCTATAGTAATCTGGAACTTTCGAATACTTTACTAAACTCCAAAAATTCTACCAAATTAGGAAGACCATAGTAATTTGAATATTTATCTTCTTCAAAAAGAATCAGGGCAAAATATCTTTTATGTGATTTATGAAAATTATTTTCGTGAGCGCAAAGTTTTTGTCTTTTCCAACAAGATCAAACTATCACCCCAGAAAATCCTAAAGGCTTTACTTGGCACAAACACTAATTGAAACACAAAAAACACAACCATACCGGTAGTATAATTGTGTCAACACACATAATCAGAAAGCAAAAAGCAAAAAAAATTATTCACTGGGTTGCCTCCCAACAAGCGCTATAGTTTTGCGCCCTTAGCTAGGCATAAAGCAAGGATCTAAGTTTTGTCATCTTTGGTGCTAGATCCATAAGATGCCCTCATGATTGATTCATATGGTGGCTTAATTCTTGTTCTAGGAAAGTGTTCCATACCCTTCCTCAAAGGAAATTGGAACTTAATATTGTCTTCTTTCATATGAATCACTGCACCGATAGTGCGTAAAAACGGTCTACCAAGAATAATTGAACAAGACGGATTGCAATCAATATCAAGAACAATAAAATCTATGGGAAAATAGTTTCAATTTGCAAGAATAAGAACATAGTTAATTCTTCCCATATGCTTTTTAATAGTAGAATCCGCGAAGTGCAAATTCAAAGAGCATTCATCAAGATTGGTAAGGCCAAGCACATCACATAAAGATTTCGGAATTGTAGAAGCACTAGCACCCAAGTCACACAAAGCAAAACACTCATAATTTTTAATATTGACTTTGATAGTAGGTTCCGATTCATCATGCAATTTTCTAGGAATTTAAATTTCTAATTCCAATTTTTCTTCCAAAGCTCATCGTAGCATCAACAATATGTTTAGTAAAAGCTTTATTTCGTTCATAGGCTTGGGGTGCACTTTGCATGGATTGCAACAAAGAAATACAATCAATCAAAGAGAAACTACATAATTAAAGTCTTTGTAATCGAAAAGATTGGGCACATCATTAGCTAAAGTTTTGACCTCTTCAAACCCACTTTTATCAATTTTCTCAACAAGATTTTCACCCTCTGAAATATTGGGACGCCTTTTACCTAAAGTTGACTCTTCTACATTCCCTTTTTCATCAATATTAATTTTACTAATCAAGGAATCAATAGAAGACACACCAATCATTTTCAGATCTTCATCACTTTTGTGAAAGAAATCACTAGAAAACGCTTTTTCTAAAAATTCTCTTTTAGCTCTAAGCGTAGCGGTTCTTTTCTTACTTTCATCCATAGAAACATAAAGAGCTTTAATTGATTCATCTACCTTAGGCACAAAAAATTTCATCTTGAGATTTTCCACATCATGAGCAATTCTATCAACACTTCTATACAAATTATCAATCTTATACAACTTTTCTTCTATGTAAGTGTTGAAAACCTTTTGTGTGTTGATAAATTCTTTAATATTATTCTCAAAATCATAGGTATTCCAATTATTATTGTAAGATTGATTTCCATATGAATTACCATAACTATTAGAGGAATTACTAGGAAAAGGCCTAGGATTAAAATAACCTCTATAAGCATTGTTGTTGAAATTATTGCGAGAAATAAAATTCACATCTATGGCATCACTATTTTGCTCAATCAAAGTAGACAAAAGGCATATAATTAAAATCAATAGGAGCACTTTTACTAGCAACCAATTTCATAAGAGCATCAACATTTTCACTCAAAGAAGAAATTTCTTCAACCGAATTAACTTTTTTTACTAGTAGGACCCTTTCGGTATGCCATTGTGAATAATTTGCCATAATATTATCAAGAAATTTGGTGGCTTCACCCAAGGTAATTTCCATGAAAGTATCACCAGCGGTGGAATCTAAAAAATTACGAGAAACAAAATTCAACCCCGCATAAAAATTTTGTATGATCATCCAAAGATTTAACCCATGAGTTGGGCAATTCCTTAGCATCATTTTCATCCTTTACCAAGATTGTGCAACATTCTCATGTTCAAGTTGCTTGAAATTCATGATCTGGGTTCTAAGGGAAATAATTTTTGTGGGAGGAAAATACTTTGTGATAAAAGCATCTTTGCACTTATTCCAAGAATCGATATTATTGCGAGGCAAAGAAGAGAACCAAATTTTTGCAGGATCACGCAAAGAAAATAGAAATAATTTCATCTTGTCCACATATTTTTTCTTTTGAATATCGCATAATTTCACGAAGGTATTAAGATGGGATGCGACATCCTCATTAGGAGTACTGGAAAATTGGTCTTTCATAACAAGATTCGGCAAAGCAGTATTAATATCACAAGTCTTCGCACTAGTGGCGGGAGGAGCAAGCGGAGTGCCAATAAAATTATTGTTGTTGGTATTTGAGAAGTCACATAGTTTGGTTTTCTCTTGAGTCATTATGACCACACAACAAGATTGCACTCAAAAACAGTTCCGGCAAGAAAACGGTGAACGGAAAAAGAGAGGCGAATAAAACGGCAATTTTTTGTGAAGTGGGGGGAGGACAACGAGAGGAAAATGGCGAATAATGCAAATTGCAAGGAGATGAGATGTTTGATTAGGAACCTGGTTATGCTGAAGATCCTCCCCGGCAACGGCGCCAGAAATTCCTTTTGTTGTGGCTTGAAGCTACGTCTGTATTTCCCCAAAGAGGATGGGATGATGCAGCACAGCGGTTGTAGGTATTTCCCTCAGATATGAAACCAAGGTTATCGAACCAGTAGGAGAACCAAGCAACACAACGTAACAGCCCCTGCACACAAAGAACAACACCTCGCAACCCGACGTGTTAAAGGGCTTGTCAATCCCTTTCGGGGTACGGCGCCTCAAGATAGGCAAAGGATGTGAGGTAAGTTTGTAGTAGATTGATAGATCAAACGCCAAATAAAATAAATAAGAATAAATTGTAGAAAGGATTTTTTTTGTATTTTTGGTTTAATAGATCTGAAAATAAATGTAAGGAAAAAGTAGATCGCAAGGCAAATATATGAGAAAGAAGACCCGGGGCCCATAGGTTTCACTAGTAGCTTCTCTCGAGAAATATAGCAAATGGTGGGTAAAAAAATTATTGTTGGGCAATTGATAGAACTTCAAATAATTATGACGATATCCAGGCAATGATCATTACATAGGCATCACATCCAAGATTAGTAGACCGACTCCTGCCTGCATCTACTATTATTACTCCACACATCGACCACTATCCAGCATGCATCTAGTGTATTAAATTCATGGAAAAACGGAGTAATGCGATAAGAACGATGACATGATGTAGACAAGATCCGTTTATCTATTGTATAGATATAGATCCCATATTTTTATCCTTTGTAGCAACGATACATACGTGACGGTTCCCTTTGTGTCATTGGGATCAAGCACCGTAAGATCGAACCCACTACCGGGCAGCTCTTACCAATTCAAGATAAATAGATCAAGTTAGCCAAACAAAACCCAAATATCGGAGAAGAAATAAGGGATCATGCATATAAGAGATCAAAGAAACTCAAATAACTTTCATGGATATAAAAAGATATAACTTATCATAAACTCAAAGTTCATCGGATCCCAACAAACACACCGCAAAAAGAGTTACATCATATGGATCTCCAAGAGAACATTGTATTGAGAATTCAGCAAGAGAGAGAAAGCCATCTAGCTACTAACTACGGACCCGAAGGTCTACAAAGAACTACTCACGCATCATCGGAGAGGCACCAATGGAAGTGGTGAACCCCTCCGTGATGGTGTCTAGATTGGATCTGGTGGTTCTGGACTCTGCGGCGGCTAGATGAATATTTCGTCAACTCCCCTAGGGTTTCTGGAATATTGGGGTATTTGTAGAGCAAAGAGGCGATCTGGGGGGGCACAACCCACCAGGGCGCTCTTGGGCCTCCTGGCGCGCCCTGGTGGGTTGTCCCTTCCTCGGGAGTCCCCCCAGGTGCAACCAAGGCCCAATTTCTTCCTTTTGGTCCATAAAAAATCATCGTAAAGTTTTGTGGTATTTGGAATCCGTCTGATATTGATTTCCTGCAATGTAAAAAACATGCAGAAAACAGCAACTAGCACTTGGCACTATGTCAATAGGTTAGTACCAAAAATGATATAAAATCACTATAAAATGATTATAAAACATCCAAGATTGATAATAAAACAGCATGGAATAATCAAAAATTATAGATACGTTGGAGCGTATCATTTCTTCTTGCCTGACGAGCAAAGCAGATCCTGCTCCCCTTGATCCCCAGAGCTGCTACCGAGATCTTTGCTACGACGACCGGTATCCGGCTCTCGCGCGCAGCCTACTCCGGCGCACTCGCTATTGCTTTTACGCTACCGGTCGTTCGGTTTGACAAGAAAAGTCAGTTTTGACGGCAAAATTCAGTTTCGATAGTTAAATTCAGTTTCGATGGCAAAATTCACTTCCGACAATTAAGTTCAGTTTCGATAGTTAAGTTCAGAGATGAGCAGGTGATGTATTTTACATCTAGCACTTTGTGGTTATGTATTTTACGTCATCTATTGGAGTTGCTATTAGAATTCCACTCAGGTTAACGTTGTCTCTCTTGTCCTGCTTCAGCCTCGCCGTCGTACAACTCACCGGAGGTGCTCCAATGACGAAACCCTCCATCACAGCGGAGCAGTACTCGAGGCTCCATTTCCAGATGCCTAAGATCTTCTTCCCCTCCTCCGACATCAAAAATCAGCCGGAGCATCCTCACCGACCAACCCAATCACATTGAGGTCGACATGGCTTCGCCAAAGAGGTTGTACACTTGTTGCATCGCTTTTTTACTCTACATGTTATATATATTGTCCACTAAGCACACGTAGTAACATGAAATAGGATTAGTTTCTCCTACTATATGACGAGCAGTGAGGTACCAGGCAACATAGCTATCCGTGATGGACTCTCTTGGATGCCATCTATTTATCTTTGCGCGTTTGAGCTATGCATTTGTAGATGGACCTGGGAGTTGAGCTAGTAGGGCAGTGGCCTGGGTCCAAAGTTGTAGAAGTAGCACAAAAACATTTTTTTAGTGTAGGCTTTTCCCTGCTCAAGCCTGCCTACAAGAATCGCCACTGCTTGAAAGGAAAAGTGAAGGAAAAACATAGGAATTGGAAAGTTTCATATGGTACTACTATTCATGCATTTGTTTCAAAGGAATGGAGCAAAGGAAAACTATAGGATTTGTTCCTTTAGTGTCTGCTTGAAAGAAAAACCGTAGGAATTTTAATATCCACTTGTCCTCCTTTTCAAATTCCTATTCATGAAGTACAATACTAAGAGATAGTAGCATAATAGCATTATAACCGTACATTTTCTCGTGGTTTGACTTAATCTCACCATTCTTCTTTGCATCATGTGATCTTCCAATTGTTGTGAACCAAACACCCAGATTGGCAGAAATCCTGTGTTTTTAAATCATTTATTTTGCACATGCATTCCTATCCTATTCCCGTGTATTTCCTATCCCTGCATTGTTAGAATCCTCAAATTCAAACAAGCCCTTACAAAATTACTTCTATTACAGATATGTGTCGAAGAAAACCTTGTTTGGTTTGTCCCGCTCCTGCTGCACTGTGTTCCACCCTAGCTTAGCTGCTCCAACGACGGAAGGGTTCACCACAGCTGGGATCCGCCCTCCAAACTATCTTTCACCGCCTCAGATCTTCTTCCCCACCGCTGGCAGCCACGACAACTGCATTACCATCATCAACCGAGTAGATGACCTCAAGGACAACATGGGTCCACAAGAGGTCGCACTCTTTCATGTCTGCTTACATTATGCATCGCTTAATACTACATTTTAGTTTATCATCCTGTTCACTGATTAGACTCTGAGTCAGCTCCAAACTAACACTACAAAAAGAATACACTTCCGTGATGATACGTTTTTGCCACAGTAGGTCATGTTTTTTGTCATGCATGTACATCCATGACGATTTTATGACAGAATCTAGATAGTCATACCTGTGTTGTCGTAGAAGTGTTCCATGACATTACCAAAATTATCATCACAGAAGTGTCCACTTCCATGACAATAAATCGTGAGTCATGGAAGTGCTTTCGTCAAGGGTGACTGACATGTGCCATCCATCCTAACGGGTCGCAGTTAAGTTATCGGGTCCAGTTTTGGATCCGATAACCCGCTAACAACCACGACCAATGGGAATTTTCCACGTGTAAATTTCTCATTGGCCGGATGAACCACGTGTCGGCTCACCTTAGGACAGATTTCATCCACTCATTGGACCGAAGGCGCCTATGATATGTCGACACGTGGCACGACCCAACAGAGGCCCATATAGGTTAAAAAGGCCGGCCCAGTCTAAGGCCCGTAGGATTTACTCAGGTACTAGTGGGCCAGCCCAATAACGGCCTGTTTAAACATGGCCCATTTATGGCCCGTAGCCAGATTTCTCCCATTAATTGTTCACCGAATATTTGGGCCCAATTACAGCCAATGACATTATGTCCTGTTAAAGGCCCGATGTAGACATGGGCCCATTTCATCCCAATGTGTCTTTCGGCCTGGGAATAGCCCGTGCTGCCCATGGGCATATATGGTCCGACGCAACATTCGGCACTCTAACGGCCCGTGATAAAGGTGTCAACAATTCAGCCCAACATGACTTTGGGCCAGTTAAAGGCCTGTCGTATAATTCGGCCTGTTGATGGCTCTACAAAGCTTTCAGCCTGTTAAAGGCCCATGATATCAGTGGGCCAACTAAGGCCCGAGATATGTTTCGGTCTAGTAATGGCCCGTCATATAACTGGGCCAAAAAAGGCCCGGTCTACATTTTATCCTGCTGAAATCCCGTCGACGACTAGTGAAAATTGAGGCCTAACATGCATTTCGACCCGCTAAAGGCCCATGGTTACTTCTGGCTATAATAGGCCAGCACAATATTTAGCATGTTGATGGCCCAAAGCTACATGAGCCCAGCTAAGCTTTGGGTCCACTAAAGGCCCAACTAAACTATGGACCGAATGTAAGCCCGTGTAAGTTGTGGGCCTGGCGCAAAGTGTGAAGGCCCTAATGGCCTTTCAGGCCCAAGAAAGTTGCAGGCCGGCCCAATTGTGGCCCGCTAAAAAGCAGGCTAGTTAGAGGCAAATGTTTTGGCCCGGTCGACTTCATTAGATTTTCTCCTAGGGAATGATGGCAGTAACTAGTAGGAATTAAGAACAAACCTACTCTATACAATAAATAAATTATGGCCTAGTAACTTAGAATAAACCTACACTATACAATAAAGGTTTTATGGTATATTACATCCACTGGGCATCAAAGGTCGCCACCAGTGATCATAAAGCGCAACGAAGAAGCAGATTACAAAAACTAGGCGCCATCGCAGCGTAACAAAATAATAATGAACCAAGACCACTTCCAAGACAGTTCAAGAAAGGTTAGCCTTGCACGGGAACTGCTACGCAAGCTGCTGAGAAAGGCTGTGAGACCGACCTAGCATGTCGGTCATAGCTTCCAGGTGTAGCTGTTTAACTATGAGGTTCTCATTGGTGTTCTCCGCAATCCTTCTTAGAGATAGGACTTCAAGTCAAAGTTAAGTTGCAGAATGCCTTTCTGCAAGAACTTGGGACTGAAGAAGTCGAACTGATTCAGACAGCGAATTTTGTGAGCTTGTCTAACTGCTAGTCTCAAGTAAGTTGAACACTGCATCAAGACAAGACTTTGGGGTTGTCTCGCTTTCTTCAAGATGTTTTGCCTTCTTTGCTGCAATATATGTTGGGTTTGTCTCACAGCCTTCAGCAGACTTGTGCATGCCATCGGACATCTCACCCTGAAAGAAGAAGAGAGATGACAGCTTTTGCACGTGTATAAACAAAGATGATAACTATGCTGTTAATTCCATCCAATTTCAAATTAGAAAATAAAGAGTAAGTTCAAAATATCAATAGCATAATTTGGCATTGTTCATAATGCGGGAGCTTCACCACACTACTGGATTACCATGTCAACATAACAAGCATAGATGAAGGGCAAAGACACTCATTGTATCTATTTTGGTTAATGTGCATGGCATGTTGTTCATATCATCAGCCACATTAATAAGATAAAACAGGAGATGACAAGGTGCAAACATGGGCTGCTTCGCCACACACTAGATTATAGATCCACAAAAACAAGCATACATATAGGAAGTATTGAGTAATGTGCATGGTATGAATAAGGAATTTGGTTTTACAAGTAAAACTTGGAACTTATGGTTGTTGCGAACATGCATTTTGATAGAAACAACAAACTAAACATCACTTAACGATAGGGAGTATGAGCAAATTAAACAGTAGTTGAGGATAAAGGCTTTAGAAGGATTGAATTACATTAACAGTTAACACCGGCTTTATAATGCCCTTCTCCATGTCAAGGGAAGGATAACTCAAGAATTTCAGCACACAATCTTCTTCATAAGCATTGCTTGTACTCTAGATTTTGTATAGAATAATTATAGATACTGGAAGGGATAGAGGATAATGAAGATAAGATGCAGATTGATGCTACATAATCAACTACCAATCCCTGGAAGTACAAGCGTTACAGGACAAAATGTACTGACAAGAGCAATGGGCTACACTTTTGCACTGGCATTGTCTGTGTATTCAACTTTTTGGTAAGATTAAATATAGATCTGATATTTTTTAGTAAATGGTGGGCGAGGGAGATAAGATGCATAATGCTACACAATGAACCGATCCCTCTTCCCATAATATAAGTGTTCTTAACACTAGTGTACTGTACAAAACTTTCCTATATTATGGGACGGAGGGAGTAGCTGTTAATGTAAGTGCAGAGCTAAACCTCTTCAAAAGCATTGGGTTGATTCTAAAATTATGTAAGAGTCCATACGGATCTTATAATGTCCACCAAATGGACAATAACGAGGCTAACATGTGCAGTGATGCTACATAATCAACCAGCTATGGAAGTAAGTATGGTCATACATGGCAAGAGGTACTCACAAGAGCAATGTAGTGTGCAATATAGTTGCGAGATTCTGTGGTCCCTTGAAAATGAATGTTCTTCTACAAACAGTTTTCATACAAGTGAGACATTAAGGCACATGCAGAAATGTAGTTCAAATTGTGATGTGATATCAGAGACAGTACCTTACGCTGCAGACGAGACCAATGTGTAACAAGATTATTCTAGTCACTGTCTGATAAATGTAGCACCAGAGACTTTACCGAAATTTTGTTTAGAGGCTTGCCATCGAAGTGCGCTTACCTCAGGTAGGAACGATACTTCATCAACAAGTGCTTGAAAAGTGCAACCAACCCTTTCTCGTCTTGACAATCTAGTTTGGTCCTTGCCTATTTAAAAGAATGAAATCTTGTGTCTTCTGTCAGCAGAAACATATGATGTACTTACCATGAATAACATTAGTACATTAGTTACGCATAAGTTGCGGAGGAAGATTGGATATTGCTCTTTGTCTGTGGTATAATCTTTCCATGAAGGTAAGATGCGCACAAAGTTCCTGACAAGAATATAAGCTTCGTCTTGTAAACTGGGAAGAAGTGGAACAGGAGTCCTATTTGCTGCAATTGGGGCTCTCTCTCATTCGAAAAGGGATTTGGCAACTGGATTTGGTGTACTCTTTGCTGGAATGGGGGTTTTGTGTCGTAGAGGTGGTGTTATATCAATGGCATCATCATACTGTTTGCGGCAGTTGGGGTCTGCTGAGTTGGGGCATCAGAGATGGCCAGTGTAGTAGGGCTAGAGTCTGCTAGAGTTGTGGCCGTGTTTTCTGGGTCTGGTGATATTGCAACTACACCTGATGGGCTATTTGATTTATCAGGTGTCACTACCTTTTCCAAATACTTTGTTCGTGCTCCTCCGTGATCAGCAATCGCCCTCTTCCTTTTGAACGTCTGATACACAAGAACAACATTTGAATGGATAAATATGGTATGATGACAGATGGAATATGTATTGAAAATGGATAGGCAGGGCGTGTTCACATACACAAAGTGTATTTTTTGAACTAAGATAATGGCAGTGCAACAAAGTAGAAGCAATGCAAAGCATCAGTTGCAAGATATGTGCGACCAATATGACCTTGGAAAGTTAGAGCAAGCACCTTGACGGGTGAATAATATAGGGCATCTGCCTCTGAATCCTCCACTAGGGAGCTACATTGACTTAGGTCTCTCTCTAGCCCAGAATCACTATTAGGATCATATTCTGAGCATGAATCTGTAGGTGGGGAGCATTTGCATTACATTGCATCCAGACTTGATTTCAGTCCCTTAATGCCAAGTTTGACAGCCATGGCATTGTTTTGCTTTATTCTTTTCATGCACGCAAGCTCATAATCATTATGATCCTGTTCAGTATCTGAGATTCATGAAAACATAAAAAGTAGTCAGGTATCTATGGAATGCATTGCAGATTCAACTCGAAGAGTGTCTCCCTATAAAATGATACGTCTCCAACGTATCTATAATTTTTGATTGTTCCATGCTATTATATTACCTGTTTTGGATGTTTATGGGCTTTACTTTACACTTTTATATCATTTTGGGACTAACATACTAACCGGAGGCCCAGCCTAAATTGCTGTTTTTTTGCCTATTTCAGAGTTTCGAAGAAAAGGAATATGAAACGGAGTCCAAACGGGATGAAACCTTCGGGAGCGATCTTTTTGGAACAAATGCAAACCAGGAGACTTAGAGTGGACGTCAAGCAACAAAAGAGGCAGCCACGAGGGTGCTCGGCGCGCCCCCCACCCTCATGGGCCCCTCGAGCATCAACCGACGTACCTCTTTCGCCTATATATACTCCTGTACCCTGAAACCATCGAGGAGCACCACGAAAAACTATTTCCACCGCCGCAACCTTCTGTATCCGCGAGATCCCATCTTAGAGCCTTTGTCGGCGCTCCGCCGGGGGAATCGACCATGGAGGGCCTCTACATCATCTCCAAGGCCTCTTCGATGAGTTTTGAGTAGTTTACCACAGACCTTCGGGTCCATAGTTATTAGCTAGATGGCTTCTTCTCTCTCTTTGAATCATAATACGAAGTTCTCCCCGATCTTCTTGGAGATCTATTTGATGTAACTATTTTTGCAGTGTGTTTGTCGAGATCCGATGAATTGTGGGTTTATGATCAAGTTTGTCTATGAGAAATAATTGAATCTTATCTAAATTCTTTTATGTGTGATTGGTTATCTTTGCAAGTCTCTTCGAATTATCATTTTGGTTTGGCCGACTTGTAACATCCCAACTTTTCAATTTGGAATGATATACATTAGATCATCATTGCATATCATATTTTATAGCATTTTAGCTTGATCCTAGAAATTCTACGCAACTCAAGGACCCACGGAGAGAGTTGGGGATTTCAATATTTTCATATTTGAGTTTTCTCAAATCTTGAAAAGAGGATTGTTTGATTTTAATTATTTTCTCTTCAAATATTTCTTTTATAAAAACAAAAGAGAGGGGATAAAATGACTTCCCCAAAATAAATAAATATTGGAGATTTAATAATAAAATCAAATAAGTATTTTATTCGGAGTTTTATCGCTATTTCACTCGAATTAGGAAAAATATGCATTTTTCGAAATTGCATTAGAGGCCCAAATAAATGTTCACTTTTCCGCTATATTTTTAGAGGACGGGGAAAATTTATTTCAAGATTTTTGGAGTCAGTTTAGTATTTCTTTTCTTTGTTTTTCTGCGCAGAATTATTTAAAAAAATAGAGAACCGACTTAGCCAGGCCATACCCGACCCGGACTCGTCCGGCCGGCCTCTTAAAAAGGCCCGCTCAGGACCCCCCCAGCCCAGATGTTGCCTCCCGAAACCCTAGCCACCGCCGCCGACTTTGCCACCACCGCCGCGACTCGCCGCCCCCGCCGCCGCCTTCTCGCCGCCGCGCCAGAGACCGCCGCCGCCGACCCCACCGCCCACCAGAGCCGCCGCCCGACACCGGAGCCGCCATCCCGCCGAGGTTGTTCGCCGCCGCCTTCGCCGGTTTTCAGAAGAAAACCGTGTGTTTTTTTAGAAAACCGTGGTTTATTTTTTTAGATCGGTTTATTTTTTTGGTTTACTTAATTAGCAAACGCCCGTTCGTTCGTTCGTTTTAACGAACGATTTTCACCCGTTAGCCGCAGACATCGAACGTTCGTTCGTTAGCCTGTTCGTCTGTTTTTCTTTTCCAGGGATTTTCTGCGATTATTTTCGATCGCGATTTCTGCCCTGATTTTCGTTTTAGTTTATCTTTTCGCTCGTTTATCAGAATCGGGCGATTCAAGAGCCTAGAGTTTCGTCTCGAAGCCCTCTTTCTGTTTAACCAACTTGAACAGGGTTTTGGTACTGTAAAATTTGGCTTAAGTCCAGATTAGTAAATGGAGCTTGTTTCTTTAGCAGTTTGAGTTTCGTTGCTTCGTTTGATTTGATTCTTTTTGCAAACTGGCATTCTTAAGTTGAACTTTGTGGTTAGATATCTTATTTGATCTTTACCTGTGCTTCTATTTGAGTACCCGGAGTGCGAAGCGTGCTACTACGAGTCTCTAGGTTTCATGGATCATCAGCAAGGCAAGTAACACTTTGATCATACCTCTTTACTACCTAGTTTTATTGCACTAGATCAAACCTCAAACAATTGCAAGGTTAGGATCTGATTAACATGTGGGTTTTGGGAAGTAGATGAGGTAGTACCTATTGTCCTTTTTATTATCAAACCTTTGGGAGTTACTTCTATCTTTCTTATATTGCCATGCTATGCTCGTAGACGTGGTTTGGTTCGAGTGATTCATGACAGATGTGAGTATTGTTAACTAATGGTTGAATTAAGGTGGCTACTTAAATACACATCTGGGTGGATTGCTTGAAGGCACCCTGGAGTACCTAGTGGTTGTCAGGGCACCTGGAGAATCTAGTTTTGTCCTAGGATATCCCCGAGTACCCGTGTGATCATCCTACGGTCCGCCACCCAGGCTCAAAGGGATCATAAGATTATTCATGCTAGAAACTTCCGTTTGCAACCACAAGCCAATATGGGCTCTAGAATAGTTGAGTAAGTTGCGTGATGCTCTTGAAGAGGTAGACTAGCAGATGTAGTGGGTTGTAGGTGGTACTGTCTATCCAGAGTAGAGAGTTAATGCTTCAGAAAGACTGTGTCTTGAATCTCCGACCATGGATGTATTCGAGTCTCGTGGGGAAAAGTGCGCAGACCTCTACAGAGTGTACAAACTAATCATGGTTAGCCGTGTCCCCGGCTATGGACAACTTGAGTATCTAGTTCTTGGATTGTCATGTTGATCTCATCACTCTTAATATAATTTGATTGGGTTTATTGATGATGCTTAATTGGGATTGAGTTGGAGGAACCTTCTCAATGTTTAACAACCACCATGATAGTTAAATAAAATTTATTCCTTTGTTGTAGGGAAAAATTGGCTTTATGCAAAAAAGTAACCATAGAGATTTCCACCAGCCATATATGCATGTAGTGATAGAATTTATTCTATTTCTTACTCTCTTGTGTTACATTGCCAGCATACTCCATGTGCTGACCCGTTTCGGGCTGCAACGTTCATGTTGCAGACTTTTCAGATGACGAATAAGGTGCCACAGGTGGTTGTCTTTCACTCAATGATGCCGTTGGAGTTGATGGACTCACTTTATCTTCCAAGCCTTCCGCTGTTATCGTTTTTAGATGGCCTTAAGACATATTTATTGTAATAAGCTCTCTTTTGAGACATTCGATGTAATAAGTGTGTGATTGCTACTCTGTTATAAATCCTCGAGTATCGTATGCGTGTCAAGATTACCGATCCAGGATGGCAGCGATGCACGAGATCGACCGTTCGAGGTCAGTTGCTACAAGATGGTATCAGAGCACACGCTGAATGTAGGACACGACCACTAAGCTAAAGCCCTAGATCACTACTCTGTTCTCATTTCTGACTCCTCTCCCTTTTCTACTCTTTAGGACGGCGAATGCAAGGAACAAGTTCACGCAACCGGATGAAGATACACCTTTTGGACGACACTTGAAGGAAGTTACTAGATACCTGAACATCAGAATAGCAAGCTTCACTGGGACCTACATCACAAATTTACCAGAAGAGGAGCATTGGATGATTCGAGTTCAAGTTCCAGGAAGGATGTTCATGTCAGCCACTGAGCCCATAGAGTTTTCCTTTGATGCACCAACCTGGAGTGTAGGAAAGAGCATGGCAGCTCACATCACCATGGGACGCATAGGAGAAGTTTATCACAAGGATCTCAAGGATACTATATACCAGATTTGTGGGCGCCGAGAATAGCAATGGGAGATGATCAGTACCAGGAAGGATAGATCTATTGCAACTTTCATCCAGGAGTTAAACCAACACATTCATCGCGAGGAGAACCAGATGTGCGCAGGCATGATAGATCTGAAGAAGGCAATGACCAGTATCACGGAGCTGGAGGAAGAACTCAAGTCTACACGCGATGGATACGAGGAGGAAATGATGATACTCGTGGAGAAGAATGACGATCTGACAAAGAAGCTAGGAGTATTCATGGGAGACCCCGCGCCAGGAGGTTTAGACGACGATTCCACTTGCCCGGAGAACTACATCATCATCGGCGACACTGACTCGGACCCCGACGATAGCGATGATGACTTTGTTGATGAAGTTGGAGCAGATATCATGGAGTTTTCCACCGATCAATTTTTCTAGTCGACCACCATATCAGTAGTAGTATTCCCCCGTGTAAATAGTATAGTCCGAGCACTTTTGTAAAGTTAGTTAGGCCGATGTATGCCCTTGTTTGAATTGATTGAAGAGATATGTTTGTGTTTGTCTCATGTGCATATGGGTAGTGTTTTCCCTCTAGATCTCATTCTATTCTATTTTCTCATCTTTTCTAACCCCATGAGATGCCTCCGAGACACGACAAAGGATTTGCTTTCCCACCGGAGCTCACTCAGTTGATCTAGCAACAGAATGCATTGATGCAGATACTAGTCCAGAATCATAATCAGGGGAACAACAACAACAACAACCCAGCACCACCACCTGTTGATCACTTAGCCCGTTTTCTAAGGCTAAATCCGCCGGTGTTCTCCAGTAGCACCGAGCCGATAGTTGCAGATGATTGGCTCCGCAAGATTGGAAGGAGTTGACCACTGCAGGATGCACAGATGCGGAGAGAGTGCATTTTGCCGCACATCAGCTTGATGGACCCGCAACATCATGGTGGGAGAATTTCACAGCCCCTTACCCGATCGACACTATCATATGGGATCAGTTTCAGCAGGCTTTTCGCACTTCCCATGTTTCAGCAGGAGCTATGGCCATGAAGAAGCGCGAGTTTCACAACTTGCGCCAAGGAGGACGCATAGTGGGCCCGTATGTGGATGATTTTAGTAAGTTAGCATGTTATGCCCCAGATGACATTGCTACGGAAGCAGCTAAGCAGGAGAAGTTTCTAGAAGGACTAAATGACGAGCTGAGCATGCAGTTGATGGTGGCAACCTTCAACAACTACCAGGAGTTGGTAGATAGAGATGTCATGATTCAAGGGAAGCAGCAGCAGATTGAGAACCGCAAAAGGAAGTATGGACAGGGGAAGTACTATTCTAGAGCTCAGCAGAGGCCCCGTTTCACCCTGAACTCGGGAGGACACCTTCAACATAACCATGGAGGTCACAATCATAATGGAGGAAGTTCGCACAACCATAGTGGCCCCAATAATGGGAATGGTAATGGAGGAAGCAACGGCCAGAACCGTTCCAACCTAGCAATGCCCGCCAAGAAGGATCTAAGTCACATTACTTGTTTCAAGTGCGGGAAGAATGGACATTATGCCACGGAGTGTTCTGAAGCAAAGAATGGAAACAGCAACTGAAGCTCTGGTAAGAAGGACAACCCTTTCAACAGGGGACAAGTGAACCACGTTAGCACGGAGGAGGTTGAAGCGCAACCCGATGCAGTAATAGGTAAGTTTTTGGTCAAGTCATTTACTGCAATCGTTCTTTTTGATATTGGTGCATCGCATTCATACATATCAAGGGGATTTGTTGATAAGTTTAAACTGCCAACCCAAGCTCTTAGGCCACCCATATTAGTAACCTCGCCAGGAACAGAGTATATGGCTAGCCTATGGTGTGATCGATTACCATTAAGGATTGGTAACTACGTGTTTCCTTCAGACCTAATAGTATTGGAGTCACAAGGACTGGATGTGATATTAGGCATGGATTGGTTATCGAAGTATGGATGGAACATTGACTGCGCCAGTAAGTCGATTATGCTCACCACCCCAGAAGGAAGGAGGATTAAGTATGTATCCCGGCATGTGCCGAAGAGGACTCAAGTGAATTCCTTATCAGGAGTTGTACAGGAGGAGGTACCAGTGGTGAAGGATTTCCCCGATGTATTTCTAGAAGAGTTGCCAGGCATGCCATCGGATAGAGACATTGAGTTTTTATTGAGCATATGCCAGGCAGAGGGCCAATATCTAAGAGACCGTACAGGATGCCCGCAAAGGATTTGGAGGAAATTAAGAAGTAGATTAAGGAGTTACTAGATAAAGGCTATATTCGCCCAAGTTCGTCACCTTGGGGATCACCAGTGCTTCTAGTGGAGAATAAGGATGGATTGTTGAGGATGGTTGTTGATTATTGAGGATTGAATGAAGTAACGATCAAGAACAAGTACCCACTGCTGATGATCAATGATTTGTTTGACCAGTTGCAAGGAGCTAATGTATTTTCCAAGATCGATCTGCGATCAGGATACCACCAGCTGAAGATTCGAGAGCAGGATATACCTAAAACAGCTTTTACCACATGGTACGGGCTATATGAGTATACCGTTATGTCTTTTGGTCTGACTAACGCACCTGCCTATTTCATGAACATGATGAACAAGGTGTTTATGGAGTTTTGGATAAGTTCTTTGTGGTGTTCATTGATGACATATTGTTCTACTCGAAGAATGAAGAAGAGCATAAGGAGCATTTGCGTTTGGTACTTGGGAAGCTCAAAGAACATCAGTTATATGCCAAGTTCAGCAAGTGTGAATTTTGGTTGAAGGAAGTTGGATTCCTCGGACATGTTATATCCAGTGAAGGAATAGCAGTAGACCCCACCAAAGTTGTCACCGTGACAAATTGGGAAGCACCCTCGTCAGTTGGAGATCCGGAGTTTTCTTGGACTCGCAGGATACTACTGGAGGTTCATTGAGAATTTCTCAAAGATTGAAAAGCATATGACACCAAGTTCAAATGGACCGAGGAATGTGAGGCCAGTTTTCAGGAGTTGAAGAAATGTTTGGTTACCGCTCCAGTGTTGATTTTGCAAGATCAACGCAAGGATTATCAAGTGTATTGCGATGCTTCTCATTGAGGAATTGGAGCAGTGCTTATGCAGGAGGAAAGAGTTGTTTCATATGCCTCACGACAGCTTAAACCCCATGAGTTGAATTATGCTAACCATGATTTGGAGTTTGCAGCCATAGTGCATGCGTTGAAGACATGGAGACACTTTCTCATCGGAAACCACTGTGAGGTGTACACGGATCACAAGAGTTTGAAGTATATCTTCATGTAGAAGGAGTTGAATCTCAAGCAAAGGAGATGGTTGGAACTCATCAAGCATTATGATATGAGGTTGCACTATCATCTTGGAAAGGCTAACGTAGTAGCTGATGCGTTGAGTCGCAAGAGTCATGTTAATACACTCATGACTGGAGAGATACCCAAGGAGTTAGCAGAGGATCTTTGTGAGCTATGTTTGGAGATAGTTCCGAGAGGTTATGTAGCAGCATTGGAGATTCAGTCTACCTTGATGGATAAGACCAGAGAAGCTCAGAAGACTGAAAACGAGATTGCCGAGATAAAGGAAAGAATGAGCAAAGGAAAGGCTAAAGGATTTCGTGAGGATGAGCACGGTACATTATGGTTTGAGGACCGAGTATACACTACAAAAAAATACACTTCCGTGATGATACATGTTTGTCACAGTAGGTCGCATTTTCTGTCATGCATGTACATCCATGACGATTTTATGACAGAATCAAGATAGTCATATTTGTGCTGTCGTAGAAGTGTTCCATGACATTACCAAAATTATCATCACGGAAGTGTCCACTTCCATGACGATAAATCACGCGTCATAGAAGTGCTTTCGTCAAGGGTGACCGACATGTGGCAACCACCGTAACGGAACACCGTTAAGCTAGCGGGTCGAGTTTTGGATCCGATAACCCGTTAACAGCCCCGACCAATGGGGATTTTCCACGTGTAAAATCATCATTGGCTGGCGGAAACACATGTCGGCTCATCGTTGGGACAGATGTCATCCACTCATTGGATGTATAGGCGCCTATGATACGTTGACACGTGGCACGGCCCAACAGAGGCCCATTCCTGTGAAAAGGCCGGCCCGTTTGACTTGGTCGAAAGGTGGCGGGCCAGCCCATGTAAAGCCTGTTAACAGCATGTTCGCATATAGCCCATTTACAGCCCGCTAACCCAAGGCCCGTTACGCCCTATCCAAATTAGGCCCAGTAGCGTCATCTGGGCCACCCAATATGATTCCAGCCCATTTTCACTTCTGGCCCATGTATAGCCCATGACGTCTTTCGGCCCATATGAGGCCCTATGTAACTCTTGGCCTATTAACGGCCCGTGGTGAAACTGGCCCGTAATGAACAGTGTATCACTTTACACCCATTAACAGCCCGTGGTAAAACTGGCCCGTAATGAACAGTGTATCACTTTATACCCATTAACGGCCCATTATTCCGTTGGGCGTTTCATTATGTTATCTCTCGCCTTCTCGAGCCCATTTATTCTTGGGCTCATTTCCAAAGATTCGCTTACTTACGGCCCACATGTCACTTTTCGCTTAGGGCCAAATTCACCCCGTGGTTATAGTCGGCCCGTTTGTGGTCTGTTAATATGTTGGGACGTTTTCATAACATCATGAAATACGGTCTATTAACGATGGCCTGTTATGGTCGGCCCATGAACGGACGATTCCAACTCTATCCCGTTTACGGCCATAATGCGACCTGTTACTGGCCCATGTTTGGTCAATCGATCATATTGCCCGTATAACGCCCATTGATGATACGGCCCGTAGAAGGCTGTAACGCCCCGGTTCCGATGCGCCAGGTGTCTGCCAGTTATTCGTCGTTGTTGCCATGTCATTTGCTTGCGTGTTGCATTTGCCATGTCATCATCTGCATTTCATATCATGTCATCATGTGCATCTCATTTTGCATACATGTTCGTCTCATGCATTCGAGCCTTTTCCCCATTGTCCGTTTTGCAATCCGGCACTCCTATATCACCCGGCGTCCCCTTCTTCTCTCCTGTTGTGAGCGGGTGTTAAACTTTCTCCGATTGGCCCGAGGTTTGCCAAGTGGCCTTGGTATAGCACCGGTAGACCGCCTGTCAAGTTTCGTGCCATTTGGAGCTCGTTTGGTACTCCAACGGTTAACCGGGTAACCGTAAAGCCCTCTTTGAGTTGCAGCCCAACACCCCTTCCAAAGTGGCCCAAAACCCAGCAAACTCCCCTCCATGCTCTCGGTCGTTCGATCACGATCGCGTGGCCGAAAACCGCTCCTCATTTGGACACTCCTAGCTCCCTCTACCTCTATATATAGACCCTCCCCCGATTTTCCCACAGATCAAACCCTAAAATTCGTCCCCGCGCTCGCCGGACATGTCCGCCCGGCGGCCGGACACGTCCACTTCGGCCGCCACCTCACTCCGACGAATCGCGTCGCGACACGTCATCGTCGCCGCCACCCGGAGCCAATCGCCAGCCGCCACGCCGCCTTCGCGCCGTCCCGCCGCCGCCGCCATGAGCCAGAGCCCGCGAAGCCCGCCGCCGCGCCAGCGCCATCGCCATCGCACCCTGCGCCCGCCGCCCCACTGGCGCCCGCCGACGTCCGTCGCCGCCGTGCCCGCACCGCCGCGTCTGCCGCCCGGCGGAGCTCTGCCGTAGCGCCTCGAAGCTCGCTTGCGCGCCGCCTCTCATGCTGAAGGCGCCAAGGCCATGCCCGCCGCCGCCGGCGCCGACCTCTGCGCGCGCGCCCGCCCGCCCAGCGCAGATCGCCGCCGTCCGGTGCCCCTCGCGTCGGCGCCTTAGCGCCTCCGCCGCCAAGCCAGCCCGCCGCGGTCGCCGGATCCGGCAGGCGTGGCCGGACCCCGCCGCCCGCCCGGAGCTCCCTCGCGAGCCAGCTCGCCGCCGCCCTCGGTCTCCCGATCCAGATCGGATCGGGAGAGCCACGACCCTCGCTCCGCTGCATGGTCTGCCCGCCAAGGCCCGGCCTGCTCCAGCTCCTCCGCCAGCGCCTCCCCAGCCCATCTTCCCGTGGCTGCCGCCTCCGCCGACTGGGCTCGCCCATGGGTGAGCAGCCCCAGCGCCCATCCTCTTGTTTTTTTTCACCTATCGGGCCAGCCAGATTCGGCCCATGTGGGTTTTTTTCATGCGCTGAATTTAGCTAATTTCCGGGAATTCTGAGTTTCTGATTGGCCCCTAAACTTCATGCATTTAATAATTCACAAACCGTGCATCGGATGTAAATAATTTATATATGTAAAATGACTAGTTTTTCATCTAGTTTCATAATATGCAACTTTCATCCATGTTTAAAATGTTTAAAATGATGTTTGTTTAAATTTGCTCAAATGCTATGCTAAAATGATTTAATTCATAACTATTTAACCGTAACTCCGAATTTAATAAACTTTATATGTAAATGGGGTAGAATTTTGCCTAGTTTAACATGGTGCACTCATCTTGCATGTTTAACAACTCTAGAATTGTGTTTAGGGCAGAACAGTACCGAATCTAATATATGCACATGGGGATTTTCCGGAATTGTTGTTTGTTCTTCCGGCCTCATTTAAACTTGCCTAGTTAGGTAGTTTTGTTTTGCTTCACCCCTTGCCATGTTAATCAACATTTAACATTGTTGTGTACCTAAACGAGAGAGAACTAAATAATTGATGTGGTGTTCCGTCAATATGCAACTCGTTGCATATTGAGCTCCACTTAATTTGTAGGATTGCTTGTGCACTTTGCCATGCCATGCCATGCCTCATTAAACCGGACATGCATCATATTTGCTTGTGCATCATGCCATGATTATGCTTGTGTGTTTACCATGTTGTTTGCTTCTTTCCGGTTGCTTCTCTCGTTAGCTTCGGTTTCGTTCGGAGTTGTGAGGATTCGCTCGATTGCGTCCGTTTGTCTTCTTCATGGACTCGTTCTTCTTCCTTGCGGGATTTCAGGCAAGATGACCGCTACCCTGGATCTCACTACTATCATTGCTATGCTAGTTGCCTCATTCTTTCGCTATGCTGCGATACCTATTACCTCTTTGTCTAGCCATCCCAAATTGCCATGAACCTCTAACCTTTGACACCATTCCTAGCAAACCGTTGTTTGGCTATGTTACCGCTTTTGCTCAGCCCCTCTTATAGCGTTGCTAGCTACAGGTGAAGTTGAAGATTTCTCCATGGTGGACAGGGTTTATGTTGGGATATCACAATATCTCTTATATTATTAATGCATCTATATACTTGGTAAAGGGTGGAAGGCTCGGCCTTATGCAGTGTTTTGTTCCACTCTTGCCCCTAGTTTCCGTCATACCGTGTTATGTTCCCGGATTTTGCGTCCCTTACGCGATCGGGTGATTTATGGGACCCCCGATAGTTCGCTTTGAATAAAACTTGTCCAAAGAAGGCCCAACATTGACTTTTACCATTTGCCTCACCACCACCTACTTTTCCCTTGGGAGTAATTAACCCAAGGGTCATCTTTATTATAGCCCCCGGGCGATTGCTTGTCTAAGCGTTGGTCCAAACTAGAGCACCGTCTTGGGACCATCCCTTGGCAACTTGGGTTACGTCGGTACTGACGCTTAGCTCATCCGGTCGTGGCCTGAGACGAGATACGCGCGGCTACTATCAGGATGTCGGCACGCCGGGAGGCTTTGCTGGTCTTGTTTTACCATTGTCGAAATGTCTTGATGTACCGGGATACCGAGTCTGATCGGAGTGTCTCGGGTGAAGGTCTATTCCTTCGATGATCGCGAGAGCTTGTCATGGGCTAAGTTGGGACACCCCTGCAGGGTTTAAACTTTCGAGAGCCGTGCCCGCGGTTATGTGGCAGATGAGAATTTGTTAATGTCCGGTTGTAGACAACTTGACACCAGATCCGAATTAAAACACATCAACCGAGTGCGTAGCCGTGATGGTCTCTTCTCGGCAGAGTCCGGGAAGTGAACACGGTTTCTGTGTTATGTTTGACGTAAGTAGGTGTTCAGGATCACCTCTTGATCATTGCTAGCTTCACGACCGTTCCGCTTGTTTCTCTTCTCGCTCTCATTTGCGTTGGTGAGCCACCATACTTGCTTAGTCGCTGCTGCAACCTCACCACTTTACCCCTTCCTTATCCTTTAAGCTTTGCTAGTCTTGATACCCATGGTAATGGGATTGCTGAGTCCTCGTGGCTCACGGATACTTCAAAACCAGTTTGCGGTGCCTATGTTACGAAAGCGGTGGCGCAATCAAGCTCAAGGAGGAGCTCGATGAAGATCTTGCCCCTTTGTGTTGTTTCGTTCTAGTTGATCAGTAGTGGAGCCCAGTTGGGGTCGATCGGGGACCTTTTTGTCGCATTTGGGGTTCTTCTTTTATTTTGGTTCCGTAGTCGGACCTTGATTGTATTTGGATGATGTAATGCTTTATTCATGTATTGTGTGAAGTGGCGATTGTAAGCCAACTATGTATCTCTTTCCCTTATGTATTACATGGGTTGTGTGAAGATTACCTCACTTGCGACATTGCTTTCAATGCGGTTATGCCTCTAAGTCGTGCTTCGACACGTGGGAGATATAGCCGCATCGAGGGCGTTACAAGTTGGTATCAGAGCCTTCCCCGACCTTAGGAGCCCCACTGCTTGATCGTTTTTAGCGGACGAGTTGTGTCTAGAAAAATGTTTTGAGTCATTTAGGATT
Organism: Aegilops speltoides; assembly: GCA_021437245.1. NCBI lineage: Eukaryota > Viridiplantae > Streptophyta > Magnoliopsida > Poales > Poaceae > Aegilops > Aegilops speltoides. Next base: position 68,835,172 of record CM038145.1, on the reverse strand, counting down.
ATATATATCGGAGAGTTAGGAATTATTTTTACTCCCCGGTCCTTCGACCTTACGGTGAGGTATCCGACGAGAGTTTTGACTCTTCTCTTCTCAAATTTCACTAAATTTTTTTAGGATCACGCTGGTATCTTGGAATCGTTCGATATTCTTATAGCGAGAACATTGTTCTTGGTGCCTCGACATTTAGGGGTTGTGGCGGTGTCCCGGGAGTTGAGCTCCGAGGTGTTGTCGTCATAATTTTATCGTTGCAGTTCGGAATACCGAGTTTAGTACCGACATCGAAAATCTCTTTTATGCAGTTGTTGGTGAGATAACCCCGCTAACCCGAGATCGAGGTGAGTACGGAGTATTGCCATGACTCGTATAACGGAAGCTTTTGAAGGTTGAGGTAGACGATTTCGAAGGTTTCTTGGTTATGTGTTGACGGATGGATACAAATGGATGTAGGGATTGTTAGTTTGGGTGAGATATATTGCTCCCTGTATCCCCAACACCAGATTGCATAACCGGAAAATTTCGGGAGTTTCATAGGTGGGAATTCAAGTAGCTCTTAGGATATCTTTCCGACGGATGTATGATATGAAATTGGGGTTCGACGTCTAGTGGTCCGCCTATTCACGGTTGGTTTTACTGATGGTCTCGTTGTGTCTTAAAGAGTCCTTGGCTATGCCGACTGGGACGCTTCAGTATGTCATGTGCCTTGCCTTGTACATGATGGTGTTGCACGATTGAGCCCATGTAGGCCCCACCACGAAAACTTCGGACGAAATCTTTATCATATGTTTGTTCTGGCTTATTCTGCAAGCCAAATCCTTTGTTTTGTTTTATTTGTGGTATTCGAGTTGCTTCGAAGTCAAATGTTGAATCCATACCTTTCCTAAACGGTGTTCTCATATTTCTATGGGAGTACTAATCCTTTTGATCATCGAGATTGTCATGTTAATTCTTTTCCAACCGGTGCGCTTCTCTTCGAGATGATCCCATCATTCTCCCCATCCGCAAGACCAATTATCATTTCTTCTCAATGGTGTTTGTTTCATCCGTCTCCAAGTTGCCTTTGTTTTCCCGCCCTCCCACCCTTTTTTCTTCAAGGACTCATTTATTTTGATCAAGTATCCATTTATAAATGTGAAGTCTCTTCATTCTTTTCAATCAATGTTCTTATCCGGTGATTTCCCATGAAGATATGTCAGAAGACTTGTGTTTCCATTCTCAATCCGTTCAAGATATTTCGAGATTGATATCTCATTCAAGTCATTTAATTCAACCGGTGCAATTTCTCTTTAAAATCATTTCCAACGGTGTTCTTTTGAGTGGGCCCTAACCCACAGGTCTTTTCCCAGGATCTTACCTGACTCTTCTATTTTCCCAGAGCCATCCTAAATTCTTCTCCAAGTTTGACGTAAGAATGAGTTATCATCAGTCAAATGCTTTTCTCCAAGATCTTTCAAATTCTTTTCATAGTTGACTCAACCTCTTCGCTTTTGATTCTTCCGGTGTGCCTCAATAATTCTCGGTGGTGTTTCTCATTGTCATTCTCATCATTTGAAGACCGAAGAAGGATTTGTCTTAAATCTTGGTACATTCTCTTGAATATTCATGGTTCTAGCTTCATGCTATCCTCATAATTGTTTTCGATTGTGAGAATTCTTTTCTTACCATCCGGAGTATTTCATGAGTTGTTTCCATTTCTTTTCTTCGAAGGCCATCATGTCATAATTCTTTATTCTCAGTTTGAGCTTTCATTCTCCAAATCATACCGGTGCATTATTCAAGTATTCTCTAATCAATTCAAGATCTCTTTGTTTTCATGTATCTAAATCCCCTCAAGTATCTTCATTCGTTTTCCAATTTTTCCCGGTGAATGGTGCCTTTGCTACTTTCATTTTCAATTCTTACGGTGCTTCGTTCAAGATTCTTTTCCTTGTTTATCGTATCAATTCATTCGTTCTTTCCAAATCCTACCGGTGGTTCGTTGAAGACCTTCTCAAGTTTCGATATATCTCTTTAATCCTTTGTACGAGAATAAGTAGTATGCCAAATCCGTTGATTGTCATCAATTTAATTGGTGAAGAATACACATACCGTAATTCTTATTATTGTTTCATCCAACTGATCTAGTTTCTTCTTTCCAGAGTTGTTCATCATGTCACATTCTCGGCTCGAGAGGCTTCATCTTTTCTTCCGGAGTTCTAAGTTTTCCGCATTATCTCGTCGCGAAGCTCCATCTAAATCATCGCAAGGCTTCACCTTGTGTTTTCAACTTCTCTTTCTTTCTATCACCCTTTTGTTTACCGGAGTTCTTCATGGAGGCTCTACATGGTGGTTCATCAAGGATTCTTTTCATTCTTCAATTGTTCTTCAAGTTTTCTCTCGAAGTTAAGATCCGTCAAGCTATACTCAAAATTAAACATGGTGCTCAACACATGTTTTGTTTTGAGGAGTTCAAGCATTCTTCATCTTGCATTCCAAAGTGCAATTCTGTCTACCTTATCTTTTGAGATGGTGTTATATCATTCTTGACAATTTCCCCTCGTGCTTCAGGTTTCACATGTTGTCAAGAATGAGGTATTTAAACCCATCAATCTCTTCATTGGAGTTATCTTGGGTTATATTTCACATAAAGCCTTCCCTAAGGAATATTGCTATTTGTGGTGATTATCAATGATCCAATTTTCTCCTTCTCATCTCGGCGAAGAAGTTTTCATCTCTCCGTTGATATCAATCAAATCAATGGTTTCCGTTAGTGGCCGATTGTCACCTCATAGTATCGAGATGTTTTCCATAAGCCCACAACAACCTTGTGCTTCTCGTTATTGATTTTCCAACAACTCCGTTCGATTCTTCTTTGCAAGGATGCTTTCCAAGTTCACTTGTGGCAAAAGCTGTCATTTTCTTCACCATTCTGTTATTCCAATGATCTATCTTCTATTCTTTCTTCCGGAGGCATTGTGATGTTGCTCTCTTCACTCATCATCTCAAGTTGTGAGGATCGTGTTTTTTTCATGCTTATCCATTCAACCGGAGTGTTGTATCATCTATTCAATATCTTTTCATATCATCAAGTTTTCTTCTCTTTTCTACCGGAGTGCTGTCCAAATTCTGTCATTCTTGTTCCTTGACTATCTCATTATACCGATGTGGTCATATTCTTTTCGTTCGTGAAGCTCTTATTTCCATGTCTTTCAACCTTCAAGTTCTTGTAATACTCCTTGTTCCTCTTTTCTAACGGATTGTTTGCAATCTCGTTCATCTCTATTGTACTCTTTCTTCTAAATTGCTCAACCTCTCAAGGTTCGTGGTTTCACACGTTCGTCAAAGAAGCAACTATGTTTTACCTCTTCTCTTCCTCTTCCGTTTTCCCTCCGGTGCCATCCTAGATCTCGGGACAAGATCCTCTCGTAGTGGTGGAGTGTTGTAACGCCCCGGTTCCGATGCGCCAGGTGTCTGCCAGTTATTCATCGTTGTTGCCATGTCATTTGCTTGCGTGTTGCATTTGCCATGTCATCATCTGCATTTCATATCATGTCATCATGTGCATCTCATTTTGCATACATGTTCGTCTCATGCATTCGAGCCTTTTCCCCATTGTCCGTTTTGCAATCCGGCACTCCTATATCACCGGCGCCCCTTCTTCTCTCTGTTGTGGCGGGTGTTAAACTTTCTCCGATTGGCGAGGTTTGCCAAGCGGCCTTGGTATAGCACCGTGAACCGCTGTCAAGTTTCGTGCCATTTGGAGCTCGTTTGGTACTCAACGATTAACAAGGGTAAGTAAAGCCCTCTTTGAGTTGCAGCCCAACACCCCTTCCAAAGTGGCCCAAAACCCAGCAAACTCCCCTCCATGCTCTCGGTCGTTCGATCACGATCGCGTGGCCAAAGACCGCTCCTCATTTGGACACTCCTAGCTCCCTCTACCTCTATATATAGACCCTCCCCCGATTTTCCCACAGATCAAACCCTAAAATTCGTCCCCGCGCTCGCCGGACATGTCCGCCCGGCGGCCGGACACGTCCACTTCGGCCGCCACCTCACTCCGACGAATCGCGTCGCGACACGTCATCGTCGCCGCCGCCCGAGCCAATCGCCCTACCGCCACGTCGCCTTCGCGCCGTCCTCGCCGCCGCCCCGCCATGAGCCAGCGCCGGCCTGAGCCCGCCGCCGCCAGCGCCATCGCCATCGCACCTGCGCCCGCCGCCCACCGCTGGCGCCCGCAAGCGTCCGTCGCCGCCGTGCCCGCCGCGCGTCGTCTGCCGCCGGCGGACTCTGCGCGCGCCTCGAGCTCCGCTTGCGGCGCCGCCCTCCGCGCTTGGAAGGCCGCGCGCGCCAGCCCGCCCGCCGCCCGGCGCCGACCTCTGCGCGCGCCGCCCGCCCGCCCAGCGCGATCGCCGCCGTCCGGTGCCCCTCGCGTCGGCGCCTAGCGCCTCCGCCGCCAAGCCAGCCCGCCGCGCGGTCGCCGGATCCGGCAAAGCGTGGCCGGACCCGCCGCCCGCCGCCGGAGCTCCCTCGCCGGAGCCAGCTCGCCGCCGCCCTCGGTCTCCCCGATCCAGATCGGATCGGGAGAGCCACGGCCCTCGCTCCCGCTGCATGGGCGGCCCGGCCAAGGCCCAGCCTGCTCCAGCTCCCCTCCGGCCCAGCGCCTCCCCAGGCCCATCTTCCCCCGTGGCCTGCCGCCTCCGCCGACCTGGGCCTGGCCCATGGGTGAGCAGCCCCCAGCGCCCATCCTCTTGTTTTTTTTCACCTATCGGGCCAGCCAGATTCGGCCCATGTGGGTTTTTTTCATGCGCTGCGAATTTAGCTAATTTCTAGGAATTACAGTTTTACAGATTGGCCCCTAAACTTCATGCATTTAATAATTCACAAACCGTGCATCGGATGTAAATAATTTATATATGTAAAATGACTAGTTTTTCATCTAGTTATTCATAATATGCAACTTTCATCCATGTTTAAAATGTTTAAAATGATGTTTGTTTAAATTTGCTCAAATGCTATGCTAAAATGATTTAATTCATAACTATTTAACCGTAACTCCGAATTTAATAAACTTTATATGTAAATGGGGTAGAATTTTGCCTAGTTTAACATGGTGCACTCATCTTGCATGTTTAACAACTCTAGAATTGTGTTTAGGGCAGAACAGTACCGAATCTAATATATGCACATGGGGATTTTCCGGAATTGTTGTTTGTTCTTCCGGCCTCATTTAAAATTGCCTAGTTAGGTAGTTTTGTTTTGCTTCACCCCTTGCCATGTTAATCAACATTTAACATTGTTGTGTACCTAAACGAGAGAGAACTAAATAATTGATGTGGTGTTCCGTCAATATGCAACTCGTTGCATATTGAGCTCCACTTAATTTGTAGGATTGCTTGTGCACTTTGCCATGCCATGCCATGCCTCATTAAACCGGACATGCATCATATTTGCTTGTGCATCATGCCATGATTATGCTTGTGTGTTTACCATGTTGTTTGCTTCTTTCCGGTTGCTTCTCTCGTTAGCTTCGGTTTCGTTCCGGAGTTGTGAGGATTCGTTCGACTGCGTCCGTTTGTCTTCTTCATGGACTCGTTCTTCTTCCTTGCGGGATTTCAGGCAAGATGACCGCTACCCTGGATCTCACTACTATCATTGCTATGCTAGTTGCCTCGTTCTTTCGCTATGCTGCGATACCTATTACCTGTTTGTCCAGCCATCCCAAATTGCCATGAACCTCTAACGTTTGACACCATTCCTAGCAAACCGTTGTTTGGCTATGTTACCGCTTTTGCTCAGCCCCTCTTATAGCGTTGCTAGCTGCAGGTGAAGTTGAAGATTTCTCCATGGTGGACAGGGTTTATGTTGGGATATCACAATATCTCTTATATTATTAATGCATCTATATACTTGGTAAAGGGTGGAAGGCTCGGCCTTATGCCTGGTGTTTTGTTCCACTCTTGCCGCCCTAGTTTCCGTCATACCGGTGTTATGTTCCCGGATTTTGCGTCCCTTACGCGATCGGGTGATTTATGGGACCCCCCTGACAGTTCGCTTTGAATAAAACTTGTCCAGCAAGGCCCAACATTGACTTTTACCATTTGCCTCACCACCACCTACTTTTCCCTTGGGAGTAATTAACCCAAGGGTCATCTTTATTATAGCCCCCCCGGGCCAGTGCTTGTCTAAGCGTTGGTCCAAACTAGAGCACCGTGCGGGACCATCCCTTGGCAACTTGGGTTACGTCGGTACCTGTACGCTTAGCTCATCCGGTCGTGGCTCGAGACGAGATCTGCGGCTACTATCGGGATGTCGACGCACGGAGGCTGTGCTGGTCTTGTTTTACCATTGTCGAAATGTCTTGATGTACCGGATACCGAGTCGATCGGAGTGTCTCGGGTGAAGGTCTATTCTTCGATGATCGCGAGAGCTTGTCATGGGCTAAGTTGGGACACCCTGCAGGGTTTAAACTTTCGAGAGCCGTGCCCGGTTATGTGGCGATGGGAATTTGTTAATGTCCGGTTGTAGACAACTTGACACCAGATCCGAATTAAAACACATCAACCGAAAAGTGCGAGCCGTGATGGTCTCTTCTCGGCGGAGTCCGGGAAGTGAACACGGTTTCTGTGTTATGTTTGACGTAAGTAGGTGTTCAGGATCACCTCTTGATCATTGCTAGCTTCATGACCGTTCCGCTTGTTTCTCTTCTCGCTCTCATTTGCGTTGGTTAGCCACCATACTTGCTTAGTCGCTCCGCAACCTCACCACTTTACCCCTTCCTTATCCTTTAAGCTTTGCTAGTCTTGATACCCATGGTAATGGGATTCTTTGAGTCCTCGTGGCTCACCGGATACTTCCAAAACCAGTTTGCGGTGCCTATGTTACCGGCGGTGATTTAATCAAGCTCAAGGAGGAGCTCGATGAAGATCTTGCCCTTTGTGTTGTTTCGTTCTAGTTGATCAAGAGTGGAGCCCGGTTGGGGTCGATCGGGGACCTTTTGTCGCATTTGGGGTTCTTCTTTTATTTTGGTTCCGTAGTCGGACCTTGATTGTATTTGGATGATGTAATGCTTTATTCATGTATTGTGTGAAGTGGCGATTGTAAGCCAACTATGTATCTCTTTCCCTTATGTATTACATGGGTTGTGTGAAGATTACCTCACTTGCGACATTGCTTTCAATGCGGTTATGCCTCTAAGTCGTGCTTCGACACGTGGGAGATATAGCCGCATCGAGGGCGTTACAAAGGCCCACTGTTTCTACGGCCCGTAGAAGGCCCACTATTTCTACGGCCCATAGAAGGCCCATTGTTTCCACGGCCCATAGAAGGCCCACTGTTTCTACGGCCCGTAGGAGGCCCAGTGTCACTATAGTAAATATTGGCCCATGGTTATTGTGGCCTAGTTTTAAAAAATAGGTTATTCCAGCCACTAGCAAACCGCAGAAAAAGAACTGCAATGACTACAAGCAAACAAATAAACACGACAACAAGGAGATAAATAAGCAAGCAACTTACGCTAGGCTATCACGGCTATCACACATATTACATCCACTGGGCATCAAAGTTCGCCACGAGTGCAAACAAACGCGCCGACAAACGAATATACAAAATTGAGAGCACTTCAGAAGGCACTAGGCCTGGCCAGGTCAGGCCCCCCAAACAGCTGAAGAAGCTGAGTAGACCTCAGTTGTGTCAACGATAGATGCATCAACACTAGATTTAAGGCATGATGGTGCGCACGGCAGTCCTCTGACATCTTCATTGCATCTTTCACTTCAAGTCAGAGCTGAGCTGAAGCAAGCCTTTCTGCTTTAACTTTAGACTGAAGAAGTCGAACTGATTGAGGCAGCGACTGCACAGAGGTTGTCTCACACCTGCTGGTGAGTAGCTTCAACTCACTGTCTTCATCAAGATAGGACCTTGGGGTCATCTCACTGTCCTCAAGATGGTTTGGCTCACTATCTTCCCTAAAGTTCTGCCTGGCGTAAGAGATATGACTCTGAAAGAGAAACAAGGAGACACGTAACAGGTTTCACAATTATATAAGCAAATAAATGGATCTGTTTCAAGATAAGGAACATGTTTTTACAACTACAATTTGAAACTGGTAGTTGTTGCAAACATCCAATCAGATGTAAACAGCAAAGCAAACAGCAGTGGAGGAAATGATGCCTATCCAAATCTATACTGGAACAAAGCTTGAAGGCTTCAGAAGGATGAACTTACATTACATGTTATCACGGGCTGGACAAAGCCCTTCTCCATGTTGATGGAAGGATAATTCAATAAAGTCCCCAAAGAAAATTCTTTATAAGCGTTGCCATTATTTTACATTTTGCAAAGAGTAAATATAGATCAAATAATATTGGAAGAAATAGAGGATAATGAAGCTCAGGTGCAGACTGATGATATATAATCAAATAGCAATTAATTAAGTACAATGTTACAAGGCAAAAGGGAGAGGGGTACTGACAAGAGCAATGCAGAGCCCATTATTGTTTTGAGATCGTATGATCCTTTGAGCAAGGAGATTCATCTGAAATTAGTTTTCATACAAGAGAGAAGGTAAGGCACAAGCAGAAATTTAGGAGTTCAAATTTTCAATTGATATCATAGACAGTACCTGACGCTGGGCTCCTAGCAGTTCTAATAGGGGTTTGGCCACTGGAGTAGGGGTAAAGTGTGGTACAGTTGGGCCTGTGTTTTCTGTGGCTGTTGATCTATGTGATTTAACAGGTATCACTACCTTTTACAAATACCTAGTTTGTACTCCTTGAGGATCTGCACTCACCCTCTTCTTTTTGGACATCTATTACGCAAGAACAACATTTGACTGGAAAAACATAGTGTGACGACACATGGAATAGGTATAGAAAATGGATAGGTATGGCATATACTCATATATGATGCTTAAACTAAGCAGATGGTGTAACAAAGTAGAAGTAATGCAAGAGGTCAGATGCAAAATATGTGCGACCAATACAACTTTGCAAAGTTAGAGCAAGCACCTTGATGGGTGAATAAGATAGGCCATCCTCCACCATGCCAAGTTTGTTAGCCAGTGGATCATTCCGCAATATTCCTCTCGTGCACCCATTCTCATATTCATTTTGATAATGTTCAATATCTGACATGCATGAAAACATAAAAACAAGTGAGATTTTCTTTGTAATGCAGAAGTGATTCTAATCCAATATTGCCTCCCTGTAAACCCCTTTGTGCTATGTCTACAATTCTTTTAAAAGATGTCATGCATGCTGTAATTTGTTGTGTGCATTAATATAATGTGGCCTACTACTCAAAATATGAGAGCTCCATAAGTGATGACACTTCGCAGATGATAGCTTCAACATATAGTAAAGAAGAACAAGTCGACCTGACCTAACAGATTCAAAATATACTAAGGGAGAACAACTCGATCTGACCAGTCGACCGCAAGAGAAGTCTATCATCTTAAAGAAGAGCAGAAGAGCAAGCAGATTGAAGATATTACAAGTCTTTCAATAAAATGTTGGTTGGCCACCCATGATGAACCAGAGCGCACAGAGAAATACTATTCTTTCCGGTCTCTCCATATGTGGCTCACATGCATTTCGAAACTAAAGTAGGAACATTTAGCTAACCAATTAAACATCTCTCAGTTTTACTAATATCAGCAATAATATCAGATATGAATTTGTACAACTAAGCTTGTTTAGCTCGATGGGTGGAGCAGTACTATTAGAACACGAACCACATAGACTGATTGTGGTCATCATAAAATGGGGAAAACATAAGCATGATGAGTACAGTGTTGACCGTGGCAGTGGGATGGAAGATCTGAGGCTGCAAACCGCGCAAAGGGTAGTTAGCAACTGATGTTTGCTTTGAAATAACAACTAAGATTTGGTATGGACAAGAAAGTACGATCAACAAGTGACAAAGAAATGCAATTATGCTGTCTCTCTATATGTCGTGACATGCATTTGGAATCTCAAGTGGGACCTTTAGCTAACCAATTAAATGTGTCGGTTAACTAATATCAGTATCATATCACAATCATATTTGAACAACTAAGCTATCGAATTCAGAGTGTTGTGTTGTTTAGCTTGAAGGGTAGAGTAATGCTAGTACGACAGAAAGCACCTACACAGATCATAGTAGAGTAGATAAAAGGTGAAAACCCTAAGCATCAAGAGAAAAATCAGGAAAGTGGAACTAGCTGGACCAGTGGGTGGCACACATGATTTTCGAAACGAATATAGGAACATTAGGTGACCAATTAAACATTCTCTGTTTTAGTGATATGAGCATCATATCAGATTCGTATTTCAACATGTAAGCTTTGGGTTGAGGTCTTGAGGAGCAGTGCTAGCACGACACGAAGCACCTACAATGATGGTAGTGAATATAAAGGGGGGAAACGATAAGCTTTACAACTATAGTGCCCGTGCCATGGCGGATCTGAAGGTGCAAACCGGACAAAGCACTTCGCAACCAATGTTTGCTTTCAACTAGCCACTACGATTTGGTACGGACAAGAAAAGTACATTAAACAAATTACAATCTATATTCTCGGTGAGATCAATAACTTAAGCACATATGGAAGAGTACCACCTCTCTTGCGACGCTGTATAGGCCTATGCTGATACGTTGAGGGTGTTGCGGGTGCGATGGCTGTCAGCAGCGGGGAAGAAGGCTTTAGACGGCAGACAGCCAGGTTGGGGGATATATCCTGTTGCCGTGGATGAGGCGGTCGTAGGAGCGGCAACGGCTGGACGACGGCGCCGATGAAGCGAGAGGAGGCGATGAAAGGATCCTGGTCCAGCGCCGTGTATTTCTTCAATAGGAGGTAAATTCTTAACATCTTCAGCTTTAATACCTTTTTCTTTCATAGATTTCTTTGCCTCTTGCATATCTTCGTGACTGAGAAATAGAACACCTCTCTTCTTAATTGGTTTAGGAATAGGCTCGAATTGGCTCGAACTGCTCAGAGATGGCTCAGAGGTGCCCAATTATTTTCATTTGCCAACATATTATTCAATAGAATTTCAGCTTCATCCGTGTTCTTTCCTCGAAAAGAGAACCAACACAACTATCCGTAATCTCTCGAAGCATCGGTTAGTCCATTATAAAAGATATCAAGTATTTCAGGTTTCTTAAGAGGATGATCAGCAAAGCATTATAACTTGAGAAGCCTCCCCAAGCTTGTGGGAGACTCTCTTCTTCAATTTGCACAAAGTTGTATATTTCCCTCAAAGCAGCTTGTTTCTTATGAGCGGGGAAATATTTAGCAGAGAAGTAATAAATCATATCCTGTGGATTTTGCACACAACCAGGATCAAGAGAATTAAACCATATCTTAGCATCACCCTTTAATGAGAACGGAAATATTTTGAGTAAATAAAGGTAGCGTGATCTCTCATTATTAGTACATAGGGCAGCTATATCATTTAACTTAGTAAGATGTGCCACAACAGTTTCAGATTCATAGCCATAAAAAGGATCAGATTCAACCAAAGTAATTATATCCGGATCAACAGAAAAATCATAATAATCCTTATCAGGAACACACATAGGTGAAGTAGCAAAAGCAGGGTCGGGTCTCATTTTATCTCTAAAAGATTCTTTACTCCATTTAACTAGCAACCTCTTAAGTTCATATCTATCCTGGCAAGCAAGGATAGCTGCAGAAGATTCAGCATCAAAAAGATAACCCTCAGGAATAGCAGGCATATTTTCATCATCACTAACATCATCGTATTCGGGTTCAATAATTTCTCTTTCTCTAGACCTAGCAATTTGCTCATCAAGAAATTCACCAAGGGGCACAGTAGTATCAAGCATAGAAGTAGTTTCATCAAAAGTATCATGCATAGCATAAGTGGCATCATCAATAACATGCGACATATCAGAATTCATAGCAGTAGCAGGTTTAGGTGTCGCAAGCTTGCTTATAACAGAAGGAGAATCTAGTGCAAGGCTAGATGGCAGTTCCTTACCTCCCCTCGTAGTTGAGGGCAAAATAGTAGTTTGATCGTCTTTCAAGTTCTTCATAGTGTCCAGCAGATATAAATCCCAAGTGACTCAAAGAATAGAGCTATGCTCCCGGCAATGGCGCTTTAAAAGGTCTTGATAACCCACAAGTATAGGGGATCGCAACAGTTTTCGAGGGTAGAGTATTCAACCCAAATTTATTGATTCGACACAAGGGGAGCCAAAGAATATTCTCAAGTATTAGCAGCTGAGTTGTCAATTCAACCACACCTGGAAACTTAGTATCTGCAGCAAAGTGTTTAGTAGCAAAGTAATATGATAGTAGTGGTAATGGTAACAAAAGTAAAGATAGCAAAAGTAATGTTTTTGATATTTTGTAGTGATTGTAACAGTAGCAATGGAAAAGTAAATAAGCGAGAACCAGTATATGGAAAACTCATAGGCACCGGATTAGTGATGGATAATTATGCCGGATGCGGTTCGTCATGTAATAGTCATAACATAGGGTTACACAGAACTAGCTCCAGTTCATCAATGTAATGTAGGCATGTATTCCGTATATAGTCATACGTGCTTATGGAAAAGAACTTGCATGACATCTTTTGTCCTACCCTCCCGTGGCAGCGGTGTCCTATTGGAAACTAAGGGATATTAAGGCCTCCTTTTAATAGAGAACCGGAACAAAACATTATCACATAGTGAATACATGAACTCAAACTATGGTCATCACTGGGAGTGGTCCCGATTATTGTCACTTCAGGGTTGCCAGATCATAACACATAGTAGGTGACTATAGACTTGCAAGATAGGATCAAGAACACACATATATTCATGAAAACATAATGGGTTTAGATCTGAAACATGTCACTCGGGCCCTAGTGACAAGCATTAAGCATAGCAAATTCATAGCAACATCAATCTCAGAACATAATGGATACTAGGGATCAAACCCTAACAACACTAACTCGATTACATGATAAATCTCATCCAACCCATCACCATCCAGCAAGCCTACGATCGAATTACTCACGCACGGTGGTGAGCATCATGAAATTGGTGATGGAGGATGGTTGATGATGCCGACGGCGACGAATCCCCCTCTCTGGAGCCTCGAACAGACTCCAGATCAGCCCTCCCGGGAGAGACTAGGGCTTGGCGGCGGCTCCGTATCATAAAACGCGATGATTTCTTCTCTCTGATTTTTTTCTCCCCGAAAGCCAATATATGGAGTTGGAGTTGGCATCGGAGGGCCACCAGGGGGCTCACGAGGTAGGGGGCGCGCCCAGGGGGGCGCGCCCCCCACCCTCGTGGACAGGGTGTGGGCCCCCTGGTCTTCATCTTTTGCGAGGATTCTTTATTGTTTTTTCTAAGGTGTTCCGTGGAGTTTCAGGTCATTCCGAGAACTTCTATTATCTGCACATAAAACAACACCATGGCAATTCTGCTGAAAACAGCGTCAGTCTGGGTTAGTTCCACTCAAATCATACAAGTTAGAGTCCAAAACAAGGGCAAAAGTGTTTGGAAAAGTAGATACGACGGAGACATATCAGGTACCTTCTTACTTTGGTCTCGACATCTTCTTAAGTTTCAATTCGAGAGATACTTATGCTTCTTCCCCTGGGTTAACCGTCTGATGCTCGATCTTGTTAGAATCCGTCCTTATAGGGTTTTCCCTTCTCACCCTTTCGTAAGTACGGTGAAGATCCTGAAGGAAGGACGACAAACTTCATCATGATGACCTGAAGCAGAGGACTGAAGACATCAATGTAATGGACCGACCTCTTCGTGAAGAGCAACTATGACCGAGAAGAATCGTTAGAATTTCGTAACCAGATCCCTTCCCCCTTATAACCGCTCCTAAATCTCGGACGAGATTTCTTGTAGTGGAGGAGAATTGTGACACCCGATAATTAGGCTACAGTAATCCCGCGTTAATGATGCCACGTCACCACGGTTACTATTGTTAATCTCGTGTTAGTTCAAAATCGATTCGAAATTCAAACTTAAAATAAAGTCAAACGGTAAAGATTTTCAAATATTAAAACTAAAATGTTGGGGTGTTGCCAAATAATGCATAGGTAATTATTGTGGAGAAACCACACTTTTATAAAATGTTTAAAGGCTCTAAAGTAATTTAAACAACAGCTATGACAATTAATTAAATGCCTTTTAAAAATAATAATAATGCAAACTATTTTAATTAGGTGTCAAACTTTTTGGGGCAGTAGAATAAATTATAACATTAATTTAGGAGTTGTATTTATATTTTATAAAACAGAAATTAAAAGAATAAAATAGAAAAGAAAATAGATAAAGAAAAGAAAACAGAAAACAAAGCTAAAAAAAGAAGAGAAAGCAACCCCCCATCGGGCTCGCCCAGAGACCACAGCCCAACTGGCCAACCCATCGTGCCCAGCCGCCCTCCTCCCACTTCCCTTATCCTCGACCCAAACCCTACCCACCCCACCGACACCCCACGTTCCCCACTCCCCCCCGTTGGATCTGGATCGGGGCACGATGCCCCGACCCCACCGCCCAATGCCGCACCACTGCCGACGCCGGCCCGCAGCTCGACGCTTGGAACCGAACCACCCTGCGGCCCCGGTCGCTGGATCCTCGCCGCCCGGAGCTCGACGCGCCTCTGCCTTCGATGGACTGCCTCCTCTTCGTCACCGTCACCCCCGATGTCGCTGCCTCGTCCCGCCACCATCTCGCGGACGCCACACTGTCGCCGGACCGCTCCACGTCTCCGCCGCTCGTCCCCATCCTCCTCCCCAACGAGCGCCATCGACCCTCGCCACCCGATCCCCTGCAACATAGGGTGAGGAACCCCACTCCGTCTCTCCTCTATCGCACGCCGACCACCGCGCCTCCCTGCTCTGCCGTGGCCGCCCCGGGGCTCCGCACCTCGCGTTCGCAGTGTGCTCCGCCTGTGCCCCTTGTTCGCCCTGCTCATCGCTGGCAGCGCCCATCCGCCGTTTGCTCTGCGCCGGTGACCGTTCTCGCCAGCCCCTGCCAATCGGCCAACGCCGGCCGCCCCTGATTTTGCTGCTGCCGCACCCTTGGGCATGCGCCCAAGAGGGCAAGTGCCTGGCGCCCGTTACGCCCTCCCGCTATGGCCCTAGTGCCACTGAACGACGGGGGCCACAGCCCCCTGTTAAAAATAAGTAAACGAATAATAACAAAAAATGAGTTAAAATAATAATTAATTAATTAATTAACTAGATTAATTAACTTAATAAATTGTGTTTATTTAATCTTATCAATTAACTAAACTGATTGAACTTGTTTACTTAAATCTTGGGCAATGACAGTAGGGACCCACTGGTCAATCTGACTAGTCAACGGTCAATGCTGACTAGACCGTTGACTTTGACTAGCCCCACCAGTCAGTCTCTGCTGACTAGGCAGTTGACCAAGTCAACTGGGCCTATTGGTCAGCCTATGGGTACACTTCTGTGTACCCATAGCAAGTTAATCTTTAATTTTCGGGTTAAAACAATTTAGAAAATGATTAAAATTTTGAAAAATCATATAAAATAATCCGTTGCCCGGATAGAAATACTTTGTACATGAAAGTTGCTCAAAACGACGAGACGAATCCAGATCCGCAGCCCGTTCATCCGCCACGCGTCCCTAGCATAGTGAACCTGCAACATTTCACCTCCGGTTCATTTGTCCGAAAACGCGAAGTACCGGGGATACTTTCCCGAATATTTCCCCCCTTCTCCGGTATCACCTCATACCGCGTTAGAACACGTCTAGCTCTGCATGTTGTCTTGTTTTGCACTTGCTTGCTACGTATTTACTGTTTCTCCCCCTCTTCCCTTTAGTCGACCTCGTGACGATGCAGATGCCCCTGTGGTCGACTACGTCACCGACGACCCCTCCTTCTTGTCTGAGCAACCAGGCAAGCCCCCCCTGATCACCAGATATCGCCTATTCTTCTCTATACTGCTTGTTAGAGTAGTGTAGCATGTTACTGCTTTCGGTTAATCCTATTCTGATGCATAGCCTGTCATTGTTGCTACAGTTGTTACCCTTACCTGCTATCCTACTGCTTAGTATAGGATGCTAGTTTATCATCATTGGCCCTACATTCTTGTCAGCCTGCCTGGCTATACTATCGGGCCGTGATCACTTGGGAGGTGATCACGGGTATATACTATACATATATACATACTATACAGATGGTGACTAAAGTTGGTCAGCTCATTGAGTACCCGCAAGTGATTCCGATGTGAAATTTGGAAGGACAGTGGCTCCATCCGGTAGAGAGGTGGGCCTGGGTTCCCGACGGCCCCCGACTGTTACTATGAGGCGGAGCGACAGGGCAGGTTGAGACCACCTAGGTGAGAGGTGGGCCTGGCCCTGGTCGGCGTCCGCGGTTACTTTATAATAACATGCTTAACGAGATCTTGGTATTTGATCTGAGTCTGGCCACTGGCCTATACGCACTAACCAACTACGCAGGAACAGTTATGGGCACTCGATGTCGTGGTATCAGCCGAAGCCTTCTTGACGTCAGCGACGGAGCGGCGCGCGCCGGATGGGACCGCGTAATGTGACTTACTTTGTAATGGAGGTTGCTAGGTCTGCTTCCGGCCGCCCACGCAACGTGCAGGTGTGCAATGGGCAATGAGCCTGCACCTGCACAAGATAGGATTTAGACCGCGGTTGACCTCTCTCACAGCCTAGGTGGGGCTGCGATGTGTTGATCTTCTAAGGCCGGGCATGACCCAGGAAAGTGTGTCCAGCCAAATGGGATCGAGCGTGTTGGGAAATGTGGTGCACCCCTGCAGGGAAGTTTATCTATTCGAATAGTCGTGTCCCTCGGTAAAAGGATGACCCGGAGTTGTACCTTGACCTTATGACAACTAGAACCGGATACTTAATAAAACACACCTAGACAAGTTCCACAGACAACCCGGTGATCGCTTTTCCACAGGGTGACGAGGGGAGGATCGCCGGGTACGATTATTCTATGTGATGCTACTTGGAGGACTTCATTCTACTCTCTTCTACATGCTACAAGACGGAGGCTGCCAGAAGCGTAGTCTTCGATAGGACTAGCTATCCCCCTCTTATTCTGGCATTCTGCAGTTCAGTCCATCGATATTGTCTCTTTACACATGTACCCATGCATATGTAGTGTAGATCCTTGCTTGCGAGTACTTTGGATGAGTACTCACGGTTGCTTTTCTTCCCCTTTCCCCCCCTTTCCTTTCTTCCTGATGGTCGCAACTGGATGCTAGAGCCCAGGAGCCAGACGCCACCATCGAGTTATTGACTACTATACGGGAGGAGCCTACTACTACGTGCAGGCCGCTGACGACGACCAGGAGTAGTTAGGAGGATCCCAGGCAGGAGGCCCGCGCCTCTTTCAATATGTATCCCAGTTTGTGCTAGCCATCTTATGGCAACTTGTTTAACTTATGTCTGTACTCAGATATTGTTGCTTCCGCTGACTCGTTTATGTCAAGCACTTGTATTCGAGCCCTCGAGGCCCCTGGTTTGTAATATGATGCTTGTATGTCTTATTTTACTTTTAGAGTTGTGTTGTGATATCTTCCCGTGAGTTCCTAATCTTGATCTTACACGTTTGCATGCATGATTAGTGTACGATTGAATCGGGAGCGTCACAAAGAGACTCTTTGTTATTTGGTTGCAGGGTTGTTTGAGAGAGACCATCTTTATCCTACACCTCCCACGAATTGATAAACCTTAGGTCATCCACTTGAGGGAAATTTGCTACTATCGTAGAAACCTGTGCACTTGCAGGCCCAGCAACGTCTACAAGAAGAAGGTTGTGTAGTAGACATCACATGCATGTGTGTACCAGGGGTGGAAGCACTGCATGCATGTGTGTACGCATTATTCCCTCTAGTAATAGACGCCATGCTATAACTACCAATGCTATTTTTTAGGCCGATCGCTAGTTGCCTTGGTCCCACAGATCTTTTTTCTTTTTTCTTAAGCGCGCTCTATAAACAGTGATGGAGGGAGTAGTATGAGCGGATTCAAAGAAGAGCGTATTGATGGTTGCTTCTTCTAAGAAACTTACAGTGGGAAAGGTGGGGCTTATGATTTGACTGCTCATTACTCACTATTATTGTGGAGCAACGACTGGGCTGAGTCTCCCATGCGGTTGTGCACTACACCCTCGGTTCTTAAATATACTCCGGAGTATTTGTCTTTCTAGAGATTTCAACGACTGACTACTCAAATATTTGTCTTTTTAGAGATTCAAATGTACTACTGCATACGGATGTATATAGACATATTTTAGAGTGTAGATTCACTCATTTTGCTCCATATGTAGTCACTTGTTGAAATCTCTAGAAAGACGAATAGAGTATTTAGGAACGGAGGGAGTACACATACGAAGCAAAATGAGTGAATCTACACTCTAAAATATGCCCATTTGAAATTTGTAAAAAGACAAATATTTAGGAACGAAGGAGTATAATTTTGTGCATGGCACATGGACCCGGATGTCAAGAGGCTTACGCAATGCTATCAAGCTTCCATCATTTGTTTACATAATTGACGTACTATACAAATAATTTTCCAGCGACATGAAATTTTACAATGGTGTGAGCTTTCAGCTTTTGTTTCGTGTGTCTTGCCATCGATGATCTTTCGGAAACAATAAAAAACTAACTTCCTTGCTAATGCATGTCAATTATTAGCAGATCAAAGCTAATATTTACATCACAACTGAAGACAGAGTTGTTAGAAGGTGTTAAATTAAAATTGATACATGCTTTCATTGGCAGCAATGTCCCCCAGCTCTGTCAAAATCAACAAGGCATGTTGGGAAAAAAGTAGCTGTCTGGAGCATGCAACATTCCGATCATTTTGTGCAGTTCCACTAAAATAGAGCTGGCGGCCCCTGCTCCAAAGATATTAGTGTGATTACGATAATAGAGGACCGGCGATGAAACAATAAACACACAAATAGAAGCCGGTCACCTTTGTAGTCTCTCTCAAGACTAACTAGTTGGAGAAGATTAGGCTCGGAGTTGGATGAGGAGGATAGAGCAAAACCAATCTCCCTTTGTGCAGTCGCACTGAAATGTAGAGACGTTGCCCGTGTGACATTTTAGTACAACTGCACAAAACACTATTAAGAAAAAGTGATTTGTGCAGTTCACCAAAAGGTTGCAATAGCAACGAGGTGAAATGTATAGCCTTGTTTGAAAAAAAGTGGTAGAAAGGAAACAATTACTGGCCAATAACAGTTGATGACACATGCGACGACAAAAAAGAAGCATATTCCTTGTCCTGAGGGAAGATAACAACACGGTTATGTTTGTCTAAAACGGTGTGAGGAGGAGATTGCAATATGGAAAGTACGCCAACTACTAGGGAAAATCCTATACACAGAATCTTACCAGTAGCGCTCCTCAAAATACGACGCTACTGCTATTTAGCAGCAGCGCGTGATAGAAAAACGCGCTGCTGAAAGGAAAATAGCAGTAGCGCGTCCACCACAAACCGCGCTACTGCTCTAATTGCCATGACCTCGCCCCCCTGCTAGTTATAGCAGTAGCGCCCTATAATGAATCGCGCTACTGCTATAGAAGTTAGCAGCAGCGCGCTTTGAAGAAAAATGCTACTGCTAAGATCAGCCCACAAGTTTAGTCCCACCTCGCTCCGTGAACAGGGTGTTTACCACCTTAAATATGTTATTTCTGAAACTATCACAACCAGTTGGTCTTCACTAAACTCTATGTGTAAAATTTGTGGCCGCAATATGAGTCCTCTCCGGTTCCTACCGGAGAGGACTAATATTGACAATTCAGATTGTACACAAAAAGATCATTGATGGCTAATGTATTTTTGCATTGACGTATTTTTGTATAGTTACACTTAGCAGTAGCGGTTTATATGCAAAGCGCTACTACTATTCAGATTAGCTATAGCGCGTTTTGGCAAATGCGCTACAACTATCCCTACCTAATCCCCACGCGCACGACCGACCCTCTCTCACTCACACTCTCACTCTCACCCGTGTGCCGATAACCGTCGTCATGCGTCGCTGCTGCCGCCGCCTAGGTACTCCCCTCCTTCCGTCCCTCCTCCTCGCACATCCTCCCTCCGCCTACGGCCACCCCTCCCTTCTCCTCCGCCTCCCTCCTCCCTCCGCCTGCGGCCGCCCCTCCTCCCTCCTTTGCCGGCAGCCCTCCTCCCACCGCCCTCGACCTCACCGCTGCCACCTGAGCCCACCCAGCACCGCCGCCTCCCGATCCCGATCCCGCCCTCGCCGCCCCTACCTCTCCATTGCCCCCACCCCCTTTTTCTCTCTGCTTAGTTAGTACAAGATGTTTTTTAGTAGTAGTAGTGTTAATTTAGGGTTCGTAGCTAGTACTAGATGTTGCTTAGTTAGTACTAGATTTTTAGTAGTAGTAGATGTTAATTACTAGTAGTGATGGTACTAGTTAACTAGGGCAGTATGATTAATAGTAGTTGTAGTTGAACTACTATAGTTGTAGTTGAACTAGTTTAGTAAGTAAATTAATAAACTAGTTGAACTAGTTGAATTAATAGAACTAATGTATTTTTAGTAAGATAATTAATATAACTAGTTGAACTACTTTATTTTTAGAAAGAACTAGTTTCTTTCTATTTATAGTAAGTTTATATTTAGTAAGAACTAGTTGAATTAATAAAACTAGTTGTACATGTCATATTTGTTGTTATTTTTTAGTTTAAGCAATTATTCGGGATGTATTATTGATAACTTATACGGTTTCAGGTGACCACCATCGTCCCCGTCACCGACCCCCTCCGACATCCAGGTGAGACCAGCGAAATATCCTTGTATATCTTGTGTTGCTCAAATAGGATATGTGGTTGCCCATGTGGCCGTTCATGTTTAGTTTACACCTCCGAGTGGCCTATGTTTTGCCGGAGTGTTGATTAATTTCCGTTCTGACAAATTTCAGGCGCTCGATATGTCCTTTTTTAGCAATGGTCATGCCGGATTTTTTCGTGAATTCTGGCATGACTTGTGCTAGAATATGTACAAGTTTAATCTTTGAATTATGAACGTAGGAAATGTCATACTCGGACGACGACAGTCTCCCGGGGGAGTGCAGCTGGTGCCATGACGATCGAGGTATGTGCGACAGGTTCGTTGAGCTAGACGAAGATCGGCACTTCAACATTAAGCTCGAGGAGACCTTCGATGTTGAAATGGTACGCAACAACGACAAGTGTTTTTTTCGTAATTAAGCATGACTTCAACTATTTCAATGTCTAATTTTCATATTTTACAATTCGACTAGGTTATCCCATGCCATGCAAGACGCTATGTCTTGGAGTGGATGGGTTTTGAAGACCATGAAAATTTTGAAACAAAGAAAATACACCTAAGGACCCATCATGATATGGATTTTGAAGTAAATCTGTGCAATGCTCAGAGCGTAACCCATTTTGGTTGCCAAAATTGGGAACACTTTGCAAAATGTATGGTTTTTATGAGGGTATGATTGTCACCATGGATCTTGGTGATCCTGACATCGAGCAAGACAATATGGACATTTGGGTCCTTGTTGATACGCTTCCGTTTGTACCGCTATGTGAGTTTCTCAAACATAGTTATTAACTAATTTATATTTTTTATTTCAAAATAGTTGACAACTTATTTCCATTGACAGCTTATTTTGGTTCTTCAAAGACTGTGTGGAAGATGGTAGATAAAACCCACTACACCGATGGCACTGAATTAACGTATAAGGAGAAAAATCATCTGATCACATTTTGTATTCTTCTTGAGGATTACAATAACTATTATCGAACTCCTCCAAATTATGGTGAATACGTGCCACTAGTGCATGTGTTGAACCACGGTAACTTCTCTGGAGATATCCTGGTAAGATTTTTTTACTATTACGACATCCGTGCATCTTTTGCATACTTCTAAAACTAGTACATAATTGCTAACTACAAAGTTACTACTATGTTTTTCAACAGAAACTCCCGATGGATTGTGTGCCTCATCTGATGTCTCTGAATGGTCGCCTCTCAGTTCTGAACATACCGCCGAGTAAATCTAGGAGCTCACCTGCATATCGGATTTCTAAAACCGGTGAACACATGTTCATCAAAGAATGGAATAAATGTATGGACATTCGCAAGGAGGTTCATGGAAGTAACATTCAGCGAAAGGCAAGAATTGGAGACAGGCTAATCTCCATTCTCTATAATGGAGAGTCAGGGGCTATCTTGTTTTTTTGCTATTTTACCTTAGAAAATCTAGTAGGTATTAATCGAATGTAGTAGGTCCTATGAGGTACAATATGTTTATTATGTGGTAATGTGTTAGAGTTGATAATGAGGAGTACTTGTGATTACGACTTGTGACCAATTTGCTATGTGATGTCATTGATGAAAACGATGATCTTGAGGAGGTGTTATATGAAAATGATGTATTATGATGATAAGTTGTTAATGATATCATGATGATGATGATATTATTATATCATTGGGTGAAAGAACCGCGGATTAGTTTCAAGTGGATGGACATCCACTTGAAACTAGTCCACGGTTTTTTCACCCCGTGATGTAATAACTCATTATGATGTAAAAACAATCTCTAAATCCCTATTGTATGAAAACTTGTGTAAAGGTGTATGAATACAACATGAAATAAAAAGAAATAAAATACTAAATAATAGTAGTACCGCAGGAAAGGAGAAGCGCTACTACTAATTACTAGTAGCGCTGTTCTGAAGAAGCACAACTACTAAGTCAATTTAGCAGTAGTGTGGATCCAGGCATGCTATTGCTAAGCTTTAGCTGTAGCGCCTTATCAGTAGCGCTCCTGCCCGTGCTACTGATAGGCCTAAAACCCGTGCTGCTGCTAGGCTTTTCCCTAGTAGTGGCCAGACGAGCTAAGTTTTGGGCAAAGAACTATGGAAGATCCACATGCAGCGACGTGGGAAGATGGGCACTGGAGCAAGGCCCG
This sequence comes from Aegilops speltoides, assembly GCA_021437245.1. Classification (NCBI taxonomy): domain Eukaryota; kingdom Viridiplantae; phylum Streptophyta; class Magnoliopsida; order Poales; family Poaceae; genus Aegilops; species Aegilops speltoides. The sequence continues at coordinate 68,812,248 of CM038145.1, read as the reverse complement.
AGGGGATACCTGGAGGTCGTCGGGATGTAACTAGGTGAGTGGCAGCGGGCGAAATCTGCCCATACTGCGGTAGCAAGCAGGTGGCATAGGCCCTGCCGCGCTGGAGCTTGGTCGGAGAGAGCGGCATGTACTGCAGATCAAGACATGCTGCCTCGGCACCGTTGAATGGAGAAACAATGCACTTCCTCCCTTTCCCCTGGCGGACGGGATGTGGTCGGATTAGTGACCAATGGTGAGAGAGAGAGAGAGAGGCCACTACACTCCCTTTCCCCCGGCAGACGAGATGCGGCCGGATCAGTGACCAACGGTGAGAGAGAGAGAGGCCACCGCAACCTTGTGTGAGATACTATGAAGAGCGACAAACCAGGCAGGCAGGCTCCATTGTATATAGTGGAGCAGACTACCTTTTTCTCCATAAAAATCGTTTATATTCTATGTACGTGCCATTGAGCACTATAACTTTATTTAAAAATAACGCGGCAACGCGTCAAGTTGAACTTTGTTTCGTGCACGCGTGGTACATGACCTCCCTAGGTAAACAACCGCCACAGGCGTTCAAATTAGCACGTGGGCTGCCATTTCGTAAAGAAATGAGCTCCACCGTGTACCCGTGCGGGTGTGGCTGGGCACGAAGCGTGAGTACGTGCACAGTGCACCTATTCTCTTCTTGTGTACGTACACCACCTACGTGGGGTTGTGTGAGAGAGATACAAACCTAGAGAGATATAGTGTGTGGGTTCGTGAGAGTTTTTTTGGGGGGGTGTCAATCAAAGAATGTAACATATGCAATGTGTGTGAAATAGAGTCCTGGATATAACATATATATAGAGGGGGCGATCCACGAGAAGAGAGTGGAGGTATCATCGGCTTGAGGTGTCCACAGAATCGAAGAGAGGGATGATGATGTGTGTGTGTGTGCGCGCGCGATTGATAAAGAGTGTCATCGAATTTGTGTGTGCCCTTGTCAGAGATATAGAGTGGCTGGCCTAATGGAACGTGAGAGGGGACATGTGCAGTTTATCTCTGTGGCATGGATACCTACCTGCAGCGCTTGACTATTGGTGTGTGGTGGGGAAGGGGGAGGCCCAATTAACTATAGATGTACAATGGCTGGTATATGCGTGGAGGAGGAGAGAGGCCTACCTCATGTATTAAGGAGATCGATCTGCCTCATGTATTAAGGGAGATCGATCGGCATCCATGCATATGTGCAGGAGAGGAATAAGGTTGGGAGAGAGACAGAGCTAGAGTGTTGGAGCGGGTGGTAGTGGAGTTGCTTCTAACAAATGGTGGGATAGGCTTGCTAGAAAAATGGAGGGCACGCCCGCAATATCAATAAGAGAGGAGATGGCTACTTGTTGTCTCTGCACTTGCATGTGAGAGACGGGTCAGGAGTCATGCACGAATGATAGGGGGACGATATGGCTGTGATAAGCACACATAGCTACATAGGAATATCAATCGCCCTTTGTTAGAGAAAGGAGAGACAAAACTTGTGAGGTACGTCGATCGATGGGGGGGGGGGATAGTTGAAGTCGATCTAGGTATATGTTGGGAGATCGGTCGGTATACATGCATGTGTGTGTTAGAAGCAAATGAGGCACGAGAAGAAGGATAGAGAGAGAGGGATGCATCTAGGAGGTGGTACGAGAGGCATACTATATCGAGGGGGAAGGAGTGTGCGAGTACGAGATCGATGAAAAGAGTGGTGGGAGTGAGGCATGGACGGTGAAAAGAGAAGAGGGGAAGCTTGTGTTTGTGCTAGGCACACCTAGATAGAGAGGCATATCGATCGATGTGTGCCGTAAAGAAGGAGCTGGGAGGCCTACACACACCATGGGTGAACGACCTAAAGTGAAAAGACGAATTTGCGCGATGGAGCTAGGGAATGCTGAGGGAGGGTGAGAGGGATGCGGGTGTGTGCATGCACGAGAGAAAGTTAGCTCTAGCTACAAAGATAAGAGGATTGTGTGGGTGTAAAAGATGAATAGAGATCATACTTCATTATAAAAAGCGAATTCGGATATTTGAAGAATTTATCATAGTGTTTTAAACCGACGCATGTGTGAATATATATAACGGTGATACACATGGTATGGTTATGAACATGTTATACTACATATAATATATTTTATCTCTACTCTTATAAAAACGGAGTTATTGATGATGGTGTGCCTACCATCCTGCAATATAGGCCGTCCAATTTATATCTGGCGGATAGGAAGGAAACTATGGCATGTTTGAAAAAAGATACCCACACCCCTCTCCATATTTGCAAATTAGGCCCCTTGATCATGTTGATGTTCTGTGGAACGCATGGGCATCTTTCTAGTACTACGTATGATACATAGAACATTGATTATAATTTGGGCTAATGTGTGGCTTTTGCAGCTCAGGTCTAAATACTTGTCATAATGTAGGGGCGGGGCACTGTACTTTGTGTGATAAACACGGTGTACGTATGGAATATGGTTTAGATTATGAATATATAGTTAGTACATCAAATGTACTATTATTTGGAATCAACATCAAGTGTATTCAAAAAATAGAATTCGAGTTCATGTAGTACACAGAGTTCATATATATCTCTAATGTAATCATGCGATGTGCTATTAAGGTAATACACGAATGATGGTTGAAGTTGGCAACAATCATGATTGTAGATTCTTATTGAAATAGAGAAATGAATTCAAATTTAGTTCGAATTGCAGCGGTAGTATAGACATTTGGAATGCACTAAAATGTTGGTATGAGTAGGTTACATGCATTATACAGCAAGAGAAAAAATTTAATTGGACATAACATGGATTCATACTCCCTCCTTCCATCTATATAGGGCGTAATGAGATTTTTAAGACTACCTTTGACTATTGACAAGATTAATAGTACATGACATGCAAAATGTGAAAATTATATCATTGAAAGAACCTTTCACAAACGAATTTAACGGTGTGCTTTGTGTAAGTTGCATGTCATATATTATTGCTCTAATATTTGGTCAAAGTTAGCATCGAAAAGCGCATTAGGCCTTATATAGATGGAAGGAGGGAGTAGCTTTGAATAGCATTTGTATAGTAAAACGGGGCAAGACTCTCTCTTCGTGTGGTGTGAATAGTTTTATTTTTTTGTTTTCTTTTTGGTTGAGGGAAGTGCGAATTGATTTGGTACGTACAAGTACAATGTTACTACATGTTAGGCTTGTCCCTAAAATTCAACCCGCGTCTTGTTATATCCCGAAAATTCAGATATCGTGCTCCCAAAACTTGCGCCTTCACAACCCGCGCCTTGCTATCCCGAAATTACAACGCGCGCGAAAACTCCCTCCAGCTGACAAATCCCGACACGCGAAATCCCCCTGCTAACCCTGAGCCGAAAGGGCTGCTAGTTCAAATCGGTGGGGGGGGGGGTACTTTTGTAACACACCCTACATTTTGGACAAGCGCGTCCCTAAGTCATGCTTCACCCCCTCCCATCGCCTCCTTTTCGCCATTCGAAATCCCGGGACGCCATAACCTCTCCGCTCCAGCCGAGAAACCCCACCCTCCTCCGTCCGCCACCTCATCGCTGCCTAGCCGGAGCCTCTTCCCCAAAAACGTCGTCCACTGCAACAACTCGACGTCCCTCGTCCACCTCCCCGGATGAGGATCCGTCGTCCATCTCGTCGTCCCGCCGGTTCAGCCGCCCCATCCTCCACCTCCAAGGAGCTGCTCCGGCGATCGCCTCATCTATCGCGGCTGCTCCATCCCCAGAGCGCCGCCTTAACCTGCTCCACCGGAACCGCAACATCCTAACCGACTCCTCGGATGAAGCCGATGCCTACTCGACGCCACCAAAGAGGTTGTACACTCATCGCATCGCACTTTCTCCTTAACTCGACCACCCGGCACCAACGGTGCTCCATCCCGTACCCCCAAGGAGCGGCTACCTTGAAGCCGGCGCCGTGGGCGACATCTCCATGGCGGCTCTCCCCCAGTGTGAGGCCCCTTCGGCGGCGGCGTCCATACCAGCCAGATCTGCTGCTACTACTCTGGCTCTCGCTCGCTTGTGTTGTTGCTGCTGCTCTGGCTCTCGCTCGGTCGCTCGCTTCGCCCATTCTTGTTCAAGCATTCCCTCGCTCAGGTCTGCTGCTCTGCTCCTATTTAGCCACACTTCAGTCGACTGAATCGACTTTTGGGTCAGTCGATTTTCAGTGGTTGGGGGGACTTGCCGGAGTTAAGGAAGAACCACCCGCAGCGGGGACGGGGGCTCGCCGGAGAGGTACCCCACTATCTATCTTAGGGTTCAAGGTGGGGTGGCGGGGGCCTAGAGGGCTGGCCGGGGCGGCGGTGGGGAGTTGTTTCGGGGCGGCGAGGCGGCGCTGGGGCCGGCGGTTCGGTCGGTGGTGGCTGGCGGCTCAGGGGGGTGCAGGTTAAAGATGAACTGCATGCCCTCCCTAAACTACATGCCAAGTGCCTCTCTGCTACCATTGCATTCTGTTTCGATAGTAGCATTCAGATTCCACAGTAAATTTAAGTTTCGACAGTTAAGTTCAGAGTCAACAGTTTTTACCTCAATTGTTGTAGTCAGGTGGTTTTTGGTGATGTAAATTTTACATCTATTTTACATCATCTATTGGAGATGCTATTAGAATCACACTTGAAATTGACGATGTCTGTCTTATGCTGCTTCAGCCTTGACGTCTTACGGCTCACCGGAGCTACTCCAACGACAGAACAATCCATCACAACAGAGTAGTACCCTGGACGCCGTCTACAGATTCTTCAAATGTTTCTCCACACCTCCGACAGCCACCTCCACCTCAACTGCTTCAGCGACCAACCTAATGATGCTGAGGTCGACACGGCTACGGCAAAGAGGTTGTTGTCATGCCCAATATGCGATACTATCCTAAAGAGACTCAAAGGTCCCACCAAGGATAGAACCCCAAATTGATACGCTTTTGCAAGGTGGATATCATTACATCAACATAACATAATGGATGGGGATACATACAAGGCATACAAATGCCGCAAGGATACAATAATACATCATACATAAGATCAACATCCGACTATGGATGGAACAAAAACAGGAGCTAAAACGACATCCACCCTCCTAGCCCAGGCTGCCGACCTGGAACCTATCCCCTGATCGAAGAAGAAGCAGAAAAAGAACTCCAAAACAAGTAAACATCACTCTCACATCATGATCATCGCATAACCTGTACCTGCAACTGTTGTTGTAGTAAATTGTGAGCCACGAGGACTCAGCAATCCCATTACCATGGGTATCAAGACTAGCAAAGCTCAATGGGTAAGGAAGGGGTAAAGTGGTAAGGTTGCAGCAGCGACTAAGCATGATATGGTGGATAACATACGCAAATAAGAGCGAGAAGAGAAGCAACGGAATGGTCGTGAAGCTAGCAATGATCAAAAAGTGATCCTGAACTCCTACTTACGTCAAACATAACCCAAAACCGTGTTCCCTTCCCGGACTCTGCCGAAAAGAGACCATCACGGCTACACACGCGGTTGATGCGTTTTAATTAAGTCAAGTGTCAAGTTCTCTACAACCGGATATTAACAAATTCCCATCTGCCACATAACCGCGGGCACGGCTCTCGAAAGTTTATACCCTGCTGGGGTGTCCCAACTTAGCCCATCACAAGCTCTCACGGTCAACAAAGGATATTCCTTCTCCCAGGAAGACTCGATCAGTCTCGGAACCGGTTACAAGACATTTCGGCAATGGTAAAACAAGATCAGCAAAGCCGCCCGCTGTGCCGACAAATCCCGATAGGAGTCGCATGTACCTCGTTCTCAGGGCACACCGGATAAGTCATGCTACGAGTAAAACGAGCCCTCAAGTTTCCCCAAGGTGGCCCCGTAGGTTGCTCGGTTTGGACCAACACTCGAAGGAGCACTGGCCCTGGGGGGTTAAATAAAGGTTACCCTTGGGTTCCCGAAACCCAAGGGAAAAAGGCTTAGGTAGGAAAATGGTAAAACCAAGGTTGGGCCTTGCTGGAGGAGTTTTATTCAAGGCGAACTATCAAGGGGGTCCCATAAATCACCCAACCGCGTAAGGAACACAAAATCAAGAACATAACACCGGTATGACGGAAACTAGCGCGTCAAGAGTGGAACAAAACACCAGGCATAAGGCCGGGCCTTCCACCCTTTACCAAGTATATAGATGCATTAATTAAATAAGAGATATTGTGATATCCCAACATAATCCTGTCCATCCTGGAGCAATCTTCAACTTCACCTGCAACTAACAACGCTATAAGAGGGGTTGAGCAAAAGCGGTAACATAGCCAAGCAACGGTTTGCTAGGAAGGTTGAAAAAGGTTAGAGGCTGACATGGCAATTTGGGAGGCTTGAAGAGCAAATGATAGGTCACGCAGCATAGCGATAGAACGAAGCAACTAGCATAGCAATGATAGTAGTGAGATCCAGGGTGACGGTCATCTTGCCTAAAATCCCGCTAGGAAGAAGAACGAGCCCATGAAGAAGATGAAGCCACGAAGACGAACCAAGCATAGACGAACGAATCCTCACGATCGCAACGAAACAGGAACTAACGAGAAGGAGCACCACCGGAAAGAAGCAAACAAGGTAAACACACAACACATGAACATGACATGATGCACAACCAATCATGACACATGAAAAAGGCTACATGAAGCTACTCATGGCAAGAGATGATGCATAATAGAACAACACATCAAAGCAAGTTAAATGAGGCCGGAAACAACATATAACTAATCCGGTAAGTCCTCATATGCAAATTTAGTATTTGGTACTGATCTGAATAAACCTTATGTTCAAGTTGTTAAACAGAAAGTTAAGATTCACCAAGATGATCTACATGAAATTCTAGTCAAGTTCCATATAAAGTTCATTTAGTTCGGAGCTACGGCCAAGAAGATATGAGCAAAACAAGTTAAACATTAAATCGATGCAAAATGCATTCAAACATCAAGCAAACACTCTCAAAACATGCATGCGACATGATAAGATGAAACTCCATGCAATTCTAAGCAAGTTTCATATAGAGCATGCTCAAAACGGAGCAATGGTGCAACACATACACATGAAACAAGTTTAAAGGACAAGCTGTTCAAAACAGCAACTAGGCATCTTACAAACATCAAAACAACATGCTACATCACCTCTGCATGAATACAAATGGCATGGACGTGATGTACAGATGAAGCATAACAAAACATGAACACTGAGCTATCTCCAGACAACACTATAACATGCTCAAAAGACATGGCAAGATTCCAAATAATAACAGTTCACAGACTTGGCACGAAATCACTGAGCATGACAGAAATAACATCAGGTTGCAATGTTTATAGCTATCAATCAATGTGTTACAGCAAGCTAACATGGCAAAACAGAGCACGGCATGCTAATACTAAAGACAAACAATAAAACTCCCTTACTGAACTAATTCCAAAGATTAACAGAAAAGATGGTAGGATCCATGCAAACAGGGCAAATGATATGACAGATTTAGACATGGCAGGAACAACGATAAGTAGGCATGTTGGTGAGCTTGTACAAGTCACCACAGAGATATACATGGCATATGAATTCAACCAATAGTACGACGACTTAATTATGAAGCTAAAAATGGAAAGAGCAAGATCATAGGGCGCATGGATCACTAGCAAAACACATTGCAAAACTGAACTTAATGTTAACAGGCTGACAGCAACATTATTTAGCAATTTGATAGCATAATTACGACAAGCTATAGCAAGCTATAAATGAAACCAAGGGTACGGATGGATAGATCATGACATGTGAAACAAAACATCCTTAGTGAACATCTCCATATTATGCATAGAATGACTTGTAGCAGCAGGTTTACATAGAATCATGATATAACAGATTCAGCCTAGCAAAACAGTAACAGCAAGTACCCTACTTCACGAGCTTGATGCACTCACCACAAGGCATGAAAAAATACATGGATTGCACCACTGTAAAGATGGCATGATGTAGCTCAAAACTCATGTAGACATCTATCTCATAGGATGAACACAAAAATGCAATGAAAAAGACAAAACAACAAGTTCTGTTAACAGACAGCAGGTTAACATCATATAGCACTCTTGCAACAATGATTAGGGCGTCAAGATGGACTTAAACAAGCATGCCACAATGTAATGAAATGAAGAGCATCTCACAATGAAAATTTTGATATATCATGAATGCAAAACGGAGTAGTATACACCAAGTTACCATATGATGAAGATGCACATATTAAATGAAGTTTCAGGGACGCGCGATTTTTCCAGGAAAAAAACAGGTGAGCGCAAAGTAACTATACGACGCCCGGGGAGGGATTTCGTGGGTTCTCACCAGAGCGGGCCGAGGCCCAGGGTCGGCAGGGAAGTCGGGTTGGGGTGGCTTGGCCGGTGGGGTGCTGGACTGGGCCGACCCACGAAGCCGAGGCGAGGGCGCAACCCACGTCGGAAGGAGGAAGGCATTGGAGGCGCGAGGCCATGGCAGGGGCGTCGGCGCTGTAGGACTCCGGCCACGGCCAGCGGCGGAGCAGGCCAGAGCGGGGCGGCGCTGACCAGATTCGGTCCGATCCGGTGGAGAACGGGGCAGGGTATCCATTCCCAGAACCGGCGAGGTCCATCAGCGACGGGCAGTGCAGGGATGAAGGCGGCGGTTCCGGGTCTCATGCGCGGGGATGCAGGCATGCAGATCTGAGCGGCTTGTAGGGGAGGACGGGCGCGGGGTCCGCGGCACTGGTGGTCGCTCGCGGTGGTTGCGGCGAGGCCGCCGGTGAGGACGGGGAGAGGATGGGGAGAGGAGCTCCGGCGAGGGCCTCGGGGAGCCAAGGCGCGGGGCGGCGCTCAGGCACGGGAGGTTCGGGCGAGACGTGGCGGCTTCGGGCCTGGATAGGCTCGAGGCGGGCTCCAGATTGGCCCTGAGGTCCGCGGCAAAGTGGGGGCTTAGGGAGGCGACGTGGTGGCGCAGGAGAAGCTGGCGGGCGTGAGGATGGCGGCGCTGGCCTGTGGCATCGCGCCAAGTGGCGGCCGGTGGGCTGGGGAGGTTGGTGGCACGGCCCCCGAGGTGGGAGGAGGCTAGGGGATGATTTGGGGGCACGGTTTTTGAGAAGAAGGATGGAGAAGGCCAGAATTGGCAAGGGAAGTGGGTTTAAATTGGAAATGGGGGTTAGGGTTAGGGGTTTTAGCCCGTTTCGGACCGTACGATCTCGATCGTGCGGCTCTGAGCGGAGGAGGGGATAGCTGGGCCAGATTAGAGTGGGTGTGGGCTGTGAAAAGAGGCCTTAGGCTGAGAAGAGAGAAGAGAAGGGCAGCCCAGCGGGAGTTTTGCTGACCGAAACGTCCGACGATTAATCCGGCAACGGTGCCGCTACGGATGACGGTTGGGCTATCAAACGGACTCCGAATGGGACGAAATTTTGCAGGCGGTCTGTCTGCACTATAATAAGACCGCACGCCAACCTTCAGCCCGTTCCGAGAACATTTTTATGCCACTTATAAAATAATATTTTGGAGGTGCCACAGCCGCGTGCGAGTGTGGTTGGGCTCGGAATGGACAACGGAGAGAACCGGGGAAACCAGAATGGATGCAAGTTTTGAAAAACATGCAAATGACATGCATATGATGACATGGCAAAGTGCAACACGCAAGCAAATGACATGGCAATGACAGTGAATAATTGGAAGCCACCTGGCGCATCAGACTCGGGGCATTACAACTCTCCTCCACTAACAAGAGATCTCATCCCGAGATCTTAGGAATGAGACGGAAGAGAAAGAGGAAGAGGTGAAGTAAGAACACAAGAGAGAAGATGAACAAAGTCGAGAGCACTCGGTTAGAAAAGATGAACGGCGAATATGACGAGAATAAAAAGCTCATGGAATAAGGCAGACTCTGAAACCACTCCGGTTAGAACAAGATAGAAAAGGAATGAATAAAAGAATTTCGGCAACACTTTGGCTGAAAATGGAAGGATTAGGACATGAACTTCACCCAATGAGATCGCACTTGACGAGATGAACAATGCAATGCCTGTGGAAGAATTGAAAGAATGGAATGAAAAGAACTTAGAAGGAAGATTGAATGGAGTTGTTGAGAAAATCAACAACGAAAGAATAAGCTTGTTGTGGACTTATCAAAAACAACTCAAAACTTGAGGTGAAATTATACCACAACCAATGTCTGAATAGCTGAGAAGAACGAAGAAATGCAAAACTCCACTTCAGAAGAATACGAAGAATTAATTGCACTTCGAGACGTGAGAAGAAAAGATACTTGAACTCCTCCAAAAAAATCTTTATGAACTCTTGAAGAACGAATTAAATCATGAAGAACCACCATGAAGAACTCCGGTGACAAAAGGATGATGAGATAGAAATGAAGGATGAAAGAATAAGATTCAAGCCTTGCGGTGATTTAGATGGAGGTTCCGACGAAATGACCGAGGAAATTTGAACTCCGGAAAAGAAAAATGAAAACACTTGGAACTAGAATTTATTCCTCAAGAACAAACTCTGAAGGAAGGGATTACTTGACAATGATGAAATAAGAATAAGAATTATGTTATGCTTATCCTCATCAAATTTAATTGATGACAACCGGACTTGGCATGCAACTTATTCTTGTTGAAAAAGGATTAAGGGGAATGTGGCACAAAACTTGAGAAAGTCATCATGAGCCACCGGTAGATTGGAAAAAATGAATGGATTAATATGATAATCAAAGAAAAAGAATCTTGAACGAACCACCGTAAGAATTCAAAAATGACTGATGAAAGATAATGAATCACCCGGTAGAATTAGAAGAACAAATATGCTTGACGGGAATTAGAAGAATATCTGACAAACGGAATAATTTGAAAGAATAACATGAAGCGAGAACCACGAATCTTCGAGAGAATGGGCAAGATTTAGAGAAACTCTTCTTTGGTCTTCAAATGACGACGAGAAACACCACCAAAATTACTGAGATACTCCGGTAGAATGGGAAGCGGGAAGCCAAGAGGTTGAACCCAAGATGAAAAGAATTTGAATGATATCTTGGAGAAGGCATGTGACTGATGGGATCCATTCTTACGTCACACTTGAAAAGAATTTGAGCATAACTCCAGGAGAATTAGAAGAGTCAGGTAAGATCCTGGGAAAAGACCTGTGGGTTAGGGCCCACTGAAGAGAAAAAATACGATTGGAAAGGATTGTTGAAGAGATAGATGATACACCAGAACAATTGAAATATTAGAATGAGGTGACAACCTCAAATTAATTGGAACACAGACGAATCTCCTGAGATGTCTTCCGAACTCCTGAATGATTGAATGGCGAGAGGCAAACAAACATGGAAAACACTTGATCTAAGGAAAAGAATGTGATCAACCGAAAAACTTTAATTGAGTCCACCGGAAAAAGACATGAAGAATGCCAAACAAAAGAGAATTCACCGATTGAAACAATTGACGAAAGACTGAAGAGGCTCCACAACAATGAAATTGATGCTCAAAAGAGACTCAGGCTCCGGGAAGAAGAGGGTGGGAGGGCGGGAAAACAAAGGCAACTTGGAAGGAGAAAACCCGATGAATAACTTCAAGAGGAAACACCGGTTGAAAGAAAGCAAAGGCTTCGCACGAGTAGGATGGATACTTGATTATGGACTCCGGCTCCAAGAAGAAAAGTAGTGGGCGGGTGGGAAAAGAAGACAACTGAGGGCAGAGAAACAACTTCGTTGAGAGCGAACTGAGGATTGAACTTGCACAAACAAAGATAGTCGAATCTCCTTGACGAGAAAAGCACCGAATGAAAAGAGTTGAGAACCAACGAACAAAAAACTAAGTGTGTGATCCTAAGAAAATTTGAAGGGTAAGAGAAGTAATTCAAAACACCTACGTCAAGATTCCTCACCAGAGCGACGAAGGGGCCGAGGAGTAAAAAGTATTCCTACTCTCTGATATAACTAGACTACGAAAAGTTTTCTTCTAGACTCGACAACGGCCAACTACGAACAATCAAGGGGGGCTCCTATGGTCGGTCGAGGCTCTGATACCAACTTGTCACACCCAATATGCGATACTATCCTAAAGAGACTCGAAGGTCCCACCAAGGAAAGAGCCGCATATTGATACGCTTTTGCAAGGTGGATATCATTACATCAACATTACATAATGCATGGGGATACATAAAAGGCATACAAATGCCGCAAGGGTACAACAATACATCATACATAAGGTCAACATCCGACTACGAATGAAACACAAACAGGAGCTCAAACGACATCCACCCTGCTAGCCCAGACTGCAGACCTGGAACCTATCCCCTGATCGAAGAAGAAGCAGAAGAAGATCTCCAAAACAAGTAAACATCACTCTCGCGTCATGATCATCGCATAACCTGTACCTGGAACTGTTGTTGTAGTAAACTGTGAGCCACAAGGACTCAGCAATCCCATTACCATGGGTATCAAGACTAGCAAAGCTCAATGGGTAAGGAAGGCGTAAAGTGGTGAGGTTGCAGCAGCGACTAAGCATGATATGGTGGCTAACATACGCAAATAAGAGCGAGAAGAGAAGACACAGAATGGTCGTGAAGCTAGCAATGATCAAAAAGTGATCCTGAACTCCTACTTACGTCAAACAAAACCCAAAACCGTGTTCACTTCCGGGACTCCGCCGAAAAGAGACCATCACGGCTACACACGCGGTTGATGCATTTTAATTAAGTCAAGTGTCAAGTTCTCTACAACCGGATATTAACAAATTCCCATCTGCCACATAGCCGTGGGCACGGCTCTCGAAAGTTTATACCCTGCAGGGGTGTCCCAACTTAGCCCATCACAAGCTCTCACGGTCAACGAAGGATATTCCTTCTCCCATGAAGACCCGATTAGTCTCGGAATCCCGGTTACAAGACATTTCGACAATAGTAAAACAAGACCAGCAAAGCCGCCCGATGTGCCGACAAATCCCAATAGGAGTCGCACGTACCTCGTTCTCAGGGCACACCGGATAACTCAAGCTACGAGTAAAACCAGCCCTCAGGTTTCCCCGAGGTGGCCCCGCAGGTTGCTCAATTCGGACCAACACTCGAAGGAGCACTGGCCCGGGGGGTGAGGGAGTCCTGGGCTAGGGGGTGTCTAGATAGCCGAACTATCATATTTGGCCGGACTCCAAGACTATGAAGATACAAGATTGAAGACTCCGTCCCATGTCCGGATGGGACTTTCCTTGGCGTGGAAGGCTAGCTTGGCGATACGGATATGTAGATCTCCTACCATTGTAACCGACTCTGTGTAACCCTAGCCCTCTCCGGTGTCTATATAAACTGGAGGGTTTTAGTCTGTAGGACGAACAACAATCATACCATAGGCTAGCTTCTAGGGTTTAGCCTCTCTGATCTCGTGGTAGATCTAATCTTGTACTACCCGTATCATCAATATTAATCAAGCAGGAGTAGGGTTTTACCTCCACCGAGAGGGCCGAAACTCGATAAAAACATCGTGTCCCTTGTCTCCCGTTACCATCCGCCTAGACGCAGTTCGGGACCCCTACCCGAGATCCGCCAGCTTTTGACACCGACATTGGTGCTTTCATTGAGAGTTCCTCTGTCGCCACCTTTAGGCCCGATGGCTCCTTCGATCATCAACAACGACGCGTCCAGGTGAGACTTTTCTCCCGGACAGATCGTCGATTCGGGCGGCTTTGCATCGGGCCAACTCGCTTGGCCATCTGGAGCATATTGAAAGCTACGCCCCTGGCCATCAGGTCAGATTTGGAAGTTAGAACTATACGGCTGACGTCTGCGGAGACTTGATCTTCGACGGGTTCGAGCCACAGCCAAGCGTGCCGCGACCGTCACGATGGGCATGATCTAGCTCTCTGCGGACAAGGCCTCGAGGTCGATGAAGTGCCCGCCCGACCTCGAGCTCGAGCCGATGCGCCGACGAGGACGGTGGCTGGACACCGCCCGGGGCTGCTAATTCTACGGCGATAGAGCCGAATACCAACCCTGTCCTTTGTGAAGCTCGTGACTCCAAGGTGCCGGACTCCTCTCCGGACTCCAAACCTTTCGCGCCCCTGCCAATCGAATCCGATTGGGCGCCGATCATGGAGTTCACCGCTACGGACATCTTTCAACACTCGCCCTTCGGTGACATCCTAAACTCGCTAAATTCTCTCTCTTTATCAGGAGAGCCCTGGCCGAACTACGGTCAGGAAGGTTGGGACACGGACGACGAAGAAATTCAAGGCCCACCACCACCCACTTCGTAGCCACTGTCGATGACTTAACCGACATGCTAGACTTCGACTCCGAAGACATCGACGGTATGGACGACGATGCAGGAGACAACCAAGAACCAGCGCCTACAGGGCACTGGAAGGCCACCTCAACTCACAGTGTATACATGGTGGATACACATAAAGGAAGCGATAACAAGGAACAACGGGACGCTGCAAAGGAGCATTCCTTCAAAAAGCAGTCAAAACGGCAACGTAAGCGCCGCTCAAAGTCCCGCCTCGACAAAGACAGCACCCATACAAACCCAGCCATAGAGCAGGGCGAACCGGTGGACGACGAACATGCCCTCAAGCAACCATCCGAACAGGATAACTTGGATAAACAATCCGTCCCCGGCAAGGATAACAGTCCAGACGATCTCACTCCGGACACATCGTTGGAGCAGAAGAACCTCGACAAAGGCTCGCCACTACACGTAGTCTAGAGAAGCAGAAGCGGAAGCTCAAAACAGCGGAAGACACACTCAGAATGAGATGGAGCAAAGTACTCAACACCGTAGATAAATACGGCGATAGTAGCCAAACAAAGAGCTATCCGGAGCGCAAACTACTGCCCGAATTTGACGAAGAGGCCGTAGAGCCCTCACAATCAAAGAACAAAGAGGCCGCCCGGTCGGATAGATGACCGCATGGCAAACATAGAGCGGCAAGCGGCATCACACACAAGCCGGCGCGCGATCCGCATAAGGATCCGCACCAAAAGGATGGCCCAGTTAGGTCTATCTATGGGCCAAGAAAGCAAGCTCTAGAAAGCAATGCAACACGTCGAGTATTCGAACACCATGGCACACCCAAATACATGGGCGCCGCACACCCCCTATGTTTCACCGATGAGGTGTTGGATCATGAATTTCCAGCAGGATTCAAGCCCGTAAACATAGAGGCATACGACGGAACAACAGACCCTGGAGTCTGGATTGAGCATTATATCCTGCACATACACATGGCTAGAGGAGATGACCTCCACGCCATAAAATACTTACCCCTCAAGCTCAAAGGGCCAGCTCGACATTGGCTCAAAAGCCTCCCAGAAAATACCATTGGAAGTTGGGAAGAGCTCGAGGATGCGTTTCGGGCAAATTTTCAGGGGACTTATGTCCGCCCTTCGGATGCAGACTAAGTCACATAACTCAACAGCCCGAAGAGTCAGCCCACAAATTTTGGAACAGGTTCCTCACCAAAAGGAACCAAATAGTCGACTGTCCGGACGCCGAAGCCTTAGCAGCTTTCAAACACAACGTCTGAGACGAATGGCTCGCCAGACACCTTGGCCAAGAAAAGCCGAGAACAATGGCCACACTAACAAGCCTCATGACCCGCTTTTGCGCCGGAGAGGATAGCTGGCTGGCAAGGTGCAGCACCAGCGACCCAAGTACATCCAAAGTCAGGGATGGAAATGGGAAACCACAACGTAGCAAGGACCAGCGCCGGACCAAGGGAAACAGTCCGAAGAGCACGACAGTCAACGCCAGATTCAAAAGCTCTCGGCAGAACAACAAAAAACTGCCTCTTAAGGACAACAGCGACGAGCTATCCAACCTAATCAAAATCTTGGACAAGATATGCCAGATCCATAGTACTCCCGGGATGCCTGCAAACCATACCCACAGAGATTGTTGGGTCTTCAAGCAGTCCGGCCGACTTAACGCCGAACACAAGGGGCTCGACACACCAAGTGAGGACGACGACGAACCCCACAAGCAGAGCACCGGAAAACAAAAGAATTTCCCACAAAAGGTCAAAATAGTAAACTCACTTCAAGTGACAAAAGGGAAAAACAGAGCGGCGCCGACTGAAACACGCGCCGCACGGTCCACCCCAGCGGAGTCCCGACACTGGATGTCAAAACCAATCACCTTAGACCATCAGGATTACTCCGGAAGTATCCGGAACGCAGGATGGACGGCTTTGATATTAGATCCTATAATCGACGGACTACAATTTACACAAGTCCTAATGGACGGCGGTAGTGATCTAAACCTGCTATATCAGGACACAATCCGCAGAATGGGGATAGACCCAACAAAAAGTCGCCATAGCAACACTTCCTCTAAAGGAGTGATACCAGGCCCATATGCCCATTGTACGGGCTCTCTACTACTAGAAGTTGTGTTCGGCTCATCCGACAACTGCCGTCGCGAAAAGTTAGTCTTCCACATCGCCCCATTTAAAAGTAGCTATCAAGCACTATTGGGGCGCGAAGCTTTCGCCCGCTTCAACGCAATACCATGTTACGCATCTCTTAGACTTAAAATGCTCGGTCCACGCGGCATCATCTCATTAAAGGGAAACTTCGAGTGTCCCTCGAATACGGAAGAACGTGAGACTGCCTTGACAGCCACACATTAATCCGGCTTTGCTGATCAAAGCACCTAAACAGGTCATTCAGACCCCGGACATGGTTAGGCGAGTCCGGCATAAATAAACAATGGGCTTACTAGCCGTGTACCCCCTTACAAGGGGCTCCACGCATGTACAACAAGAGACAATAAAGCTCAATTTTATTCATTTTTTGAATCATACTTTGTTTAGTTTAAAATACATTTTTTGCACGATCTCTTTTTTCTCAACTAAGTTCTTCTCTTTTACAGATGAACGTCGTGCTATACCCGTCCTGGATATGGCACAATGGAGACACAGGCGCAGACATGCAGCGACCCGTTGTAAGGATTCTTTTCAGATTAAGACCCTGTGTAAACCTTTTTTACTCTCTCTTGTTGTTACACATCTCCCAGTTTCTTGCTATAACCGAGGAGGAGGCTGGCGTTTTGGCATCGGCCACGTCAGAAATTTTTGCATGTACCTGGACACTAGGGGCTTAGGGCATTGTTCTGCCCGTTTTCATAAAGACCGAATACCTTAGGGAGTGTTCGGCGTCTCGAGTTAGGCCTTATATGCATCAGCTCGAATCATGTCTTTGGTCAAATGTTGGGTTTGCCCGGCTCGTGTTTTGCTGCCTTACGCCCGCTCTATCGCTAACCCGCACCGGAGAACTATCGCGATCATGCCCCGTTCGCCTGGTGAGCACCTCAAGAGAGAAAGCCGAAAACCGATCGTCATGATATAGCGTGAGACTGGTCAACCATCGATGACCCACCGAATGTTTAGAATTCTCCGATTAACGAAGGACCGTTTCGGTCAGCACATAAGTGCCGAACCGAGAGCGCTGCCCTTAGGGGCTATATAGTAGCCCCACCATCGAACTCCTATGGCTAAGTGAAAGTGATAAAGCATAATAGTCCGGATGCCTAGTTTTCACGCTATCACCTCCTTCATGTGACCAAGACACCGGGTTAAGTGTGAAAATGCGCTTTTTTTTTAGAACACCCCGCACTATGTGCGTGAAAAAGTCAAGACTGCCATCTTTCAGGTTATATACACATATACATTAATGGCCGCACAAGAGGTAGCTCAATACTTGAACGCGCAAGTATAAAATGCCCTTATATTATATTGAAACATCGTTTCACAAATCATACAAGTCATTAGAACATAATATCCTTTGAGCATTGCGTCTTTATTAAACGAGTGCCCTGCAGGACTTCCTCAAAATAGTGCTCGGCAGGTACTCGGCTTCTGTCCGAATCCCGAGATGCAACGTCGGTGGCCTTCATCTCTGCCCAGTATGTTTTGACACAGGCAAGAGCCATCCGCGCACCCTCTATGCATGTCGACCGCTTCATTGCATCGATATGCGGCGCCGCACCAAGGAACTGCTGCACCAAGCCAAAATAACTCTTCGGCTCGGGCCCTTTCGGCCACAAATGAGTCACGACATCCTTCATAGCAAGTCCGGACAACCTATTCAGCTCAGCCCATTCGGCCAAACGATCGGTCAATGGAAGTGGACGCTCTGGACTATGGAACTGAGACCAAAAAAGCTCTTCCATTCCGTGATCCTTTTGGCCTCGGAAGTGTGCGATCGTGTCTGCGGCACTCGCCGCCAAATCCAGATAAGCATCCTCCGCACCCCACATCTGGCCCAACTGAGCATACTTCGGATCCGTGAACTTCCTCCACAGCAGAAAGGGCTTTCCAGCCGCGATATCCCCGGCTTGACGTAGCTCCTCCTTAATAGCTCTCATTGCAGAGCGGGCATCCTTGGCTTCGGCAGTGACCTTCTTCAGGCCCTCTTGCTCCGCTCGACGTTCTTTTTCAAGAAACTCGCAGTGGTCGGTAGCATTCTTCAACTTCCCGGCCATCCTGGCCATTTCCTCCCTGCTTCGGCAGTGAGTAGCCTGTTCGGCTTTTAGCTCTTCGGCCGCCCTCAAGGCAACCGCATCACTTTTTCTGGCTTGCTCCTTGACTCGGGCTAGCTCCGCCCGAAGGTTCTCCATAGCAGCGGCACCATCTGCATAAAGCATACATGTTGCAAGGCATGGGTGTCAAGCTCCCTTACCAGGTGTCCGCGAAGAAGTTGCATACCTTGTGACTCGTCAAGCCGCTTATTGACAAGCGCGATGTCCGCATCCGCCACGTCAAGTTGCCGCTTCAGTTCGGCAAATTGATCAGTCCGGCTAGCCACCGGACACTCCGCCACCTATATAGGACAGGCGACATCTTACAACTGAGATTATGATCCTCGGCGCGCTGTCACTTTCGACAACGTACCGAGTCTCAGGGGCTACTATCTATACAGGGTGCATTCTATATGCAAAACTGCCGAAGGTATATCATTTTCGTAGCTCAAACCCCGCCAAGAACTTCGACGGCTTCATGTAATCTGCTCTCAGCGGATGAAATCCTTTCAATCACCATACCCATTAACGCACGGTGATCTTCTGAGATAGACGCTCGCCCGAGCAGATCCTTCAGCTCCTCCGACCGTACACCAATTGGTGCCGGACCTCCCAGCCCCGCCGGACTCGGGGAAACGCTCCGTGACGACACCTTAGGGTCATCCACTCCGCATGACAGTGCGGCAGATGGAGGAGTTTCGCTCTCCATCATCTCCGAACGAAGATCCCCTGAAGATGAGTTCTGCTGAGAAGGGCTGAGATCCGAACTACAAGGTAAAACTTCGGTTATCTTCGTAAATAAAACAGGATGTCCTTATTACAAAACTCCCTTTCTACTTACGGCTCATTGGAGGGCTGATTCCTTGGGGAAATAGTGCGGCCGGAGCTTCTCTGGCGCAGACCCTCCGTGAAGATTTCTTCCCCCGCTTTGAGGCCTTGACCTCCGGATCCTCAGAAGCAGTCCTCTTCTCCCCCTGGATGGAGGGATTCTCGATCCCCCCTTCCTTGAAAGCCTCCTTCGCGGAGGCAGTAGCTTCCTTGTTCCCCCCTTTGCCCTCTTCCAAAGGCGCAGCCTCCAGCATCTTGGTTAACACAGGATCCGACGTGGTCTCAGGGAGGGGGGTTGGACACCTTATTAGTTTTGCTTTCGCTATCCACTCCTGTTCAAGGGACAGCTCTTTAAAGGGCAAGTTTATGATAAATGTACAGATAGCGTGTCCGGGCAAAGGGCTACTTACTTGAGTATCCGGGCGATTGCAGCTCAGACCTGCGTCCTCGGTCAAATCCGGACACATTTCTTGTGATCCGAAGAACAGTTTATACATCTCCACGGGCGTCGTGACCATGAAGTGTTGGAGAGCTGGTGGTCCCTCCGGATTAAATTCCCACAGGCAGAGGGGGTGATGTTTGCATGGCAGAAGGCACCGAATCAGCATGACCTGCGCCACTACGACTAGATTGATCTCTCTCTCTTGGAGGTCTCAAATACGACCCTGCAGTAGAGGAACGACCTTGGACGGCCCCCAGTCGAGCCCTCTGTTGACCCATGACGCCAGCCGCTGTGGAGGACCCGGGATGAAGGCAGGTGGCGCCACCCATTTGGTGCCCCTGGGAGTGGTGATGTAAAACCACTCTTGTTGCCATAAACCGAGCACCTCTTGAAAAGAGCCCTCGGGCCATGGAGCGTCAGCATTTTTTCTTATAACAGCCCCTATGCACTCTGTCTGCTGCCCCTTGATCATCTTCGGCTCCACTTTGAAGGTCTTGAGCCACAATCCGAAGTGAGGGGTAATGTGGAGGAAGGCTTCGCATGCGACAATGAACGATGAGATGTGGAGGATGGACTTCGGATCCAAGTCATGGAATTCCAGCCCATAATAAAACATGAGCCCCCTCATGAAGGGGTCCGTCGGGAAGCCTAAACCCCGAAGGAAGTGAGACATGAACACCACGCTCTCACCAGGCTCGGGAGTAGGAATAACCTGCCCTTGGGCAGGCAGCCTATGTGAAATTTCGCCGGTTAGATACCTGGCGTCTCTCAGCTTTAGCACGTCTTCTTCCGTGACGGAGGAAGTCATCCATCGGCCTTGCAGGTCGGAGCCGGACATCATCGAAGGTCCGAAGCGCCTGAATCTGGATCTTTGGGTGTTGGAACTCAAGGCGAGGGGCGGATTCGATTGAGATTAAAAGAAAGGAGCAGGCCTTGGTCTCGTTATAAAGAGGTTGAATACCAAGAGCCCTCCCCGTGGCCGTTTGGGACTCGCCTTCGATAGAGGGGGCGTGCCAACGGGCACGGTTGGGTTACCCACGCCCGTATTGATGAGGATCGCGGGATAAGGGGGCATGATCTCCGCTTTGATAAGACGTGCCAAGGAAACCGCCTCGCTAAACGCGCTGAGGTGGGATAGCGAAAAACGATTCGAATAAAGGCCTGGCCGTGGTGTGATGTCATGCCGCGGAATACGTCAGCAGATCTGTGTAAAGATTATTCTCTCTACGGTGGTATGTGGAACTTGTTTTGTAGAGCCGGACACTATCCTTGTGTTTAAAATCTTCTATGAAGTATTCGGAGGAGGAACCCACCTTGCAATGCCGAAGACAATATGCGCGCAGGACTCGTCGTCATTGAAGCCTGGTTCAGGGGCTAGTGAGGGAGTCCTGGGCTAGGGGGTGTCCGGATAGCCGAACTATCATCTTTGGCCGGACTCCAAGACTATGAAGATACAAGATTGAAGACTCTGTCCCGTGTCCGGATGGGAGTTTCCTTGGCATGGAAGGAAAGCTTGGCGATACGGATATGTAGATCTCCTACCATTGTAACCGACTCTGTGTAACCCTAGCCCTCTCCGGTGTCTATATAAACCGGAGGGTTTTAGTCCGTAGGACGAACGACAATCATACCATAGGCTAGCTTCTAGGGTTTAGCCTCTCTGATCTCGTGGTAGATCTACTCTTGTACTACCCATATCATCAATATTAATCAAGCAGGAGTAGGATTTTACCTCCACCGAGAGGGCCCGAACCTGGGTAAAAGCATCGTGTCCCTTGTCTCCTGTTACCATCCGCCTAGACGCACAGTTCGGGACCCCTACCCGAGATCCGCCGGTTTTGACACCGACAGGGGGGTTAAATAAACATGACCCTCGGGCTCCGGAAACCCAAGGGGAAAACGCTTAGGTAGGCAAATGGTAAAACCAAGGTTGGGCCTTGCTGGAGGAGTTTTATTCAAAGCGAACTGTCAAGGGGGTCCCATAAATCACCCAACCGTGTAAGGAACGCCAAATCAAGGAACATAACACCGGTATGACGGAAACTAGGGCGGCAAGAGTGGAACAAAACAGCAGGCATAAGGTCGAGCCTTCCACCCTTTACCAAGTATGTAGATGCATTAATTAAATAAGAGATATCGTGATATCCCAACATAATCCTGTCCATCCTGGAGCAATCTTCGACTTCACCTGCAACTAACAGCGCTATAAGAGGGGCTGAGCAAAAGCGGTAACATAGCCAAGCAACGGTTTGCTAGGAAGGTTGAAAAAGGTTAGAGGCTGACATCGCAATTTGGGGGGCTTGAAGAGCAAATGATAGGTATCATAGCAAGCGATAGAACAAAGCAACTAGCATAGCAATGATAGTAGTGAGATCCAGGGTGACGGTCATCTTGCCTGAAATCCCGCTAGGAAGAAGAACTAGTCCATGAAGAAGATAAAGCCACGAAGACAAACCAAGTGTAGACGAACGAATCCTCACGATCGCAACGAAACAGGAACTAACGAGAAGGAGCACAACCGGAAAGAAGCAAACAACAAGGTAAACACACAACACATGAACATGACATGATGCACAACCAATCATGACGCATGAAAAAGGCTACATGAAGCTACTCATGGCAAGATATGATGCATACAAGAATAACACATCAAAGCAAGTTTAAATGAGGCCGAAAACAACATATAACTAATCCGGTAAGTCCTCATATGCAAATTTGGTATTTGGTACTGATATGAATAAACCTTATGTTCCAGTTGTTAAACAGCAAGTTAAGATGCACCAAGATGATCTACACGAAATTCTAGTCAAGTTCCATATATAGTTCATTTATTTCGGAGCTACGGCCTAGAAGATATGAGCAAAACAAGTTAAACATGGCATTGATGCAAAATGCATTCAAACATCAAGCAACCACTCTCAAAACATGGATTCAACATGATAAGATGAAACTCCATGCAATTCTAAGCAAGTTTCATATAGAGCATGCTCAAAACGGAGCAACGGTGCAACACATACACATGAAACAAGTTTAAAGCACAAGCTGTTCAAAATAGCAACTAGGCATCTTACAAACATCAAAACAACATGCTACAGCACCTCAACATGAAGACAAATGGCATGGGCGTGATATACAGATGAAGCATAACAAAACATGAACACTGAGATATCTCCAGACAACAATATAACATGCTCAAAAGGACATGGCAAGATTGCAAATAATAACAGTTCACAGACTTTGCAGAAAATCACTGAGTATGACAAAAATTAACATCAGGTTGCAATGTTTAGAGCTATCAATCAACATGTTACAGCAAGCTATCATGGCAAAATAGAGCATGGCATGCTAATACTGAAGACAAATAAAAAACTCCCTTACTGAACTAATTCTAAAGATCAACAGAAAACATGGTAGGATCCATGCAAACATGGCAAATGATATGATAGATTCAGGCATGGCAGGAACAACGATAAGTAGGCATGTTGGTGAGCTTGTACAAGTCACCACAGAGCAATACATGGCACGTGAAGTCAACCAGCAGTAAGAAGACATAATTCTAAAGCTACACATGGCAATAGCAAGATTATAGGGTGCATAGATCACTAGCAAAACACATGGAAAAACTGAACTTAATGTTAACAGGCAGACAGCAACATTATTTAGCAATTTGAGATCAAGATTACAACAAGCTCCAGCTGGCTATAAATGCAACAAAGGACACGTATGGATATATCATGACATGTATAAGAAAACATCCTTAGTGAACATCTCCATATTATGCGTGGAATGACTTGTAGGAACATGTTTACATAGCATCATGATATAACAGATTCAGCCTAGCAAAATAGTAACAGCAAGTACCCTACTTCACGAGCTTCATGCACTCACCACAAGGCACACACAAATACGTGGATTGCACCACTGTGAAGATGGCATGATGTATCTCAAAACTCATGTAGACATCTATCTCATAGGATGCACACACAAAATGCAATGAAAAAGACAAAACAGCAAGTTCTGTTAATAGACAGCAGGTTAACATCATATAGCACTATTGCAACAATGATTAGGGCATCAAGATGGACTCAAACAAGCATTACAGAATGGAATGAAATGAAGATCATCCCACAATGAACACTTTGATATATCGTGCACGCAAAACGGAGTAGTACACACCAAGTTACCATATGATGAAGATGCACACATTAAATGAAGTTTTAGGGACGGGCGATTTTTTCCAGAAAAAAATAGGTGAGCGCAAAGTAACTATACGACGCCCGGGGCGGTATTTCGTGGGTTCTCACCAGAGAGGGCCGAGGCCTAGGGTCGGCGGGGAAGTCGGGTTGGGGTGGCTGGGTCGGCGGGGTAGGAGGCGCGAAGCCATGGCAGGGGCGCCGGCGCTGCAGGACTCTGGCCGCCAGCGGCGGATTAGGCCAGAGCGGGGCGGCGCTGACCAGATCCGGTCGGATCCGGTGGAGAACGGGGCGGTCCATCGGCAACGGGCGGCGCAGGGACGAAGGCGGCGGTTGTGGGACTCGTGCGCGGCGATGCAGGCGCACAGATCCGTGCGGCTTGCAGGGGAGGACGGGCGCGGGGTTCGTGGTACTGGTGGTCGCCGACGGCGGTTGCGGCGAGGCCGCCGGTGAGGACGGGGAGAGGAGCTCCAACGAGGGCCTCGGGGAGCCCAGGCGCGGGGCGGCGCTCAGGCACGGGAGGTTCGGGCGGGACGCGGAGGCTCCGGGCCCGGATGGGCTCAGAGCGGGCTCCATATGGGCCCTAAGGGCCGCGGCGAAGTGGGGGCTTAGGAAGGTGATGTGGCGGCGCAGGAGAGGCTGGCGAGCGCAAGGATGGCGGCGATGGCCCGTGGCATCACGCCAAGTGGTGGCCGGTGGGCTAGGGAGGTTGGTGGCGCGGCCCCCGAGGTGCGAGGAGGCTAGGGGATAATTTGGGGGCACGGTTTTCAAGAAGAAGGAAGGAGAAGGCCAGAATTGGCAAGGGAAGGGGGTTTAAATAGGAAATGGGGGGTTAGGGTTAGGGGTTTTAGTCCGTTTCGGACCATACGATCTCGATCGTGCGGCTCTGAGCGGAGGAGGGGGTAGCTGGGCAATTAGAGTGGGTGTGGGCTGTGAATAGAGGCCTTGGACTGAGAAGAGAGAAGAGAAGGGCAGCCCGGCGGGAGTTTTCAAGACCGAAACGTCCAATGATTAATCCGGCAACGGTGCCGCTACGGATGACGGTTGGGCTATCAAACGGACTCCGAATACGACGAAATTTGGCAGGCGGTCTGTCTGCACTATAATAAGACCGCACGCCAACCTTCAACCCGTTACGAGAACATTTTTATGCCACTTATAAAATAATATTTCAGAGGTGCCGCGGGCGCGTGCGAGTGTGGTTGGGCTCGGAATGGACAATGGAGAGAACCGGGGAAACCCGAACGGACGCAAGTTTTGAAAAACATGCAAATGAAATGCAGATGATGACATGGCAAAGTGCAACAGGAAGCAAATGACATGGCAACGACAGCGAATAATTGGAAGACACCTGGCGCATCGGACTCGGGGCGTTCCAGTTGTACACTTGTTGCATCACTTATTACTATACATTCACGTCGATCCATTAGGGATATTTTGGTTCAACGGAAAAACATAGCAATAGGGAGTTTTCCAATGGCACTCTACTATTCAATTATTCATGCATTTTGTTGAAAGGTATGAAGCAAAACATCCACCTGGACCCACTTTTCAAAATCCTATGCATGAAAACATGACCAAGTGCATTAGTGCCAGAATAACATTCTAACTGTACACGCTTTCATATGGTTTCACTTTATTTTGGCCATGTTTCATTGCATTCCTCTGCTCTTCCAATTCCTGTAAACCAAACACCCAAGTTGACAGAAATCTTGTGTTTACAAATGCTCTATTTACCATGTGCATTCCTATCCTATTCCGTGTTTTTCCTATCCTGCGCTTTTAAGAATCATGCAAGCCAAATGAGCCCTTACGAATTACTTGATTGTGCACGTGTCGAAGGGAACTTTGTGTGGTTTGTCCTGCTCCTGCCGCGACGTCGTCCACCTCACCTGAGCTGCTCCATCGGCACAAGCATCCACCAAACCAGACATCACGACTCCTGATCGTCTTTCGCCACCTCAGATCTCCTTCCCTGCCGCCAGCACCCACCGCAACGGCATCACCATCATCGACTCAGCAGATGAACCTGAGGAGTACACGGGTCCACAAGAGAGGTCGCACTCTTTTGTTTTTGCATATGTTATGCATTGCTTAAAATTACCTGCTACTTTATCGTCCTGTTCAGCTCTTGGAGTCCCAAGTCAGGTCCAAGTTATTGTTCAAACTTGAGTTCTAAATTAGTTGTGGGGCACATATCGAGGCAGCAATGAATAGTATGTCTGTCTAATATGGTACACCTAGGGTATGCATATGTTATTCATCTTGGGTGGGAAACAAATAGTAAAGCAATCATCATCTGTCTTTTTATTAAATTAAAGCAATCATCAGCCTGGTATCATTATTTTTGGATCCATCCACTGGTTGTTACCATCACTCTAAATTTCTGCATGCTCTCCTTACATAATGTCACCATATTTTTTTCGTATGCATGTCAGATATTGTACACAGTCATGCTGAACATGTAGAGAAAAAGAGAAGTGTTTTGCGCGGCAATACAATGTCATGCAGACATCGCTCCATGGTGGGTTCAATGGCAAACCCTCCCCACCCCTCTCCGCATTGTAATCCAGAGGAAGATATCTGCTCGAGGCGATTGCACGCACGACCACTCCTATTTACCCCCCAGCGTGTTTGCTCTACCTTGG
The DNA here is from genome assembly GCA_021437245.1 of Aegilops speltoides. NCBI lineage: Eukaryota > Viridiplantae > Streptophyta > Magnoliopsida > Poales > Poaceae > Aegilops > Aegilops speltoides. The sequence continues at coordinate 68,785,601 of CM038145.1, read as the reverse complement.
CATGATGATGTTAGTCATATCATGCATATGTTGCCTTGCAGTGCCTACTTCTAACATCATTTATGTCATCTGCTTAGTTTATGCATGTTTTGTAATGCCACCTCTTTAGTTTCTATATCATATATGGGAATTATGCAGTCTCATGTCTTTTAGCCAGCCATAATATATGTGAAATGTGCAATGCCATCCTGTTTAACGACACATCATATATTTGAATGATATCTTGCCCATCCTTTTCTTCATTACATTTCCATTTTTCGACAATGTTTGTACATTAAACTACTCTTCCTGTGAATCAGCCATTTGGATGGGAGATGGAAAAATCTAGAGTGAAAACAAGGCCTTCAGAGCAGACAGTGCTACCTGTCAAAGCATATCTCTTGTTGGATCCCGATAACTCCTCGGAGATGGATTCAGAGACAGATGACCAGTCCTATTCCACCACCGAGGTGTATGCTCAAACTTGGCACAGTTATACTGCTCATATCATGCACATGGTGTCTTGCATTGCATAGTTTAGACATCATATACACAATATTCAACACCATGTTCTTAGTTCAGACATCATATCGAATGCCCTCTGTTTAGCATATAAACCACATATGTGAATTAAATGATGCAATCCTGATTTCTTAGATACCATGTAGGTGAATTATGTCATGTGATCCTGTTTAGTTATTCATCATATCTTTGAATTATGTTATGCTATGCTATCCAGTTTAGATAGACATCATATATGTGAAATTATGTCATGCTATCCGTTTTAGTTAAACAATATACATGTCAACTATTTCATGCCTTTTTTCCACACTATCTATTGCATCTGTCTCTCATATAATGTCTGTACATTCAACTATATTTCCTGTTTATCAGCCATTTGAATTAGAGCGGGTGATGCCAGTATCCAGCGGACTAAAAACACGGTCTTCAAATAAAACAGTGCTACCTCTTGGTGGAGATAGCACCCCAGTTGTACATGCACAAGCACCAACCCTACCACACATAACCCAAACTCCAGCAGATTGTACCCCAACTGCGATGGACAGAGAACCAGCTTCACCCAATCTAACCCCAACCCCAGCAAATAGTAACCCAGTTCCTATTGACACAGCACCATCTCTACCATAGAGCTCCCAAACAAGAGTAGTTAGTAAGGCAGCTCCAGTGCCCAAAGGGCCAGTACTACCACGGCGAACACCAACTCCACCAGTTAGTACGCCTATTCCTGTGGAGGAAGCACAACCAGCTAGTCATATTTTAGCAGCTATCGCATTTGATGTTGTTAAATCGTATGTGTATATCTTCCCATCTTGGAAATATTATACTGAAGATGAAGGAAAATGCCAGTTGCAGGTGTTTGACCAGGAGTTATGTGTAAGTAATGTTATTCATGGAAATTACTTTGCTTTGTCCCATACATCCTACCTCCATGATGGTTATAATACAGAAAATTTTCACATTTTTCTCTATAGAGAAGGACCGATTTGGAAACTCAAGATGAGGTAACCTGTGCTAATACCTCTGCTATTTTCAAGAATGCTTGGTGGTAGCGGAATTACCTAAAGAAAACGTACTTCACCAGCAAAGAAACTCATCAAATTCCCTTACATTCTCCTAAGACACATTTACTGGATGATGACTGGGAACGCCTTGTTCTGTACTAGTCCCGAACCAAGAATGTGGTAAGGTCTATGAGCTCATTTTCTATTTTTAAGTACTATATTCTTGCATCTTACTGTACTCTGTTCATGTAGAACAAGTGCCTAAACCTGGAGAACAACTGTTCTAATTTAAGATTACATTGCTATCATAATTCAAAAAAACGCTAGGCGTTAATTGTGCATTTTGCCAATGCCTTGCGCTTTACGGACCAAAGCGCATGCTTATGCGCAGTTATGCATAGATTAAGCGTAGTTATGCGCAATGCGTTTTGCTAATGCCTAGAGCCTAGGCGCGCCTTTTTAACTATGATTGCTATCGTGCATACTGCTTTGCTCTTGTATTACTGTATTTACTCATACAAACTTATTTTTAAATTGAAGGATCCAATCGAAACTCCAATGGCACAGCTGGTATGTTCACGCATGTTTCTTTAATAGGTTTGCTCTTATCAATAGCTCTGTTGATTTCAATTTCAATTGTGTATACAGTTGACTTCTCATATCATGCATATTACTAGCATCACAACAGAGCCAATAGTGTTGTTGTACATGTAGACCCGTGGTACCCATCTGAAATCTTGTTGTGCCGTGTAGTTTCCCACGCTTTGTATTCTTTCACTGCTGCTTTGTCTTGAATTGGTATGATTTGAACCGTGTCTCTATTTTGATTTGGCAAGACAATGAAGTGACCATAGGACATAGATATATGTTTGTTTGATGCTTTTATTATGTACTAGTACTTGGCAATAGAAGAATTGGTAGTTTAATCCTATCCACCTTACTAATGAACTGGTTCACCGAAATGAGTTTCATATACTAGTACATGCTAAACTTGTTATGTGTCTGCTTGTTTCTTCTTTTAGAATGCTGACAGAATATTGGGGAAGAGTGCCTTATTAAGCAATGGTAAAGGAAGTAATGCAGATAAGGTTCAGGATAGTTACACAACCTTGTTGATCTCCACAAAGCTGATAAAACAGCTAAGGAAGACTATCTTGAAGATAGTGAGACAACCCCAAAGTCCTGTCTTCGTTTAGTGTTTGAGTTACTGGCCACTACCGCTTGCACGAGCTATTCAAACTCACTGTATGAATCAATTCGGTTTCTTGAGTCTCAATTGCAAGATGAAAGACATCGATCAGCTGTGCTGCGACAAGAAGTGGAAGGACTGCGGAAGTCCTTGGAGCATTCAGATGCATACTTTCTGGTGCAATAGCAACCGTTGGAGGATTTTAGAGCCAAACAGGACAAACATAATAAGCTTGCTAAGCTTATTGCCAGCATGGTGGATACCCAGGATAACGTTTCTTGAGCTCTTCTGAAGTTGTTTGATTATGTTTTGTTTTGTGCAGCGCTTATTTGCAATCGTGGCCAATTTTGATGGCCGATGTATGTAATATGCTGCTTTGTTCCCTATATTTGCACCGTGGCGAACTTTGATGCCCAAAGGATGTAATATGTGTAATAGCGGTAATAGGCTAGCGTTAATTGCTTGCTTATTTATTTCCTCATTGTCTTGTTTAGTTGTTTGCTTGTAGTCACTGCAGTTCTTCTCTGTGTTTTTCTAGTGGCCACAATAGCCTATTTTTGGTAACTAGGCCAAAATAATCATGGAAGCACACAAACTGTTGTAACCATGGGCCTCCCGCAAGCCGTATGATCCATGGGCCTTCTACGGTCATAGGATCCATTGGCCTTTGCACGGCCCGTAGGATCCATGGGCCTTCTATGGGCCGTAGGGTCCATGGGCCTTCTACGGGCCGTAGGGTCCATGGGCCTTCTACGGGCCGTAGGGTCCATCGACCTTCTATGGGTCGTAAGATCCATGGGCCTTCTACGGGGCGTATCATCATTCCGCCAATCATGGGCCGTACTATTCGTGGACCATAACGGGCTGTATTTGATAACTGTATGAACACAACCCAACTGGTTTTTTTTGACATGAAAAAGGCCCAACGTATTAACGGTCCACAAATGAGGCGACTGTAACGACGGGCTGAATTTGGCCCACAAGCTGAAAATGACAGTAACGGGTCGTAAGTAACCGAATGCTGCAAATGAGCCCATGAATAAATGGGCCCTGAGAAGGCCGAAAGATAACTTGGGGTGGAAACGGCCCAGTGGAATAATGGGCCGTTAACGGGTATAAAGTGATACACTGTTCATTACGGGCTAGTTTCACCACGGGCCTTTAATGGGCCAAGAGTTACAAAGGGCCTCATATGGGCGGAACGAAGTCATGGGCCACACATGGGCCGGAAGTTAAAATGGGCTGGAATCATATTGGACGGTCCAGATGACGCTACTGGGCCTAATTCGGATAGGGCGTAATGGGCCCTGGGTTAGCGGGTTGTAAATGGGCTACATGCGGACAGGCCGTTAACCGGCTTTCCGTGGGCCAGCCCGCCACCTTTTAACCAAGTCAAACGGGGCGGCCTTTTCACAGGAATGGGCCTCTGTTGGGTCGTGCCATGTGTCAACGTATCATAGGCGCCTTGGGTCCAATGAGTGGATGACATCTGTCCCAACGGTGAGCCGACACGTGTTTCCTCCAGCCAATGATGATTTTACACGTGGAAAATCTCCATTGGTTGGGGCTGTTAACGGGTTATCGGATCCAAAACCCGACCCGATAGCTTAACTGCGTTCCGTTACGGTTGATGTCACATGTCGTTCACCCTTGACGAAAGCACTTCTGTGACGCGCGATTTATCGTCATGGAAGTGGACACTTCTGTGATGATAATTTTGGTAATGTCATGGAACACTTCTACGACGGCACAGGTATGACTATCTTGATTCTGTCATAAAATCGTCATGGATGTACATGTATGACAAAAAAGGCGACCGACTGTGACAAACACGTATCATCACAGAAGTGTATTTTTTTTGAAAGAAAGTTCGAGCTTTATTCATTAGAAATAATCATTACATCGTTTATGAGGATTGGTACAATTGCATTATGTGGTTCCTCAAACCAATCAGAAATGAATGAAAATCTAGCCAACTTCGCAAGTTCATGAGCAACTTTATTTGCTTCTCTATTACAATGCTCGAATCTAGAAATAGGAAAATCGCAAGCTAAGTGAAAACAGTCATCAAAATTGCAGTGCCGCCCCAACGATCGTCCTCCTTCGCTCATGGTCTCGATCACCTCCATATTATCCGAAAGTTAATAATTATGCGACACAACCCGTCCTTTGCGCGAGCGATAGGCCAAATTTTAACGCCAAAGCTTCAGCCATCAACACATCTCGCACACCACCAATCTTACCATTTCCCCACCGATGAACCTACCTTTGTCATCTCTTAAGACAGCCCCGATCGCATCACCGAGAAGGTCGTGATCAAAAGAAGCATCAACATTAAGTTTAACAAATCCCGTCGGGGGATTAGACCATCCTCCTCTTTTAATGGAAGCCTTCGCAAGGAGGCATTAACAAAATTGGCGGTGAGAGCGTGTATCCCCATGGATATCTCACAGCATTCTAAGTAGTCTCATTGTGTACCAATTTGCGCCTTTCCCACCACAAGTACCGGGCTGATATGGCAATCATGTCACGCACATTACGAAAGTGCCCATAATACATAGTTCCCTGATCCGTAATGAAAGTAAATATTCCAAGATTGCCTCACCCGCATAGTCTATTTTACAAGCTCACGATAATTTCGTCCATCCCTAGTCTTCTCCGCACTTCTTTTGCTCTGTCACATAGAAATAACAAATGTTTTGTGTCTTCGCCCAGATGAGCATGCAGACACTTAGGCGAGACTTTCACATGTCTATTAGCTGAGTTAACACGATACGTAATAGTGCCATGAAGTGTACGCCAAATAAATATTTTAACCTTCTTTGGACAAGCAAGTTTCCAAATCCTCGCCCAAATAGGATTGACCGTGGTACGCCCCATCCCATTGGTATGTCGTAACTTGTTCCCATATTGGTGGTCCCATTCCAAAAATAAGGCATCGAACCAAAAAATCCCATTTTTGTGAAATTCCAAGCTATGAAATCTGGCATATCATGTTGCGATATCGGGATCGTAAGCACTCTCTGAACATCAATAGGCCATAGAGTCTGTTTGAGAAGATCTTCATCCCAACTATTTAGGATTGGATCAATCAATTCTGCTACCTTCCGTAACAACTTGCCTACCTTAGGGGTAACAATTTTACGGTTTGCACAATTTGGAATCCATGCGTCCTCCCAAATGTCAATATTCTGCCCATTTCCCACTCGCCAAATATGACCATGCTTCAGGGAGCTCACACCCTCCATAATACTTTGCCAGGTGAAGGAAGATCCCTTCTTCAGGTCAGTGTTCAACAAGTCACCATCAGGATAGTATTTGACTCTCAAAATAGTAGCACATAGAGAATCCGGATTCTCGAGAAGACGCCAAGCCTGTTTAGCAAGCATAGCCAAATTGAAACAATGGATATCCCGAAAACCCATTCCTCCTTGGTTCTTGGGTACACACATTTTCTACCAAGCCATCCAATGCATCCTCCTTTGGTTGTCCTCATCTCCCCACCAGAAATGCGCCATCGCGTCAATAATTCCTTTGCAAATTTTCTAAGGAATTTTAAAGACCGACATTGCATAGGTGGGAATAGCTTGAACAGCCGCTTTAAGTAAGATCTCCTTTCCTCCAGCAGACAGAAGTTTTTCCTTCTAGCCACTAATTCTCTGAACAATACGATCAATTAAGTATTGGAAACAATCGGTTTTATCTAAACCCACATTGGCCGGCAGTCCTAAACATTGGCCGGAAGTGTATTTTTTTTGTAGTTTGTCTGTGCTAGGAGCCTCCCCTCCTCATTTATATAGGTGGGAGGGAGAGGGGAGAGGCCAAGGGGCGCCCCAAGTGGGGCTGAATCCCACTTGGGCTCATGCCCTGGTTTGCCCCCCCCTTCCTTGTATGGGGGCCAGGGGAAGGAAGGGGGAGGTGGCGCCCCCCTTTCCTTTCTCCCTCGAGGAGGGGAAGGAAGGAGGGACTTGCCCTCCCACCTTTCCTTTCCCTAGGGCTGGCCGGCCTAGTGGATGGGCGCCCCAGCCCCTGTTGTGGGCTGGTCTGTCCCTCCCTTGGCCCTTTAAGCCCATATCTTTGTGGGGGGTGCCCGGAACCCCTTCTGCTGACCCTATATATATCCGGTACCCTCCAGAACACTCCCGGTGTCCAAATACCATCGTCCGATATATCAATCTTCACCTCTCGACCATTTCGAGACTCCTCGTCATGTTCGTGATCTCATCCGGGACTCTGAAAAATGGTCACCAAACACATAACTCATATAATACTATATCGTCATTGAACGTTAAGCAAGCGGACCCTACAGGTTCGAGAATTATGTAGACATGACCGAGACACCTCTCCGGTCAGTAACCAATAGCGAAACCTGGATGCCCATATTGGCTCCTAGATATTCTACGAGGATCTTTATCAGTCGAAACGTTATGACAACATACGTAATTCCCTTTGTCCATCAGTATGTTACTTGCCCGAGATTCGATCTTTGGTATCATCATACCTAGTTCAATCTCTTTACCGGCAAGTCTCTTTACTCGTTTCTTAATACATCATCTTGCAACTAACTCATTAGTCCTTTGCTTGCAAGGCTTCTTATGATGTGTATTACCGAGAGGGGCCTAGAGATACCTCTGCGATACTCGGAGTGACAAATCCTAATCTCAATCTATGCCAACCCAACAAACACCTTAGGAGATACCTGCAGAGCATCTTTATAATCACCCAGTTATGTTGTGACGTTTGATAGCACACAAGGCATTCCTCCGGTATCCGGGAGTTGCATAATCTAATAGTCAAAGGAATATGTATTTGAGATGAAGAAAGCAATAGTAATAAAACTGAACAATCAATATGCTATGCTAACGGATGGGTCTTGTCCATCGCATCATTATCCTAAGATGTGATCCCGTTCATCAAATGACAACACATGTCTATGGTTAGGAAACTTAACCATCTTTGATTAACGAGCTAGTCTACTAGAGGCTTACTAGGGACACGCTGTTTTGTCTATGTATCCACAGATGTATCTGTTGGGGAACGTAGTAATTTCAAAAAAAATCCTACGCACACGCAAGATCATGGTGATGCATAGCAACGAGAGGGGAGAGTGTTGCCTACGTACCCTCGTAGACCGAAGCGGAAGAGTTGACGCAACATAGAGGAAGTAGTCGTACGTCCTCCCGGTCCAACCGATCCAAGCACCGCACTCGCACCTCCGAGTTCTTGACACGCGACAGCTCGATGATGCACCCTCGATCTCCAATGCAGAGAGGCTCGAGGGGAGTTCCACAAGACGACGGCGCAGGACGATCTTGATGTTCTCTGTCGCAGGCTTCGCCTAAGCACCGCTACAATATGATCGAGGTGTAATATCGTGGAGGGGGGCACCGCACACGGCTAAGGAATGATCAATGATCAATTTGTGTGTCCTAGGGTGCCGGTATATAAAGGAGGGAGGGAGGAGGTGGCCGGCCCCAAGGGGGGCGCGCCATGGGGAGGGGAAACCTACTCCAAGTAGGTTTCCCCCCTTTTTCCTTATCTTATTTGGAGGGGGAAGGAAAGAGTACTAGTATTAGGAAGTAGTACTAGTAGTAGTAATAGGAAGAGGGGGAAGGAGAAAGGAAAGGGGGGCCCGGCCCCCCCTCCCCAATTCGGATTGGGCTTGGGGGGCGCGCCCCCCTCCCTTGTTCCTTCTCCCTTCCTCCTACATGGGCCCAATAAGGCCCATATACCTCCGGGGGGGTTCCGGTAACCTCCCGGAGCTCCAAACTTCTCCGGAACCTTTATGGTGTCCAAATATATCCGTCCAATAAATCAATCTTTATGTCTCGACCATTTCGAGACTCCTCGTCATGTCCGTGATCATATCCGGGACTCCGAACAACCTTCGGTACATCAAAATACATAAACTCATAATATAACTGTCATCGAAACCTTAAGCGTGCGGACCCTACGGTTCGAGAACAATGTAGACATGACCAAGACACGTCTCCGGTCAATAACCAATAGCGGGACCTGGATGCCCATATTGGTTCCTACATATTCTACGAAGATCTTTATCGGTCAGACCGCATAACAACATACGTTGTTCCCTTGTCATCGGTATGTTACTTGCCCGAGATTCGATCATCGGTATCCAATACCTAGTTCAATATCGTTACCGGAAAGTCTCTTTACTCGTTCCGTAATACATCATCTCACAACTAACTCATTAGTTGAAATGCTTGCAAGGCTTAAGTGATGTGCATTACCGAGAGGGCCCAGAGATACCTCTCCGACATTCGGAGTGACAAATCCTAATCTCGAATACGCCAACTCAACAAGTACCTTCGGAGACACCAGAGAGCACCTTTATAATCACCCGCCACGCCAGACGCTTGGTAGTACCCAAAGTGTTCCTCCGCAAACGGAGTTGCATAATCTCATAGTCATAGGAACATGTATAAGTCATGAAGAAAGCAATAGCAACATACTAAACGATCGTGTGCTAAGCTAACGGAATGGGTCATGTCAATCGATCATTCAACTAATGATGTGACCTTGTTAATCAAATAACAACTCCTTGTTCATGGTTAGGAAACATAACCATCTTTGATTAACAAGCTAGTCAAGTAGAGGCATACTAGTGACACTGCTTGTCTATATATTCACACATGTATTATGTTTCCGGTTAATACAATTCTAGCATGAATAATAAACATTTATCATGATATAAGGAAATAAATAATAACTTTATTATTGCCTCTAGGGCATATTTCCTTCAGTCTCCCACTTGCACTAGAGTCAATAATCTAGATCACATCACCATGTGATTAAAATCGATAGTTCACATCATCATGTAATTAACACCCATAGTTCACATCGCCATGTGACCAACACCCAAAGGGTTTACTAGATTCAGTAATCTTGTTCACATCGCTATGTGATTAACACCCAAAGAGTACTAAGGTGTGAACATGTTTTGCTTGTGAGAGAATCTTAGTCAACGGGTCTTTCCCATTCAGATCCGTTATGTATTTTGCAATTTTCTATGTCTACAATGCTCTGCACGAAGCTACTCTAGCTAATTGCTCCCACTTTCAATATGCATCTAGATCGAGACTTAGAGTCATCCAGATCGGTGTCAAAACTTGCATCGACGTAACCCTTTACGACGAGCCTTTTGTCACTTCCATAATCGAGAAACAGATCCTTATTCCACTAAGGATAATTTTGACCGTTGTCCAGTGATCTACTCCTAGATCACTATTGTACTCCCTTGCCAAACTCAGTGTAGGGTATACAATAGATCTGGTACACAGCATGGCATACTTTTATAGAACCTATGGCCAAGGCATAGGGAATGACTTTCATTCTCTTTCTATCTTCTGCCATGGTCGGGTTTTGAGTCTTACTCAATTTCACACCTTGTAACACGTGCAAGAACTCTTTCTTTGATCTGCTCCATTTTGAACTACTTCAAAATCTTGACAAGGTATGTCCTCATTGAAAAACTTATCAAGCGCCTTGATCTATCTCTATAGATCTTGATGCTCAATATGTAAGCAGCTTCACCGAGGTCTTTCTTTGAAAAACTCCTTTCAAACACTCCTTTATGCTTTGCGAATAATTCTACATTATTTCCGATCTACAATATGTCATTCACATATACTTATCGAAATGTTGTAGTGCTCCCACTCACTTTCTAGTAAATACACAGCTTCACCGCAAGTTCAGATAAAACTATATGCTTTGATCAACTTATCAAAGCATATATTCCAACTCCGAGATGCTTGCACCAGTCCATAGATGGATCATTTGGAGCTTGTATTGTCAGCACCTTTAGGATTGACAAAACCTTCGGTTGCATCATATACAACTCTTCTTTAAATCCATGAAGGAATGTAGTTTTGTTTATCCATTTGCCGATTTCATAAAAAACGGCAATTGCTAACATGATTTGGACAGACTTAAGCATCGCCACGAGTGAGAAAATTTCATCGTATTCAACACCTTGAACTTTGTCAAAACCTTTTTCGACAAGTCTAGCTATGTAGATAGTAACACTACTATCAACGTCCGCCTTCCTCTTGAAGATCCATTTATTTTCTATGGTTTGCCGATCATCGGCAAATCCATCAAAGTCCATACTTTGTTCTCATACATGGATCATATCTCGATTTCATGGCCTCAAACCATTTTATGAATCTGGGCTCATCATCGCTTCCTCATAGTTCGTAGGTTCATCATGATCTAATAGCATGACTTCCGAATAGGATTATCGCACCACTCACTCAGTGCGGATCTTACTCGCTGTTTGACCCACGAGGTTCTCAGAGTAACTTGATCTCAAGTTCCATGATCATCATCATCAACTTCCTCACTAGTTGGTTTTGACGTCACGTAAACCGGTTCTCGTGATGAATTATTTTCCAACAAGGAGTAGGTACAGTTACCTCATCAAGTTCTACTTTCCTCCCACTCACTTCTTTCGAGAGAAACTCCTTCTCTAGAAAGGATCCATTTATTAGCAACGAATGTTTTTCCTTCGGATCTGTGATAGAAGGTGTACCCAACAATTTCCTTTGGGTATTCTATGAAGACGCACTTCTCCGATTTGGGTTTGAGCTTATCAGGATGAAACTTTTTCACATAAGCATCGCAGCCCCAAACTTTAAGAAACGACAACTTTGGTTTCTTGCTAAACCACAGCTCATATAGTGTCGCCTCAACGGATTTAGATGGTGCCCTATTTAACGTGAATGCAGCTGTCTCTAATGCATGATCCCAAAACGATATTGGTAAATCGGTAAGAAACATCATAGATCGCACTATATCAAGTAAAGTACGATTTTGACGCTCGACACACCATTACGTTGTGGTGTTCCGTGGCGTGAGTTGTGAAACTATTCCACATTGTTTTAATTGAAGACCAAACTCAGAACTCAAATATTCTCCTCCACGATCAGATCGTAGAAACTTTATTTTCTTGTTACGATGATTTTCAACTTCACTCTAAAATTCTTTGAACTTTTCAAATGTTTCGACTTATGTTTCATTAAGTAGATATACCCATATCTGCTCAAATCATCTGTGAAGGTCGAAAATAACGATAGCCGCCATGAGCCTTAACACTCATTGGATCGCATACATCAAGATGTATTATTTCTAATAAGTCAGTTGCTCGCTCCATCGTTCCGAGAACGGAGTCTTAGTCATCTTGCCCATGAGGCATTGTTCGTAAGCATCAAGTGATTCATAATCAAGTGATTCCAAAATCCCATCAAGATGGAGTTTCTTCATGCGCTTTACACCATTATGACCTAAACGGCAAAGCCACAAATAAGTTGCACTATCATTATTAACTTTGCATCTTTTGGTTTCAATATTATGAATATGTGTATCACTACGATCGAGATCCAATGAACCATTTTCATTGGGTGTGTAACCATATAAGGTTTTATTCATGTAAACAGAACAACAGTTTATTCTCTTACTTAAATGAATAATCGTATTGCAATAAACACGATCAAATCATATTCATGCTCAACGCAAACACCAAATAACATTTATTTAGGTTCAACACTAATCCCGAAAGTATAGGGAGTGTGCGATGATGATCATATCAATCTTGAAACAACTTTCAACACACATCGTCACTTCACCCTTAATTAATTTCTGTTTATTCTGCAACTCCCGTTTCGAGTTACTACTCTTCGCAACTGAACCAGTACCAAATACCGAGGGGTTGCTATAAACACTAGTAAAGTACACATCAATAACATGTATATCAAATATAACTTTGTTTACTTTGCCATCCTTCTTATCCGCCAAATACTTGGGGTAGTTCGCTCAAAGAACCATTCCTTTGCAAGAGAAGCACTTAGTCTCGTGCTTAGGTCCAGACTTGGGCTTCTTCACTTGAGCAACAACTTGCTTGCCGCTCTTCTTGAAGTTCCCTTTATCCCTTTGCCCTTTCTTGAAACTAGTGGTCTTGTTAACCATCAACACTTGATGTTCTTTCTTGATTTCTACCTTCATCGATTTCATCATCATGAAAAACTCGGGAATCATTTTCATCATCCCTTGCATACTATAGTTCATCACGAAGTTCTACTAACTTGGTGATGGTGCCTAGAGAATTTCATCAATCACTATCTTATCTCGAAGATTAACTCCCACTTGATTCAAGTGATTGTAGTACCTGATAATCTGAGCACATGCTCACTAGTTGAGCGATTCTCCTCCATCTTTTAGCTTGTTGGAAACATCATATCTCTCAACTCGGTATTTGCTTGAAATATTAACTTCAACTCTCGAACATCTCATATGGTCCATGATGTTCAAAACATCTTTGAAGTCCCGATTCTAAGCCATAAAGCATGGTGCACAAAACTATCAAGTAGTCATCATATTGAGCTAGCCAAACGCTCATAACGCCGCAGATCCGCTCTCCCGCAATAGGTTTGTCACCTAGCGGTGCATCAAGGACATAATTTTTCACAGCATCAATGAGGATAAACCTCAGATCCCGGATCCAATCCGCATCATTGCTACTAACATTTATCAACACAGTTTTCTCTAGGAACATATCAAAATAAACATATGAAAGCAACAACGCAAGCTATTGATCTTACAACATAATTTGCAAAATACTACCAGGACTAAGTTCATGATAAATTTAAGTTCAATTAATCATATTACTTAAGAACTCCCACATAGACAGACATCTCTCTAGTCATCTAAGTGATCACGTGATCCAAATCAACTAAACCATAACCGATCATCATGTGAGATGGAGTAGTTTTCAATGGTGAACATCACTATGTTGATCATATCTACTATATGATTCACGCCGACCTTCGGTCTCCGTGTTCGAGGCCATATCTGCATATGCTAGGCTCGTCAAGTTTAACTCGAGTATTCTCGTGTGCAAAACTGGCTTCCACCCATTGTAGATGGACATAGAGCTTATCACACCCGATCATCACGTGGTGTCCGGGCACGATTTAACTTTGGCAACGGTGCATACTCAGGAGAACACTACTTGATAATTTTAGTGAGAGATCATCTTAAAATGCTACCGCCAATCAAAGAAAGATAAGATGCATAAAGGATAAACATCACATGCAATCAATATAAGTGATATGATATGGCCATCATCTTCTTGTGCTTGTGATCTCCATCTCCAAGCACCATCATGATCACCATCGTCACCAATACGACACCTTGATCTCCATCGTAGCATCATTGTCGTTACGCCATCTATTGCTTCTACGACTATCGCTACCGCTTAGTGATAAAGTAAAGCAATTATGTATGCTTGCATTTCATACAATAAAGCGACAACCATATGGCTCCTGCCATTGCCGATAACTTCGTTACAAAACATGATCATCTCATACAATAAAATATAGCATCATGTCTTGGCCATATCACATCACAACATGCCCTGCAAAAACAAGTTAGACGCCCTCTACTTTGTTGTTGCAAGTTTTACGTGGCTGCTACGGGCTTAAGCAAGAACCAATCTCACCTACGCATCAAAACCACAACGATAGTTTGTCAAGTTGATGCTGTTTTAACCTTCGCAAGGACCGGGCGATCCACACTCGGTTCAACTAAAGTTGGAGAAACCGACACCGCTAGTCACCGTGGTGCAAAGCACGGCGGTAAAACCAGTCTCGCGTAAGCGATGCATAATATCGGTCCGGCCGCTTCATCCAACAATACCGCTGAACCAAAGTATGACATGTCGGTAAGCAAGATGACTTATATCGCCCACAACTCACTTGTGTTCTACTCGTGCATATAACATCAAACCATAAAACCTGGCTCGATACCATTGTTGGGGAACGAGTAATTTCAAAAAATTCCTACGCACACGCAACATCATGGTGATGCATAGCAACGAGAGGGGAGAGTGTTGCCTCACGCACTCATCAGACCGAAGCGAAGCGCTGACGCAACGTAGAGGAAGTAGTCGACGTCCTCCCGGTCCAACCGATCCAAGCACCGTTATTCAAAGACTCCGAGTTCTTGACACGCAGACAGCTCGATGACGCACCCTCGATATCCAATCCAAGAGAGGCTCCGAGGGGAGTTCCACAAGACGACGGCGTGGTGGCGATCTTGATGTTCTCTGTCGCAGGCTTCGCCTAAGCACCGCCACAATATGATCGAGGTGTAATATCGTGGAGGGGGCACCGCACACGGCTAAGGAACGATCAATGATCAATTTGTGTGTCCTAGGGTGCCCCTACCCCGTGATATAAAGGAGGGAGGGAGGAGGTGGCCGCCCCAAGGGGGCGTGCCATGGGAGGGAAACCTACTCCAAGTAGGTTTCCCCTTTTCCTTATCTTATTTGGAGGGGAAGGAAAGAGTACTAGTATTAGGAAGTAGTACTAGTAGTAGTAATAGGAAGAGGGGAAGGAGAAGGAAAGGGGGCGGCCCCCTCCCCATTCGGATTGGGCTTGGGGCGCGCCTCCCTTGTTCCTTCTCCTTCCTCCTACATGGGCCCAATAAGGCCCATATACCTCCCGGGGTTCCAGAACCTCCCGGAGCTCCAAACTTCTCGGAACCTTTCTCGTGTCCAAATATATCCGTCCAATATATCAATCTTTATGTCTCGACCATTTTGAGACTCCTCTTCATGTCCGTGATCATATCCGGACTCAACAACCTTCGTACATCAAAATACATAAACTCATAATATAACCGTCATCGAAAACTTAAGCGCGCGGACCCTACGGTTCGAGAACAATGTAGACATGACCGAGACACGCCTCCGTCAATAACCAATAGCGGGACCTGGATGCCCATATTGGTTCCTACATATTCTACGAAGATCTTCATCGGTCAGACCGCATAACAACATACGTTGTTCCTTTGTCATCGGTATGTTACTTGCCCGAGATTCGATCGTCGGTATCCAATACCTAGTTCAATCTCGCTATCGCAAGTCTCTTTACTCGCTCCGTAATACATCATCTCACAACTATTGGGGAACGAGTAATTAAAAATTTGCTACGCACACGCAAGATCATGGTGATGCATAGCAACGAGAGGGGAGAGTGTTGTCTCACGCACCCTCGTGAGACCGAAGCGAAGCGATCACAACGTAGAGGAAGTAGTCAGACGATCTCCTCGCGATCCAACCGATCCTAGCGCCACATTCGTGCCCCGAGTTCTTGACACACGACAGCTCGATGACGCTCCTCGGCTCCAATCCAAAGAGAGCTTCGGGAGGGAGAGTTTCGTCAAGACGACGCGTGGTGACGATCTTGATGTTCTACTCGGCGCAGGGCTTCGCCTAAGCTTTATGCACGATATGACCGAGGTGGAATATGGTGGAGGGGGCACCGCACACGGCTAAGGAACGATCTCAAGGATCAACTTGTGTGTCTATGGGTGCCCCTGCCGCCTCAGATATAAAGGAGGGAGGGAGGAGGAGGCCGGCCCTAGGAGGAGGGCGCCAAGGAGTCCTACTCCCACCGGGAGTAGGATTCCTTCTTTCCTAGTCCAACTAGGTCAAGGGGGGAAGAGGGAAGTGGAGAAGAAGGAAGAGGGGGCCGCGCCCAAACCCTTTGTCCAATTCGACTCGGGCTTGGGAGGGCGCGCCTCCCCGGCTTCTTCCCACTAAAGCCCATTAAGGCCCAATACTCTTCCCGTATTCCCGTAACTCCCGGTACTCAAAATACCGAATCACTCGGAACCTTTCCGAACTCCGAATATAGTCATCCAATATATCGATCTTTGCGCCTCAACCATTTCGAGACTCCTCGTCATGTCCCCGATCTCATCCGGACTCAACTCCTTCGGTACATCAAAATACACAAACTCATAATATAACCGCCATCGAAACCTTAAGTTGCGGATTCTACGGTTCGAGAACTATGTAGACATGACCTAGAACTATTCTTGGTCAATAACCAATAGCAGGACCTGGATGCCCATATTGGCTCCTACATATTCTACGAAGATCTTTATCGGTCAAACCGCATAACAACATACGTTGTTCCCTTTGTCATCGGTATGTTACTTGCCCGAGATTCGATCGACGGTATCCAATACCTAGTTCAATCTCTTTACCGGCAAGTCTCTTTACTCGTTCCGTAATACATCATCTCGCAACTAACTCATTAGTTGTAATGCTTGCAAGGCTTAAGTGATGTGCATTACCGAGAGGGCCCAGAGATACCTCTCCGACAATCGGAGTGACAAATCCTAATCTCGAAATACGCCAACCCAACATCTGCCTTTGGAGACACCTGTAGTACTCCTTTATAATCACCCGATTACGTTGTGACGCTTGGTAGTACCCAAAGTGTTCCTCCGCAAACGGAGTTGCATAATCTCATAGTCATAGGAACATGTATAAGTCATGAAGAAAGCAATAGCAACATACTAAACGATCGTGGTGCTAAGCTAACGGAATGGGTCATGTCAATCAGATCATTCAACTAATGATGTGACCTTGTTAATCAAATAACAACTCCTTGTTCATGGTTAGGAAACATAACCATCTTTGATTAACAAGCTAGTCAAGTAGAGGCATACTAGTGACACTGCTTGTCTATATATTCACACATGTATTATGTTTCCGTTAATACAATTCTAGCATGAATAATAAACATTTATCATGAAATAAGGAAATAAATAATAACTTTATTATTGCCTCTAGGGCATATTTCCTTCAGCCTCCCACTTGCACTAGAGTCAATAATCTAGTTCACATCGCCATGTGATTGAACACCAATAATCATATCTCAGATATGATTAACACCCATAGTTCACATCGTCATGTGACCAACACCCAAAGGGTTTACTAGAGTCAATAATCTAGTTCACATCGCTATGTGATTAACACCCAAAGAGTACAAAGGTATGATCATGTTTTGCTCGTGAGAGAAGTTTAGTCAACGGGTCTTTCACATTCAGAGCCGTATGTATTTTGCAAATATTCTATGTCTACAATGCTCGCATGGAGCTACTCTAGCTAATTGCTCCCACTTTCAATATGTATCTAGATCGAGACTTAGAGTCATCCGGATCGGTGTCAAAACTTGCATCGACGTAACCCTTTACGCATTTAACCTTTTTCACTTCCATAATCGAGAAACATATCCTTATTCCACTAAGGATAATTTTGACCGCTGTCAAATGATCTACTCCTAGATCACTATTGTACCCTTGCCAAACTCGGTGCAGGGTATACAATAGATCCGTACACAGCATGGCATACTTTATAGAACCTATGGCCAAGGCATAGGGAATGACTTTCATTCTCTTTCTATCTTCCGCCGTGGTCGGGTTTTGAGTCTTACTCAATTTCTCACCTTGTAACACGTGCAAGAACTCTTTCTTTGACTGCTCCATTTTGAACTACTTCAAAATCTTGTCAAGGTATGTACTCATTGAAAAAACTTATCAAGCATCTTGATCTATCTCTATAGATTTTGATGCTCAATATGTAAGCAGCTTCACCGAGGTCTTTCTTTGAAAAACTCCTTTCAAACACTCCTTTATGCTTTGCAGAATAATTCTACATTATTTCCGATCTACAATATGCTTTGATCAAATCATCAAAGCGTATATTCCAACTCCGAGATGCTTACACCAATCCATAGATGGATCGCTGGAGCTTGCACACTTTGTTAGCTCCCTTTGGATCGAAAAAACCTTATGGTTGCATCATATACAACTCTTCCTCCAGAAAACCATTCAGGAATGCAGTTTTTACATCCATTTGCCAAATTTCATAAATTCTGGCAATTGCTAACATGATTCAGACAGACTTAAGCATCGCTACAGTTGAGAAAATCTCATTGTAGTCAACATCTTGAACTTTGTCGAAAACCTTTTTGCAACAAGTCGAGTTTTGTAGATAGTAACACTACTATCAACGTCCGCCTTCCTCTTGAAGATCCATTTATTTTCTATGGTTTGCCGATCATCGGGCAAATCCATCAAAGTCCATACTTTGTTCTCATACATGGATCATATCTCGATTTCATGGCCTCAAACCATTTTATGGAATCTGGGCTCATCATCGCTTCCTCATAGTTCGTAGGTTTGTCATGGTCAAGTAACATGACCTCCGTAACAGGATTACCGCATTCACTCAGTGCGGATCTCACTGCTGTTTTACCTACGAGGTTCGGTAGTAACTTGATCTCAAGTTTTATGATCATCATCATTAACTTCCTCACTAATTGGTGTAGGTGTCACAGAACCAATTTCGTGATGAACAACTTTCCAATAAGGGAGCTAGTATCATTACCTCATCAAGTTTCTACTTTCCTCCCACTCACTTCTTTCGAGAGAAACTCCTTCTCTAGAAAGGATCCATCTTAAGCAACGAATATCTTGCCTTCGGATCTGTGATAGAAGGTGTACCCAACAATTTCTTTTGGGTATTCTATGAAGACGCATTCTCGATTTGGGTTTGAGCTTATCAGATGAAACTTTTTCACATAAGCATCTCAGCCCCAAACTTTAAGAAACGACAACTTTGGTTTCTTGCTAAACCACAGTTCATATAGTGTCGCCTCAACGGATTTAGATGGTGCCCTATTTAACGTGAATGCAGCTTGTCTCTAATGCATGATCCCAAAACGATATTGGTAAATCGGTAAGAAACATCATAGATTGTACTATATCCAATAAAGTACGGTTATGACGTTCGGACACACCATTATGATGTGGTGTTCCGGTGGCATGAATTTGTGAAACTATTCCACATTTTTTAATTGAAGACCAAACTCAGAACTCAAATATTTGTCCTCGCGATCAAATCGTAGAAACCTTATTTTCTTGTCACGATGATTTTTCCACTTCACTCTGAAATTCTTTGAACCTTTCAACTATTTCGCACTTATGTTTCATCAAGTAGATATACCCATATCTGCTCAAATCATCTGTGAAGGTCGAAAATAATGATACTTGTCGGGAGCCTTAATATTCATTGGACCATACATCAAGATGTATGATTTCCAACAAATCTGTTGCTCGCTCCAATGTTTCGGAGAACGGCGTTTTAGTCATCTTGCCCAAGAGGCATGATTCGCAAGCATCAAGTGATTCATAATCAAGTGATTCCAAAATCCCATCAGCATGGAGTTTCTTCATGTGCTTTACACCAATATGACCTAAATGGCAGTGCCACAAATAAGTTGCACTATCATTATTAACTTTGCATCTTTTGGTTTCAATATTATGAATATGTGTATCACTACGATCGAGATCCAATGAACCATTTTCATTGGGTGTGTAACCATATAAGGTTTTATTCATGTAAACAGAATAACAGTTTATTCTCTTACTTAAATGAATAACCGTCAGATTGCAAAAAACACGATCAAATCATATTCATGCTCAACGCAAACACCAAATAACATTTATTTAGGTTCAACACTAATCCCGAAAGTATAGGGAGTGTGCGATGATGATCATATCAATCTTGAAACTCCTTTCAACACACATCGTCACTTCACCCTTAACTAGTTTTTTATTCTGCAACTCCGCTTCGAAGTTACTACTCTTAGCAACCGAACCAGTACCAAATACCGAGGGGTTGCTATAAACACTAGTAAAGTACACATCAATAACATGTATATCAAATATACCTTTGTTTATTTTGCCATCCTTCTTATCCGCCAAATACTTGGGGTAGTTCGCTTCAAAGGACCAGTCCCTTTGCAAGTAGAAGCACTTAGTCTCGTGCTTAGGTCCAGACTTGGGCTTCTTCACTTGAGCAACAACTTGCTTGCCGCTCTTCTTGAAGTTCCCTTCTATCCCTTTGCCCTTTTCTTGAAACTAGTGGTCTTGTTAATCATCAACACTTGATGTTCTTTCTTGAATTCTACCTTCATCGATTTCATCATCATGAAAAACTCGGGAATCATTTTCATCATCCCTTGCATACTATAGTTCATCACGAAGTTCTACTAACTTGGTGATGGTGACTAGAGAATTTCATCAATCATATCTTATCGGAAGATTAACTCCCACTTGATTCAAGCGATTGAAGTACCTGCATAATCTGAGCACATGCTCACTAGTTGAGCGATTCTCCTCCATCTTTTAGCTATAGAACTTGTTGAAGATTTCATATCTCTCAACTCGGTATTTGCTTGAAATATTAACTTCAATTCTGGAACATCTCATATGGTCCATGATGTTCAAAACATCTTTGAAGTCCCGATTCTAAGCTGTTAAGCATGGTGCACTTAAACTATCAAGTAGTCATCATATTGAGCTAGGCAAACGCTCATAACGCTTGCATCCGCTTCCTCGCAATAGGTCCGCTACCTAGCGTGCATTAAGGACATAATTCTTTCAGGCAAGAATGAGGATAAACCTCGATCACGGATCAAATCCGCATCATTGCTACTAACATTTTTCAACACAATTTTCTAGGAACATATCAAAATAAACATATGAAAGCAACAACGCAAGCTATTGATCTTACAACATAATTTGCAAAATACTACCGGGACTAAGTTCATGATAAATTTAAGTTCAATTAATCATATTACTTAAGAACTCCCACTTAGACAGACATCTCTCTAGTCATCTAAGTGATCACGTGATCCAAATCAACTAAACCATAACCGATCATCACGTGAGATGGAGTAGTTTTCAATGGTGAACATCTTATGTTGATCATATCTACTATATGATTCACGCCGACCTTTCGGTCTCCGTGTTCCGAGGCCATATCTGCATATGCTAGGCTCGTCAAGTATAACTCTGAGTATTCTCGTGGTGCAAAACTGGCTTGCACCCGTTGTAGATGGACGAGAGCTTATCACACCCGATCATCACGTGGTGTCTCGGCACGATTTAACTTTGGCAACGGTGCATACTCGTGGAGAACACTACTTGATAATTTTAGTGAGAGATCATCTAAAATGCTACCGCCAATCAAAGCAAGATAAGATGCATAAAGGATAAACATCACATGCAATCAATATAAGTGATATGATATGGCCATCATCATCTTGTGCTTGTGATCTCCATCTTCAAGCACCATCATGATCACCATCGCCACCGGCGCGACACCTTGATCTCCATCGTAGCATCGTTGTCGTTACGCCATCTATTGCTTCTACGACTATCGCTACCGCTTAGTGATAAAGTAAAGCAATTATGTGGCGCTTGCATTTCATACAATAAAGCGACAACCATATGGCTCCCGCCATTGCCGATAACCGGTTACAAAACATGATCATCTCATACAATAAAATATAGCATCACGCCTTGACCATATCACATCACAACATGCCCGCAAAAACAAGTTAGACGTCCTCTACTTTGTTGTTGCAAATTTTACGTGGCTGCTACGGGCTTAGCAAGAACCGTTCTTACCTACGCATCAAAACCACAACGATAGTTTGTCAAATAGACTCCGCTTTTAACCTTCTCAAGGACCGGGCGAGCCACACTCGGTTCAACTAAAGTGAGAGAGATAGACACCCGCCAGTCACCTTTAAGCAACGAGTGCTCGAAGCGGTGAAACCAGTCTCGCGAAGCGCACGCTGTAATGTCGGTCCGGGCCGCTTCATCTCACAATACCGCTGAACCAAAGTATGACATGCTGGTAGGTAGTATGACTTGTATCGCCCACAACTCACTTGTGTTCTACTCGTGCAAAACATCAAACCATAAAACCTAGGCTCGATGCCATTGTTGGGGAACGAGTAATTTCAAAAATTTCCTACGCACACGCAAGATCATGGTGATGTATAGCAACGAGAGGGGAGAGTGTTGTCTACGCACCCTCGAGACCAAGCGAAGCGATCACAACGTAGAGGAAGTAGTCGACGATCTCCTCGCGATCCAACCGATCCTAGCGCCATTACTCCGGTGCCCCGAGTTCTTGACACACGACAGCTCGATGACGCTCCTCGGCTCCAATCCAAAGAGAGCTCGGGAGGGAGAGTTTCACAAGACGACGGCGTGGTGGACGATCTTGATGTTCTATCGGCGCAGGCTTCGCCTAAGCTTATGCACGATATGACCGAGGTGGAATATGGTGGAGGGGGCACCGACACGGCTAAGGAACGATCTCAAGGATCAACTTGTGTGTCTATGGGGTGCCCCTGCCTCAGATATAAAGGAGGGAGGGAGGAGGAGGCCGGCCCTAGGAGGAGGGCGCGCCAAGGAGTCCTACTCCCACAGGGAGTAGGATTCCTTCTTTCCTAGTCCAACTAGGTCAAGGGGGAAGAGGGAAGTGGAGAAGGAAGGAAGAGGGGGCCGCGCCCAAACCCTTTGTCCAATTCGGACTGGGCTTGGGAGGGCGCGCCTCCCCGGCTTCTTCCCACTAAAGCCCATTAAGGCCCAATACTCTTCCCCGTATTCCCGTAACTCCCCAGACTCGAAAAATACCAATCACTCGGAACCTTTCCGAACTCCGAATATAGTCATCCAATATATCGATCTTTACGTCTCAACCATTTCGAGACTCCTCGTCATGTCCCCGATCTCATCCGGACTCCAACTCCTTCGGTACATCAAAATACACAAACTCATAATATAACCGCCATCGAAACCTTAAGCGTGCGGACTCTACGGTTCGAGAACTATGTAGACATGACCTAGAACTATTCTTGGTCAATAACCAATAGCAGGACCTGGATGCCCATATTGGCTCCTACATATTCTACGAAGATCTTTATCGGTCAAACCGCATAACAACATACGTTGTTCCCTTTGTCATCGGTATGTTACTTGCCCGAGATTCGATCGTCGGTATCCAATACCATACAATAAAATATAGCATCATGTCTTGGCCATATCACATCACAACATGCCTGCAAAAACAAGTTAGGCGTCCTCTACTTTGTTGTTGCAAGTTTTGTGGCTGCACGGGCTTAAGCAGAACCAATCTCCCTCGCATCAAAACCCAAGCGATAGTTTGTCAAGTTGATCTTTTTAACCTTCAAAGGACGGCGTATCCCCCGGTTCAACTAAAGTTGGGCGACACCGCTAGTCACGTGTGCAAAAGCGGCGGTAAAACCAGTCTCGGGTGGTTGCATAATTCGGTCCGGGCGCTTCAAACAATACCGCTGAACCAAAGTATGACATCTTTGGTAAGCGGTATGACTTATAGCCCACAACTCACTTGTGTTCTACTCGTGCATATAACATCAAACCATAAAAACGCTCGATCCCTTTGTTGGGGGCGTAGTAATTTCAAAAAATTCTCGCCGCAAGATCATGGTGATGCATAGCGAGAGGAGAGTGTTGCCTCGTCCCTCATGGCCGGCGGCGTTGGCGGCGTAGGGAAGTATCTCGTCCTCCCGGTCCAACCGATCCAAGCAATTACTCCGGCACCTCGGTTCTTGACAGCGTCAGCTCGATGGCGCACCCCGATATCCAATCCGGTGAGGCTCAGGGGGTTCTCGGCCCGGCGTGGTGGGATCTTGATGTTCTCTTCGAGGGCCGCCTAAGCACGCTAAATATGATCGAGTGTAATATCGTGGAGGGGGCCCCCGGCGAAGGCGATCAATGATCAATTTGTGTGTCTGGGTGCCCACCCCTATATAAAGGAGGGAGGGAGGAGGTGGCGGCCCAAGGGCGTGCCATGGGAGAAACCTACTCCGTGGTTTCCCCCCTTTCCTATCTTATTTGGAGGGAAGGAAAGAGTACTAGTATTGGAAGTAGTTAGTAGTAGTAATAGGAAAGGAAGGAGAAAGGGGGGCCCCCTCCCCAATTCGGATTGGGGGGCGGCCCCCTCCCCTTCTCCCTTCCTCCTATGGGCCCAATACTCTTCCCTGTGATTCCTGTAACTCCCCAGACCAAAAATATTCAATCACTGGAACCTTCCGAACTCGAATATAGTCATCCAATATATCGATCTTTACGCCTCAACCATTTCGAGACCTCATGTCCCCGATCTCATCCGGACTAACCCTTCGACATCAAAATACATAAACTCATAATATAACCGCCATCAAACCTAAGCGCATGGACTTACGGTTCGAGAACTATGTAGACATGACCTAGAACTATTCTTGGTCAATAACCAATAGCAGGACCTGATGCCCATATTGGCTTTACATATTCTACGGATCTTTATCGGTCAAACCGCATAACAACATACGTTGTTCCTTTGTCATCAGATGTTACTCGCCCGAGATTCATCGCTTGTATCCAATACCTAGTTCAATCTCTTTACCGGCAAGTCTCTTTACTGCTCAGAATACATCATCTCGAACTAACTCATTAGTTGTAATGCTTGCAAGGCTTAAGTGATGTGCATTACCGAGAGGGCCCAGAGATACCCTCCCACAATCGGAGTGACAAACCTAATCTCAAATACGCCAACCCAACATCCGCTTTGGAGACACTCAGTACTACCTTTATAATCACCCAGCATACGCCAGACGCTTGGTAGTACCCAAAGTGTTCCTCCCGCAAACGGAGTTGCATAATCTCATAGTCATAGGAACATGTATAAGTCATGAAGAAAGCAATAGCAACATACTAAACGATCGTGGTGCTAAGCTAACGAATGGGTCATGTCAATCGATCATTCAACTAATGATGTGACCTTGTTAATCAAATAACAACTCCTTGTTCATGGTTAGGAAACATAACCATCTTTGATTAACAAGCTAGTCAAGTAGAGGCATACTAGTGACACTGCTTGTCTATATATTCACACATGTATTATGTTTCCGTTAATACAATTCTAGCATGAATAATAGACATTTATCATGAAATAAGGAAATAAATAATAACTTTATTATTACCTCTAGGGCATATTTCCTTCAACAACTAACTCATTAGTTGAAATGCTTGCAAGGCTTAAGTGATGTGCATTACCGAGAGGGCCCGAGATACCTCTCCCACATTCGGAGGACAAACCTAATCTCAAATACGCCAACTCAAAAGTACCTCTGAGACACCAGAGAGAACCTTTATAATCACCCAGCATATGCCAGACGCTTGGTAGCACACAAAGTGTTCCTCCTGCAAACGGAGTTGCATAATCTCATAGTCATAGGAACATGTATAAGTCATGAAGGAAGCAATAGCAACATACTAAACTATCGGTGCTAAGGTAACGGAATGGGTCATGTCAATAAGATCATTCAACTAATGATGTGACCTTGTTAATCAAATAACAACTCCTTGTTCATGGTTAGGAAACATAACCATCTTTGATTAACAAGCTAGTCAAGTAGTGGCATACTAGTGACACTGCTTGTCTATATATTCACACATGTATTATGTTTTCCTGTTAATACAATTCTAGCATGAATAATAAACATTTATCATGATATAAGGAAATAAATAATAACTTTATTATTGCCTCTAGGGCATATTTCCTTCTGTCTCCCACTTGAACTAGAGTCAATAATCTAGATCACATCACCATGTGATTAACATCGATAGTTCACATCATCATGTAATTAACACCCATAGTTCACATCGCCATGTGACCAACACCCAAAGGGTTTACTACATTCAAGAATCTAGTTCACATCGCTATGTGATTAACACCCAAAGAGTACTAAGGTGTGATCATGTTTTGCTTGTGAGAGAATCTTAGTCAACGGGTCTTTCCCATTCAGATCCGTATGTATTTTGCAATTTTCTATGTCTACAATGCTCGCACGGCTACTCTAGCTAATTGCTCCCACTTTCAATATGCATCTAGATCGAGACTTAGAGTCATCCAGATCGGTGTCAAAACTTGCATCGACGTAACCCTTTATTTATTTGAGCCTTTTGTCACTTCCATAATCGAGAAACATATCCTTATTCCACTAAGGATAATTTTGACCGTCATTCAAAGTCTGATCTACCTCAGATCACTATTGTACTCCCTTGCCAAACCTAAGGTAGGGTATACAATAGATCCGGTACACAAAGATGGCATACTTTTATAGAACCTATGGCCAAGGCATAGGAATGACTTTCATTCTCTTTCTATCTTCTCGCCGTGGTCGGTTTTGAGTCTTACTCAATTTCACACCTTGTAACATTAAGCAAGAACTCTTTTTTGATCTGCTCCATTTTGAACTACTTCAAAATCTTGTCAAGGTATGTACTCATTGAAAAACTTATCAAGCCGCCTTGATCTATCTCTATAGATCTTGATGCTCAATATGTAAGCAGCTTCACCGAGGTCTTTCTTTGAAAACTCCTTTCAAACACTCCTTTATGCTTTGCGTAATAATTCTACATTATTTCCATCTACAATATGTCATTCACATATACTTATCGTAAATGTCAGAGTGCTCCCACTCACTTTCTAGTAAATACAAGCTTCAATCGCAAGTTCCAGATAAAACTATATGCTTTATCAACTTATCAAAGCATATATTCCAACTCCGAGATGCTTGCACCACCATAGATGGATCGCCGAGCTATGTATTGTCAAGACCTTTAGGATTGACAAAACCTTTGGTTGCATCATATACAACTCTTCTTTAAATCCATGAAGGAATGTAGTTTTGTTTATCCATTTGCCAGATTTCATAAAAAACGGCAATTGCTAACATGATTTGGACAGACTTAAGCATCGCTACGAGTGAGAAAATTTCATCGTATTCAACACCTTGAACTTTGTCAAAAACCTTTTTCGACAAGTCTAGCTATGTAGATAGTAACACTACTATCAACGCCCGCCTTCCTCTTGAAGATCCATTTATTTTCTATGGTTTGCCGATCATCGGGCAAATCCATCAAAGTCCATACTTTGTTCTCATACATGGATCATATCTCGATTTCATGGCCTCAAACCATTTTATGAATCTCGGCTCATCATCGCTTCCTCATAGTTCGAGGTTCATCATGATCTAATAGCATGACTTCCGTAATAGGATTATCGTATCACCAAAGCGGATCTTACCGCTCGACCTACGAGGTTCGAGAGTAACTTGATCTCAAGTTCCATCATCATCATCAACTTCCTCACTAGTTGGTTTTGACGTCATAGAAACGGTTCCTCGTGATGTATTATTTTCCAACAAGGAGTAGGTACAGCTTACCTCATCAAGTTCTACTTTCCTCCCACTCACTTCTTTCGAGAGAAACTCCTTCTCTAGAAAGGATCCATTTATTAGCAACTAATGTTTTTCCTTCGGATCTGTGATAGAAGGTGTACCCAACAATTTCCTTTGGGTATTCTATGAAGACGCATTCGATTTGGGTTTGAGCTTATCAGATGAAACTTTTTCACATAAGCATCGCAGCCCCAAACTTTAAGAAACGCATAACTTTGGTTTCTTGCTAAACCACGCTCATATAGTGTCGCCTCAACGGATTTAGATGGTGCCCTATTTAACGTGAATGCAGCTGTCTCTAATGCATGATCCCAAAACGATATTGGTAAATCGGTAAGAAACATCATAGATCGCACTCATATCAAGTAAAGTACGACATGACGCTCGACACACCATTACGTGTGGTGTTCCTGTATGGAGTTGTGAAACTATTCCACATTGTTTTAAGTGTAGACCAAACTCAGAACTCAAATATTCTCCTCCACGATCGATCAGAAACTTTATTTTCTTGTTACGATGATTTTCAACTTCACTCTAAAATTCTTTGAACTTTTCAAATGTTTCGCACTTATGCTTCATTAAGTAGATATACCCATATCGCTCAAATCATCTGTGAAGGTCAAAAATAATGATACCCGCCATGAGCCTTAACACTCATTGGATCGCATACATCAAGATGTATTATTTCTAATAAGTCGCTTGCTCGCCCATCGCTCCGAGAACGGAGTCTTAGTCATCTTGCCCATGAGGCATTGTTCGCAAGCATCAAGTGATTCATAATCAAGTGATTCCAAAATCCCATCAAGATGGAGTTTCTTCATGCGCTTTACACCATTATGACCTAAACGGCAAGCATACAAATAAGTTGCACTATCATTATTAACTTTGCATCTTTTGGTTTCAATATTATGAATATGTGTATCACTACGATCGAGATCCAATGAACCATTTTCATTGGGTGTAAACCATATAAGGTTTTATTCATGTAAACAGTATAACAGTTTATTCTCTTACTTAAATGAATAATCGTATTGCAATAAACACGATCAAATCATATTCATGCTCAACGCAAACACCAAATAACATTTATTTAGGTTCAACACTAATCCCGAAAGTATAGGAGAAAGCGATGATGATCATATCAATCTTGAAACAACTTTCAACACACATCGTCACTTCACCTTAATTAATTTCTTATTCTCGAACTCCCGCTTCGAAGTTACTACTCTTAGCAACTCAACCAGTACCAAATACCGAGGGGTTGCTATAAACACTAGTAAAGTACACATCAATAACATGTATATCAAATATAACTTTGTTTACTTTGCCATCCTTCTTATCCGCCAAATACTTGGGGTAGTTCTGCTTCCAAAGAACTATTCCCTTTGGTAGTAGAAGCACTTAGTCTCGTGCTTAGGTCCAGACTCTGGGCTCTTTTCACTTGAGCAAAGAACTTGCTTGCCGCTCTTCTTGAAGTTCCCTTTATCCGCTTTGTTCTTTCTTGAAACTAGTGGTCTTGTTAACCATCAACACTTGATGTTCTTTTCTGATTTCTACCTTCATCGATTTCATCATCATGAAAACTCGAATCATTTTCATCATCCCTTGCATACTATAGTTCATCATCAAGTTCTACTAACTTGGTGATGGTGACTAGAGAATTCTCATCAATCACTATCTTATCCGGAAGATTAACTCCCACTTGATTCAAGTGATTGTAGTACCTAGACAATCTGAGCACATGCTCACTAGTTGAGCGATTCTCTCCATCTTTTAGCTTGTTGGAAACTTCATATCTCTCAACCTCGGTATTTGCTTGAAATATTAACTTCAACTCCTCGAACATCTCATATGGTCCATGATGTTCAAAACATCTTTGAAGTCCCGATTCTAAGCCATAAAGCATGGTGCACAAAACTATCAAGTAGTCATCATATTGAGCTAGCCAAACATTCATAACGCTCTCTGACCGCTTCCCTGCAATAGGTTTGTCACCTAGCGTGCATCAAGGACATAATTCTTCAAGGCAGCAATGAGGATAAACCTCGATCCCGGATCCAATCCGCATCATTGCTACTAACATTTATCAACACAGTTTTCTAGGAACATATCAAAATAAACATATGAAAGCAACAACGCAAGCTATTGATCTTACAACATAATTTGCAAAATACTACCAGACTAAGTTCATGATAAATTTAAGTTCAATTAATCATATTACTTAAGAACTCCCACTTAGATGAGACATCTCTAGTCATCTAAGTGATCACGTGATCCAAATCAACTAAACCATAACCGATCATCACGTGAGATGGAGTAGTTTTCAATGGTGAACATCACTATGTTGATCATATCTACTATATGATTCACGCCGACCTTCGGTCTCCGTGTTCGAGGCCATATCTCCATATGCTAGGCTCGCCAAGTTTAACTCGAGTATTCTCAAGGTGCAAACTGGCTTGCACCCATTGTAGATGGACGAGACCTTATCACACCCGATCATCACGCGGGTGTCCGGGCACCATTTAACTTTGGCAACGGGCATACTGTGGAGAACACTACTTGATAATTTTAGTGAGAGATCATCTTAAAATGCTACCGCCAATCAAAGCAAGATAAGATGCATAAAGGATAAACATCACATGCAATCAATATAAGTGATATGATATGGCCATCATCTTCTTGTGCTTGTGATTCCATCTCCAAGCACCATCATGATCACCATCGCCACCGCCGACACCTTGATCTCCATCGTAGTATCATAATGTTGCCACGCCATCTATTGCTTTTACGATATCGCTACCGCTTAGTGATAAAGTAAAGCAATTACAGTATGCTTGCATTTCATACAATAAAGCGACAACCATATGGCTCTCGCCAAATTGCCGATAACTTCGTTACAAAACATGATCATCTCATACAATAAAATATAGCATCATGTCTGGCCATATCACATCACAACATGCCCCGCAAAAACAAGTTAGACGCCCTCTACTTTGTTGTTGCAAGTTTTACGTGGCTGCTACGGGCTTAAGCAAGAACCAATCTCACCCACGATCAAAACCACAACGATAGTTTGTCAAGTTGATGCTGTTTAACCTTCGCAAGGACCGGCGAGCCACACTCGGTTCAACTAAAGTTGGAGAAACCGACACCGCTAGTCACCGTGTGTGCAAAGCACGGCAGAAACCAGCCTCGCCGTAAGCCGACGCAGTAATGTCGGTCCCGCCGCTTCATCCAACAATACCGCCAACCAAAGTATGACATGCATGGCAAGCAAGATGACTTATATCGCCCACAACTCACTTAGTGTTCTACTCGCATATAACATCAAACCATAAAACCTAGGCTCGGATACCATCGTGGGGAACGAGTAATTTAAAAATTCCTACGCACACGCAAGATCATGGTGATGCATAGCAACGAGAGGGAGAGTGTTGTCTACGCATCTCTAGACCAAGCGAAGCTGACGCAACGAGGAAGTAGTCGACGCCCTCCGTCCAACCGATCCAAGCACCGCATTCGCACCTCCGAAGTTCTTGACACACGAGCTCGATGACGCACCGATCTCCAATCCAAGAGAGGCTCCGAGGGGAGTTCCACAAGACGACGGCGCAGGACGATCTTGATGTTCTCCGCACGCAGGCTTCGCCAAGCACCGCTACAATATGATCGAGGTGTAATATCGTGGAGGGGGCACCGACACGGCTAAGGAATGATCAATGATCAATTTGTGTGTCCTAGGGTGCCCTCACCCTCGTGATATAAAGGAGGAGGGAGGAGGTGGCCGACCCAAGGGCGTGCATAGGGGAGGGAACCTACTCCAAGTAGGTTTCCTTTTCCTTATCTTATTTGAGGAAGGAAAGAGTACTAGTATTAGGAAGTAGTACTAGTAGTAGTAATAGAAGAGGGGAAGGAAGGAAAGGGGGCCGCCCCCTCCCCAATTCGGATTGGGCTTGGGGGAGCGCCTCCCTTGTTCTTTCTCCTTTCTCCTACATGGGCCCAATAAGGCCCATATACCTCCCGGGGTTCCAGAACCTCCCCGAGCTCCAAACTTCCTAACCTTCTCGTGTCCAAATATATCCGTCTCAATATATCAATCTTTATGTCTCGACCATTTCGAGACTCCTCGCCATGTCCGTGATCATATCCGGACTCAACAACCTTCGTACATCAAAATACATAAACTCATAATATAACCGTCATCAAAACCTTGCTGCATGGATTCTTACGGTTCGAGAACATGTAGACATGACCGAGACACGCCTCTCGGTCAATAACCAATAGCGGGACCGATGCCCTTATTGGTTCCTACATATTCTACGAAGATCTTTATCGGTCAGACCGCATAACAACATACGTTGTTCCTTTGTCATCGGTATGTTACTTGCCCGAGATTCGATCGCTTCAGATCCAATACCTAGTTCAATCTCGTATCGGCAAGTCTCTTTACTCGCTCCAGAATACATCATCTCACAACTAACTCATTAGTTGAAATGCTTGCAAGGCTTAAGTGATGTGCATTACCGAGAGGGCCCAGAGATACCTCTCCCACATTCGGAGTGACAAACCTAATCTCAAATACGCCAACTCAACAAGTACCTTCGAGACACCAGAGAGCACCTTTATAATCACCCAGCCACGCTAGACGCTTTGGTAGCACACAAAGTGTTCCTCCGTAAACGGAGTTGCATAATCTCATAGTCATAGGAACATGTATAAGTCATGAAGGAAGCAATAGCAACATACTAAACGATCGTGGTGCTAAGCTAACGGAATGGGTCATGTCAATCGATCATTCAACTAATGATGTGACCTTGTTAATCAAATAACAACTCCTTGTTCATGGTTAGAAACATAACCATCTTTGATTAACAAGCTAGTCAAGTAGAGGCATACTAGTGACACTGCTTGTCTCATATATTCACACATGTATTATGTTTCCTGTTAATACAATTCTAGCATGAATAATAAACATTTATCATGATATAAGGAAATAAATAATAACTTTATTATTGCCTCTAGGGCATATTTCCTTCAAAGATCAAGTTTCCTGTTAATACAATTTAGCATTAATAATAAACATTTATCATGATATAAGGAAGATATAAAATAATAACTTTATTATTGCCTCTAGGCATATTTCCTCCAAAGATTAAACTTCCCACCACCTAGTCATGAAACCCACATGGGCTCTTAGAGATTTTTTCTAAAATTGTTGGATGGGCCTAAAGCCCACCCAAAGATTTCAACTAATATATCAATGTTTTTGTCCCAAAGACACGGGCAAATTGGTTTTCCATGGTAGTATTCTTAGCTATATTCTTATTTCTTTTGCCATGTAAATACATGACATTAATGTACCTATAGTCCACACACCGTATCTTAACGCAAGCATTATGTATTCAAATTATTCCATTGTTTGGATTTATGGACACATAGCATCGCATGGTCTTCATTCCTAAGATAGCAGCTTTCAGGTTATGCTTCTCAATACTATGGGTAGCGCTTTGAGAAGGATAACATTGATCAATTTATGGAACTATGCTATGACCTTACGAAACACAAAGGCAAAGTCATTCATGTAAATCAAGGCTACAGAGTTCAAAATGCTTATGAAATACAAAAAGAACCATGACCATTACACAATCATTATATATTATATCATCATCTTTGAGGAAGTCCAATAAAAAGGATAAAGCGGAGAAAGGGATCAACAACTACAAATATAATGAGGAACAATTTTGTCATTTGACAACCGCTTCCTCGCGGCAACCAAAGAGATTTGAATGGGACCTCGTATATAACAAAAGATCAAGTAAAGAATTATAAAACAAGGCCAATTTACACAATAAATTCCAAATAAAGCTAATGGTAGAATAACTAGGCTATGCTAATTAATCCCGAGAGCAAATCATAACTACAAGAATGTGGTAACAATAGAGCTGCAATTGTAATTCGATTACAAATAATGGCATTCCTAATTATGTAATTTTCAACACAATTTCTGGCAAAGCTGAGTAGATTTTTCTAGATGATGCGCATAATATTTCAATGAAAAACTTTTGGGATTGCAAAATTTACTATAGTAAAACTTGATGTAAATAGTAACGACTCACCTATTTGTGATTTGTACATCGCTGATGGAATATCTCATACCCGAACAATGAATCGCTGATCGAGGGTTATCCGAGGATGTAACCCCAGATGACAAGTTTATCAGTCCGTGAGGATGATCTACCGCTTGAGACGACATCATGACAAGGTTATCCTTGTTGAGTCTCACGGGCACCTCCTCAACACTCATCGAGCCCGGCCGTGACTCAGTCACCATAACACATTCTTCATGGCCGATTTCTATTGCAAGGCGCTTTCTTGCATGTGGTGTGGATGTTTTGACCACGCCGAGGCCTCGCATGTTTTAATGTGTTTTATCTTTATGTGGTGTTCACGGTGAGGCAAAGTTCTTGCAATTAAGGTGTCAAGGGCTGCTAAATGCGCAATCTTGGCAGTTTCTTTATGCTACCAACCCACCGTACTAGGTACGCATTTTTCTCTCAATGCCTAGAACAGATTTAGCACGACGATAGCAAACAATCGATCAACAACTATAGAACTATTGTGTACAAATATTTTCAATTTGATGAACCCATGCCATTCTTGTGCAGTTTTAGATAGATAGAACATCACCGGTAACAGTAATAGAAATACAAGAAAAACTAACATGTATGCTGCATGTGTATATATGCATTGGTGGTCCAGCAATGGGAACAGAGGGAGTACAATGGGAACAAACCGCTCAACGCTTTGCTCCTCAAAAGGTCAAGGTGTCCCCAAATATATATCTGAATAGTTTCAGAGATTATCACGGCAGAGGGATAAGATTACTCCTCCATTCCTAAATATTTGTTTTTAGAGATTTCAAATGACTACCACATACTGGATGTATATGTACATATTTAGAACTGTAGATTCATTCATTTTGGTCTGTGATGTAGTCACTGTTGAAATCTCCGTAAAGACAAATATTGTGGAACGGAGGAGTACTATAGAAGGTATCAGATACATGGAAAATTCATGCAACATTGAGGCTAGAGATTACAGCTGCAATCAGATGAAGAAGCTTGAGCAACAGAATAGGCATTTGATGAAGGAAGTTGCTAATGACAGAAAATGATAGCAGGGACAAACTTGCTAGAGGCTGACTCCTTGCAATCCGGTAGATCAATTTTTACTGAACAAACAATACTTGCTCGTACTAGCATCTTGCGACATGGGCGCACACGGGCATCAGTACAAAGAATTGCTGCACCAGCAGGGTTACAAGATAAGACAAGAGGAGATAGTAGTCCGATGCCGTGACAGGCCACCAGCATCAGAAACCTGAAATAGATAGAACTATGGGTTTCAGACCCAGCTCCTAACTGTTCTCTTGAGATGCTTCAACTCGTCGTCGTCCTCGCTGTCTGAAGAAAGATCCGTGTCTCTGAACACCTCCTCCCGTGCTTCCATGCTCAGCCTCGTCGCCTCGGCCCTCTCACCGAAGTAGTCGTAGTCGACCTCCACAAATCCCATGGAGGCGTACTCGCTGCGGACCCAGGCCTGGAATCGCGCGAACTTCTCTTCATCCTCATAGCAATCGCGAGCACATGCGTACAGCAGCACCATTTCATCCTTCCTCCTCAGGCGATGGTAGCAGCGACGGGTTGGCGCGCTTGAGCTCCCGGATCTCAGCCCAAACAGGTTCGTTCGGCTGTGCGAGGATCCACTTGATTCTCCAGTGGCAGCCGCCACATCTTTTTCGCTGGACCGTCCCAGCCGCTGCATCCTTGTCTCCCGGAGCAGTCGAGCCTCTTGGCGGCGCGCGAACACTCCTCTCCGGCGAAAGCCTCCGCCTTTCTTTTGGCAGGGCGGACACACTCGACGCCGGCCACAGCCTCATCCGGCGCCATCGGTTGGTCTGATGGATGGTTTATCGCAAGGAAGAGGCTGGAGGATTCTGGCGAGAAGAATTTGGGAGTTCCGATCTGGGCGACAAGGAAGAACCGATCTATATATTTTGTTTGGCTGCCGCGTAAGGGAGGACCGGGGGATTCTGGCGAGACAGATTTGGGAGTTTCGACCTGGCGCAAGAAGAGGGCAGAATTGGTCCTTATTATATTCAAGTTTGTTTGGCTTCCGACTCGGCATGGGAAAGGCAAACTGAAATTCTCTCAAACACGAAAACCAGGACACGTTAGCGCGTGCCATGTCAACAACATACAACACACGCACCCTCCTCTTTTTTTTTCAAACGCTAATATCACGAATTCAAAAAATTTGATTCCAATTTATGTTGAAAACAAACACAGTTTAAGCTAGCTAGCTATTTGCAATGTAAACTGTGCATGTTTTATATATGTATAACGTGGTTATCAAACAAAATGTAGTGTACGCCCATTTAGATTAGAGGGTATAAAATTTTGCAGGTCATCATGATTTATGACAAACTAAAATCAGCTTCATGTTCTTACAAAAACTGAAAATTGAATTAGTTCATCATCTAAATGGTTTAGACTCATAGTACAAAATACAATGAAATAGTGTACATAAAAAACATGAAGTTAAACTTTGAGAAGAATAAACAATGTTAAACAGTACCATATATCACATATATTGTAAGCACGCTACGAGTCCATATTATCCTCGGGTTATAGAATCGAAGGAAAGAATTGTGCCATCAATCCACCAATAGCAAACCTGGGATTTACGTGTTGCAACTTGTTTTACATGGCAAGAGATAATACATGTCAATAGTAAATAGTGTGCCACAGTGACCATGCCACATTAATTAAGTAAAAGTTATGTCTCGCCAAACAGACCTTCAAACTAATGCAAAAGAACATTGGAGTGGAGCAACATTTCTGCTTCGATCATCAAATGTCTCTCACCCAGATTATACACATATATGTAGCTAGACCCCGTGATCATGTATTGTCGGAAAAAAGATCATTGGCTGCAAGAAGATAAGAAGAAGCAGTGGTTCTTATAAAAAGTATCCTCGCACCATGGACACTTAGTAAGGAAAACAAAATACAGTTGTGCAAGTTTCTCGCTAATGTCAAATTCTTGATGGTCATGCTGCAGCACTGGCAACATATAGGATGTTCAGACCGTAAATTACACACCAAGACGATGATTACCACATACCCTATCTTACGAGCTGGTCATAGAGGCATTGCCTCCAAGGAGATGTATGAGGCTATCGCTTCACTAGAAAGATTGTTTAAGGAGTTGTGTTCCAAAACATTGAGAATTGACGTCGTAAAGCAATTGAGAGTTGGCATTTCAAATTCTTTGCAAGCTTGAGAAGCTCTTCCCACCGCTTTTGATGTAATGGTGCACCTAGCTGTACATCTTTCGATAGGCACTAAGGGAATTGTCCAATATGGTTGGATGTTTCTAGTTGAGAGAAGGCTTGGGTACCTCAAGTCAAGTGTGCGTAACAAAGCAAGGCCCAAGGTTCAATTGAGAGTCCTATATCAATGATGTGTCAGACCCGACTCAATGCCACACCGATCTAGCATGTAACACCTCATATCACTTTATGTAACCTCACGCACGGTATTCCTACAGTGTCACCTTACCAGTGCCGGGACCGCTGCGCCTTTCACTACTAGGAAAAGGGCTATAGATAGGATTGATTCTAATGGCGCACCGTGAAGCAGAAAGGCCATCACTATATACTAATGGCGCACTCAGTTGTGATACGCCATTAGTGTGAAGACACTAATGGCGCACCGTAAATGTGGTGTGCCACTAGTATGAATTATTATTTTTTCCATTTTCCCATATACTAATGGCGATCCGGTCCATAATGCGCCATTACTATCTATAATTACTAATGGCGCATCATGTAGTGCGCCATTACTGTAAATTTTGTTTTATTCTTTTTTTTGCAAAACTACTAATGGCGCATTATCGCAAAGGCGCCATTATTAGTTTAATTAGTAATGGCAAGCACTCGTAAGAGATGCCATTAGTATATATACTTTTCAAATATTTTCAAATATTTATGATATTTTTCAAATATTTTCAAATAACAAATTTGAAGATATTTTCAAATAACAAATTTGATGATATTTTTCATATTCATAAATATTTTCAAATAACAAATTTATTGATATTTTTCACATTCATAAATATTTTAAAATAACAAATTTGTTGATATTTTGAAATAAAAATATTAGATGCAACTAAAATCCAAAATAAAGTTAGTAATAGCGACCGGGGAAGGTGCACCATTGCAACTAAAGTACTTATGGCGACTTCTGAGGTGCGCCATTGCTAACCTTCCCCTTGCTAAGCCTCCCTCAAGATCGATCCTCCCCGCCAGATCCTCCTCGCCCGCCTCGCCTCCACCGCCACGACTTCGCGACTTGACGACCCCTCGTGTCTGCCTCCGTCACTGGAGCTCTAGGAGGAGGAGTCCTTCTTCCTCCAACTGTCGCCATCTCGCTGGTCGCCACCATCTCCTGGTCCACCCCTGCCTTCACCGAGCCTCGTCACGATCTCCGTGGTGAGTCCTCACCTGCTTCCCTTCGATCCGCCCATAGGCCGCCATAAGCAGCCGCCGCCGACCTCAAGGCCACCCCACACTGCCCAGTGCCCCAGGCGCTTCCTGTCGCTACTCGGACGACGACGCCTCATCGCTTCGCGCTTGGCACGATCGGCCGCTACCGCCATCCTCGCCTGCTCGTCTGGCCAGGCCGACTTTTGTCACGCCACCCCGCTTGTTCTACCTAAAAACCGCTCGTGCTCATGGATGATGTGCATCTCACCGTGATGGGTGGACTTACTTCCAAATAGCAATGGGGTTATGGGTGTGGCTACTCCCACAAGGGCACACGAGAGGGGAAAAGGGCATATTTTTTCCTAATGTGTGTAGATATCCATATCCATCATAGATTAGGTCGCAAACAAGACCGTATTCGCAGGTTTTGGGTAAGAACAAGTGAGGATTAATGCTTTGATAGGATTGTCTTTTTGTTGTCAAGCCAAACCTTAATGGAGTAGCAAAGATTCAAGATTCCACCGCCTAAGAGTCCGCTTACTCTCTCTTTTTTCCTATAGGAATGTTGAGATTTCGTAAGAATTTTCTGCTCCAAAATTTCTAATGTGTTTTCAACATTTGTAGGTCACGCTTGAAGTGCTAGTGAAGAGGTGAACAAGATCCACATGCTATTGCTACAACAATCTATAGAAGGACACACCCTTTACCCTTTTGATAAAGCAAGGGCGAGGTGATTTCTAAAAAATTCGTGGTTTGAGGTGATTTCAAATTTCATGCTTGTGGTGATGCAGTTGTGCTTGGACGGAGCGTCGGGTACCATCTCGCAGAGAGGGTACCACTTGGAGGTATGCAGATTATCATTACCAATTTTTTTTATACAAAACCATGAGTTTTCTTCAAGCTTGGCGCTGATCGGTGCTCAATTTAGTTGTTCGTAGTAGTACTTAATTCGAAGAACTATGTAGTGACTTAGTCATTGTCACTCACCCCCGGGTCAGCCGTCAGTGTTAGTTAAGGCTGCTACTTGTTGGTAGAACTCGCAAATGTGCCTAAAGGTTACACCTTCTAGTAACCTTGATGTCGTTAATCCCATCGGTAATGTTTATTGTGTACCGTGTGCTTGATCATTCTTAAGTTTGCAATGAATCATTGTGGTGGTTCCTGCTGCATGTAAATAAACTGTAATGTTAGCATACACACTGCGCACCAAGGATGATATGTTAAGTCTCTGTGTATGTTGTTGATGTAGTGAATAGTGGCTAATAATACAAAGTTGTGTTCGATATCAATTTTCCCAATCGTATTTTTTTTGTCACCAGCTTTGTTGTGAATTTTTCAAACAAAAATCGAGACTACACAATAATATTATGAATTGCTTGCTTGCTACTACTTTAGCTACTGCTTTCATTCAAAAATTATTGGAGTTTATATCATATATATTGTCGGGCATGTATTTCATATGTTCTCAGAGCATTAAGGCTACATAACATGCCATTTTTGGTTTTGTCTCCACCATCGTGGTCGTGATGATATTGTGGGTGTTGTGGGGTTGCGTCGCGCGGTGGATAATGATTTTGCGTGTACCGAGAGGTTTTGAGTTTGCTTTAATGTCGATTAACTCCGCTCCCAAGAATTGGCATTCCATATGTCTATTTTCAGCAAAGGTCATGCTGAAATTTTCCGTGAATTTTAGCATGACTTTGCTAAAATAGGACATATGGGGTACTTGCGACTAATGCCTCGTTATCATGCATGGGTACTAATTGGTCTCTTCGCTTATCGAGATGGCGGAAGTAGCCACCGCCGATCCATGACACCGCAAAGACGAGTTGGATGCTTCCAGTTCTTCACTATCATACTTGAGGCTTCAGATCATCCATGACGCAGTATATAAACGAGAGATCTCCCTTCACCCATCTCATTATGATATCTGTTGTTTGCTACATCACTCATTTTCCCAAACCGCAGAGGTTGCCCGACAGCTTTTATGAACATGTCGATGGGTGAAGATCCGCCAATAATGTGAAGTCTGCGACAGCCGCGCAGGGTTTCGCAGGCAGGATGCACATGCATCAAGAAGGGCCACATGTACTTGTCTCTGTGGGTGGAGAAGTTCTACCGCGCTCA
Organism: Aegilops speltoides; assembly: GCA_021437245.1. Lineage (NCBI taxonomy): Eukaryota > Viridiplantae > Streptophyta > Magnoliopsida > Poales > Poaceae > Aegilops > Aegilops speltoides. The sequence goes on along the minus strand of CM038145.1, from coordinate 68,745,230 downwards.
CGACCGCAACCGGGTACTTCCTTGTCTTCGTGCACGACGACGACGCCAACATGCTCATCGTGAAGGTGTACAACAAGACTATGTGTCGAGCATGTTGCTACCGCCGATGATGATGCCAGACGCTCGCCTCTTCTTATTCTCTACATTTGGCTTTGTCTCACATCGATTGTTAACGGTCATTGTTGCATTTTGGACAGTAGGAGCAGAAGAATGACATCGGCTACAACCTAAAGCAAGCAATGACTATGGTTGTAGTGAAAGAAGAATGATTCGTCAGAAGCGAAGCAAGCAAGCGATTCTCGCACCAAAGATAGACAACAAGAAGGATGATCCGGACTGGAGTGCGGAGAAGAGGAGCAGAGTGAGGATGAGGAGCTGATGATGACGATGGGCATCAGCCGAGGATGACCTAGCTACTGTGGTGGGTGACCAAGGGCAAGAGATGGTGGTGGTCACCATGGGCAAGAGATGGAGGTGGCTGAGGATGACCTAGCGATGGTCGGCTCAAGGTGGCCTCGCGATGGTGGTGGTGCTCGACAATGACCACGCACGGTGGTGGCGCCCGGCGATCCCACACCGGGCGACATGACCACGCCAATTGTGGTAGAAGACTACATCCCACTACCTCCATCGCCTTCCACCGCCGCCGCCTAGGCGATCAGTGGAGATGAAGGAGAAGAAGGAGAAGAACTGCCTACTTTGTTAGGTATGTCGATCTCCTATAGGTTAGCTATCCAAAATGATATATATATATACACTTAGTTACCTATGTTATCTCTAATATGCTTAGTTTCCTATAGGTTAGCTTCTATTTTACCTAAGTTGGCTCTAATATACTAACTTAGAGCTTATATGCTTAGTTTCCTATAGGTTAGCTCCAAAATAACTTATGTTAGCACAAATGATCAAGTTTACATAATAAGCTTATAGTCTTTTCTTAATCTTCTTCTTTTCCAAATGACATAGGTTAGCTTCATTTTACCTAAGTTGGCTCTAATATACTAACTTAGACCTTATATGCTTAGTTTCCTATAGGTTAGCTCCAAAATAACTTACGTTAGCACAAAATGATCAAGTTTACATAAGCTTATAGTCTTCTTCTTATTCTTCTTCTTTTTCCAAAACTCTTCTTATTCTTCTTCTAGTGTTCTTCCTCTTATAGTATTCTTCTAGTCTTCTTTTCTTCTTCTAACTTCTTGTTTATCATTTTGCAGATTTGATTTAATTGACTAAGCTATGTGGATGGAGTGCTTCTTTTCCATTTGTGTTTTTATTTTGTATCAATGTGAAACTTTTGTGAATTGATGGATAACGGTGTTGGATGAACAATGTGAAACTTTTGTAACGATTTGAACTATGTGTTGGCTATGTATGTATATATGATGAAACTTGTGTGTTGGATATGATTGCTATATGGATGCTTGTTGTATATATATATGTGTTGAATATCTCATATGTGAAATAGTGACCTGAGATTAAGAAGAAAAGAATTAAAAAGTTGTTACTAATGGCGACTACCATGTGTCAGCGCTATAAGTATAGCGATAATAGTGTAAGATCAGGGTTATACTAATGGCGCACCACGTGGTGAGCCATTAGAACATCAGATACTAATGGCGCATATGTGGTGCGCCATTAGAATTTAATTTAATGGCGTGATGCCGCTGGTGCACCAAAGAGCGCCATTAGAAGGCAAATTGCGCGCCACTAGCATGCCTTTTCCTAGTAGTGTTTTGGCACACGATATGATAGTGTCGCTAGCATCCATATGACAAGGAGCCCGGCTAACATAGCTAGTCGTGAACCCAAAGTGGCACTAACTTACGTGGACAAGCATACATGACCCAACAACAAACGGTCGCCATCAACGAAAGTGAATCCGCTGTAGCAATCGGGCAGTAGACTGTAAACCGGCCAGAAAGCATGTACAGTGACTCCTAGAGACACCGCATGACATTTCAAGGGACGGACACAGAACGAAGCAGGACACATGCCGCCAGCCTAAGTGTTCAAGCAAGAGCAACCTACAAAGGCTCAAGGAAGCACTAGGAGATATTTCCGAAGAAAGGCTACCAACGATAAACAACTAGATAGTCGATCTCACACATACCAAGCATTTCAATAACATACACACAATAGTCTCAAGTATGTGAAAATGCAGATGGCATCACAACATGACTCTACAACTCAAGTATTTTATTCAATAGGCTTGAGGAGAGAGATATTACAAACATGGGTCTCATGACCCAACATTCAGAGCATACAAGTCAAAGCATAAACGAAGCTTAACATGTCCGAAAGTACGACATCTACAAATGAAAAGGTCGTGAAGCCCGACTATATACCAGATCCTCGTGAGGGCACAAGATCGTAGCTGAGGTAACAAGCTAAACGTCAAGTCTGTGTGGAACTACTAGTGAGACCGAGGTCTCTACAAAAACATAAATTACAAACGTGAGTACAAATGTACCTAGCAAGACTTACATCGATCTAACTACATATGCATCATTATCAACAAAGGATGGTGGGGTTTAACTACAGAAGCCGCTTTGACTCGTGGCTATCCCAACTATGACTACAAGCAACTCTTTTTGAGGTGGCGCTAATCCGAGTCCATATATTCACCATATCAATACACCACTATGGATCCGCCCCCGCCTTCCCACGAGAACGCCATCCATAGCACTCACGCTTATCTTGCGATTTTAGAGTATCCACTTTCACTTGTCTATGAACCGATAGGCAACCCAGAGGTCCTTTACGCAGACGCCGCTATTCAATAGATCATATTAACCATGCAGGGTGTATTTCTTCACACACGCCTCGCCACTTACCGCCATGTACATGTCATGTATCTTGGAAACCTTCAAGCCGAAGTTCGTGAGGGTGTCGGCCACGACCGACTAACCATGCAAGACTTCACCTGTGTTTATCGCCTATTCGGTTACATCCGCAAGGAGATCCGCCGTGTCGCCACGACCCCAAATGATGTGTACAGGTTCCAAGCCCACCAACAAAGCGACGCTGGCATACCCACCACGGTGTTTAGTTCCACCCAAGCCCACTCGACGGGTGCCATTTGGTATACTACTAACACAACCTACAAACACCGTAAACTAGTTGCAACTCCCCGACAAAGATCAGCCGATTAATAAGTCGAGAGGGGTCGAGTTAACGGAACCCAATGTGTGGTAGTAATCGTCGTGGATCACAAAAAGTAACTCAGCCCCGAGGACGGCTTCAATGAGACAACCCACCATGTACTCCTACATGGCCTGTCACCGCTACTTTTACCAAATCGTGTTCACACACTTAGCTCACACATAGTAGGACATGTTCACAACATTCCAATTCATCCCCAATGAATCGAACTGATTCAACTCTAAGCAAGAGCAGTGCATGACAAACAAGCATGAATGAGTAGGCACATCAGGCTCAAACAACTCCTACTCATGCTAGTGGGTTTCATCTATTTATCGTGGCAATGACAGTCATGCAGAGGAAAGGGTTCAACTACCGCAACATGTAACAAATTGTATCATTGTTGTCCTAATGCAAAGAGAAGAGCAAGCGAGAGTGAGATTGTATCAAAATGAACAAGGATTTTGCTTGCCTCGGCACTTCTAAAGATAGTATAGTTCTTCATCGGTGTCATTGAACTCATTGTCAAACACGCCTACCGAGAGGGCACAAACACCAACAAACAAGAGGGAACAAAATCAATGCAATGCAGCAATATAATGCATGGTCATGACATGGCAATATGCTATGATTTGGGCTAATGCAACAGCAAGTCATTTTGATTGAAGTGGAATTCAAAACTACATCAAATTCCAACTCCAAAACTATTATCAAAGTTGTCCTATTCATGTTTCATCCTAAATAGTGAAGTTAACTTGCTCAAATATGCATGAAAGTGGTACATATGGATAGATTGGATTTTTCTAATCATTTTTCATATATAATTTATTTCATTCTCGAGTTACTTGTTGAATTTCTATGAATTTTGAAGTTTATGGCATTTCTCGAATGTTCTCAATCATTTTATATCCGTAAATGATTAACCACGCCAACATTGCATCACTTTGATGTCAAGAAGTCAATCTGGGGTCGACTGTGTCAAACGACCGGTGGGTCCCGCATGTCGCTGACACAGAACTAATCTCGGCCAAACTAGCATCGACTAAGGTTTGATTACGGCTAGGGCCCCGCTGCCGATTAGGGGCTAACTAGAAGTGATTAGTGCCTAATTGCTGCCATGTCATCATCGCTGACTTTGTCCCGTGACGACCAGCCCTGACGGCGTGAGGTTCACCGCCCTCCCGCCACAGGCACCATTTCACGCGTGGGTTTAAGGCCACGTTGCCGTGTGGGTTTGCGCAAGATCCGATGGAGCAGAGAGAGGAGCTGGGTGAGCTGTGGCGGCGGAGGTGGTGATGACAGGCACGGCCGGAGTTGGGGTTAGTTTGGGCTCGGCGTTAGGGTGCTCGAGAGGAGGAGTCAAGGAGCTGCGTGCTCCTAAGGCACCGATGCGCTGATCAGCCAGCGCGCGAGCTGTGGTGGCTAAATGACATGCGGCACCATGGTCAGGCGGTTATGAGCTCGCTCGCCATGAACCGAGCTAGCGGAGAGAAAGAGAGGGGTCGAGCATAGGGAAAAAGGAGTTCACAAGTGGTCTGGAGAGAAACTCAGAAGCTCTGGGAAGCTTCAATTACGGCATTGATGGCGGCGATCTCAAAGTGGCCGCTTGGAGAAGATGTTGAGGGCGCCGCTTGGGGCTCTCCGTGGCATGACTTCGTGAGGAGGTTGGCGAGGAGGTGCAGAGCCTGGGAACAGCCTCAGGCATCGTTGGGATGGCGGTGGTCACGCAATGGCAACGGGCGGCGATGGGCGAGCCTGTGGCATCATAGGAGAGAGCAGAGGAGGAGAGAGGTCTAGGGAGAGAGGAGGGGTGCGTGGTGTGTCAAGGCCTGTATGCTGGCCCTGGAGGAGTCGGGAGGAGGCACTTTGGCAGGAGGAGCCAGTGCGCCTGTCAATGATGCGCTTGCCACGCACATTGCTAGAAGGCACAGGAAGACGACGCCAAGAAGGAGGTGGATAATACCGCCACTGCCAATGAGATGGGCCAGTGGGCTAGAAAGCTAGGTAAGTGCCTGTGACTCTCTCTTTATTTCTTGTTTATTTTCTATAATTGTGTTTGGCTTTATTAAAATGTCAAGCATTTCCAAAAATCATGCAATCGACTGTACATCTGCTTGGAATATTTCCAACAAAGAATATTTCAGTTTATGATTATTTGGTCATTTAATATATTTTATAGGATTTAATGCCCAAATACAAATACTATATGATTTAATTCAAGGTCTCCCAATCGACCTAGAAAAATGTGCAATATTTTTGGCGTAGCTTCAAGACCAATCCAAAGATGATGAACATTTTTGGGAAGGCATTTTTGGTTCATTAAAATATTTTATTTGAACCTAGTTGAATTCTTTCGATGCTAGGGTTTGGTCAATCCTCATTTCAACTTAAATAGAATTTAAACATGATGCAACAAGATGCAAAACACCAGCAAGACATTAAGCTAGGATGTGATGTGATCACCCCCACTAAACAAGAATCTTGTCCCGAGATTCAAGACGTGAGGTAAGTAAGAAGACATAGGGAACACAAAGTCGACACAATCTTCACGATCCAGTCGCCTTCTCAAAGATGTCGATTCATTGCTTCACATTGATCTTAACGCCTTTGCTTTCGAGATCTTCATCCAACTTGATGACGCCGTGAAAGAAACACTATCGGAAATGATCATTGAAAGTCTCCTTACTAGGCTAAGGCAGATCACAAACGATCGCTTGGCGGAGTGCGAAGGAATGGCATACCAGCATCGAATGGATGATGTGGACTACCTTGTCAAGACAATGCAAGGGATGATTTTTGCTTATTGAATGGTCCGGCGATGAGCTCTCACTCCGGCAGAATCGAGCTAGCGGAGAGAAATGGAGAGGGGCAAGCATAGGGAAGGTGCAGGAGCTCACAAGGGTCTGGAGAGAAACTCTGGGCTCTCGGGAAGCTTCGTGATGGTGAATTGACGATTAGCGATGTCGGGTGGCCTTCTTGGAGAAGATGTTGAGGGCGCTGCCTCCGGCTCTCCTTGTGGCATGACCCTGCTGAGGAGGTTGCGAGGAGGTGCATGTGCTCGAATAGCTCGGGCATCGTCGGACGGCGGGGTCAGGGCAACGGCGAACCACGGTGATGGGCGTGTTCGTGGCATCAGAGGGAGAGCAGCAGAGGAGGAGAGAGGTCCACGGAGAGAGGAGAGGGTGCAGGGGTGTTGGGCATCTCCGGTGCGCTTGGAGGAGTCGGGAGGACCAGCATGCAGGAGGAGTCATGCGTGCTGTAGGTGGCACGCACAAAGGCCTAAGGCATGGGAAGACGACGCAAGGAGGTGGGTCGGGCCACCACTTGCCATTTCGGGAGGGCTAGAAAGCCGTAAGTGCCTGTGTGACTCTCTCTCTCTCTCTCTCTATCTTATTTCTTATTTTCTCGAATTGTGTTTGGCTTTATTAAAAATGCCGAGCATTTCCAAAATCATGCAACTTATCGTGGGCCACTGCTTGGAATATTTTCAATAGTAAACATTTTAGTTTATGATTATTTGGGCATTATATTTTATAGGATTTAAATGCCCAAATGAAAATACTATATGATTTAATTTCTGCGGACCCCACCGACCTAGAAAAATGTGCAATATTTTTGGAGATGTTCAAGACCAATCCAAAGATGATGAACATTCTTGGGAAGGCATTTTGGGTTCATTGAAAATATTTTTATTTGAATCTAGTTGAATTCTTTCTGATGCTAGGGTTTGGTCAATCCCCATTTCAACTTAAATAGAATTTAAACATGATGCAACAAGATGCAAAACACCGTGCAAGTACGTGGCTAGGGATGTGACATGATGAGTGCTTGATCTTTTGCTTATTTGAAAGAAGACATAGAGACCTGTTTTAGCAAGTTTAGAGAGCAACATGAGTAAGAATGATAAGAAAGAAGAAAACAAAAATCTAGGAGAGTAAGCCTCAGGTATATTTTCATATGGTGGTCCTGCTGGCATTGGGACGGCCCATAAGAAAATATGCTCGGAGCAAATTGGCAAAATGCATAGATATATACGTGACAATTGTCCGTATAGAAAAGTACATGGAGTAAGTTTCAACCACCTAGCTAATCGGGTATACAACGCTATGTAATGAGTATATTTTAACTAAGTTCATGATTACTTTACTTCCTTTCACAGGGTTCACAAGGAAGAATTAAAGAAAAGGTAAATAAACATGGAGCGGCTAAAACGAGGAGTTTGTTGATCGGTTTGAATATAATGCAAGGAAGTTAAGAAATGCATCCCAAGATTTAAAACTGCTATCAAGGCGCGTACATGCATGTACATCTCGTGGATGGCTGCACCGTCAATGGTGTTAGGTTCCATAACGTGGATTCTTGAAATGACCGAAGGACTTAGAATTCGGCATCATGATGAAGGTAGGAGTTGAAAATTTCAAGAAGAGAGGCAACTATACGGTGTCAGCAAGTTCTTGAGATCAATTATTGAGACAGATCGGTATTTTTGATTAGGTGTGATTGGTTTGACCTTGATGGCCTGAAAAGAAAAGATTGAAGATGAAGTCTCGATTGTTTTATCAAACGTGAATACTTTCGCATTCTCGTACCTGTGTTGGGAAACGAGTATGCAATTTCAAAAAATCCCACGCACATGCAACATCTATCCAGGAGATGCATAGCAACGAGTGGGAGAGTGTGTCGACGATCCTCATAGACCGTGGCGCGAAGCATTTGACAACGCGTTGATGTAGTTGAACTTTCTAGTCTGATCGATCAAGTACCCAATGTACGGCAGCTCCAAGTTTTGCACACGCTCAGCTCGATGACGCCCTCTTCTCTCCGGATCCAACAAGATGTTGACAAGTAGATGAGTTCCACAAGACAACAACGCGGGTGACGGTGATGGCATGGTGATCCGCGCAGGGCTTCACCTAAGCAACCGCGAGAATATGACCAGGTGTAAATGTGTAGGAGGGCGCCACACACGGCTAACAATTGATGATGTGTGTTATAGGCGCCTTCCCCAGATATCTATAGGTGGGAGGAGGAGAGGCACCTGGGCGCGCCCAAGTAGCATCCAATCCTACTTGGGGTTCCCCAGGATGCACCCCTTCCTTTTTTCACCGGAGAAGAAAGGAAAAGGGAAGAGAGAAAGGAAGGAGGTGTCGGTGTCAAAACCGACGGATCTCTCGTAGGGGGTCCCGAATCAGTGCGTCTAGGCGGATGGTAACAGGAGACGAGGGACACAATGTTTTTACCTGTGTTCGGCCCTCTCGATGGAGGTAAAACCCTACGCCCCGCTTGATTAATATTGATGATGTGGGTAGTACAAGAGTAGATCTACCACGAGATCAAGGAGGCTAAACCCTAGAAGCTAGCCTATGGTATGATTGTTGTAATGTAACGCTCGTCTCTATTTGACTAAGGCCCTCCCGTTTATATAGACATCGGAGAGGCTAGGGTTACACAGTAGTCGGTTACAATGGTAGGAGATCTACATATCCGATTGCTGCTTGCCTTCCACGCCAAGGAAAGTACCTTCCTGACACGAGCCGAGTCTTCAATCTTCTATCTTCGAGTATGGGAGTCCCGCGATATTGATAATCCGCTGTCCGGACACCCCTAGTCCAGACTCCTCAAGAGTCTCTCGAACCAGTCTTCAATGACGATGAGTCCGGGCGTATAATGTTCGCATTGCAAGGAGGGTTCCTTCCTTGAATAATCCAGGAAGATGATGAACACTGTGATAGTGTCCGCCTGCAAAAATAATTTCCACATTCCAACCGTGAGAGAGGATAAAACATATACACGATTGAATCGCCGACGAGATATGCGGCGCGTCATCACACCGCCATCGAGCCCTTGTTTGAATTGTCTTTACTTATTCCACTCAAGACGCTTAGCTTAAGCGTTTCCTTGGCACGTCCTTGTCAAGCAAAGATCGTGTCCCTTTATTCCGGATCCTCCGAGAGGCCAGAGATACCTCTCCCACATTCGGAGTGACAAATCCTAATCTCAAACACGCCAACTCAACAAGTACCTTCGAGACACCGAGAGCACCTTTATAATCACCCAGTTATTGTGACGCTGGTAGCACACAAAGTGTTCCTCCGAAACGGAGTTGCATAATCTCATAGTCATAGGAACATGTATAAGTCATGAAGGAAGCAATAGCAACATACTAAACGATCGTGTGCTAAGCTAACGGAATGGGTGCGTCAATCCGATCATTCAACTAATGATGTGACCTTGTTAATCAAATAACAACTCCTTGTTCATGGTTAGGAAACATAACCATCTTTGATTAACAAGCTAGTCAAGTAGAGGCATACTAGTGACACTGCTTTGTCTATATATTCACACATGTATTATGTTTCCCGGTTATACAATTCTAGCATGAATAATAAACATTTATCATGATATAAGGAAATAAATAATAACTTTATTATTGCCTCTAGGGCATATTTCCTTCAAGATCAAGTTTCCTTAATATCAATTCTAGCATTAATAAACATTTATCATGATATAAGGAAGATATAAAATAATAACTATTATTGCCTCTAGGGCATATTTCCTCCAAGACTAAACTTCCCACCACCTAGTCATGAAACCCACATGGGCTCTTAGAGATTTTTCTAAATTGTTGGATGGGCCTAAAGCCCACCCAAGATTTCAACGAATATATCAATGTTTTTGTCCCAAAGACACGGGCAAATTGGTTTTCCATGGTAGTATTCTTAGCGATATTCTTATTTCTTTTTGCCATGTAAATACATGACATTAATGTACCTATAGTCCACACACGTATCTTAACAAGCATTACAGATTCAAATTATTCCATTGTTTGGATTTATGGACACATAGCATCGCATGGTCTACATTCCTAAGATAGCAGTTTGTGGTTATGCTTCTCAATACTATGGGTAGCGCTTTGAGAAGGATAACATTGATCAATTTATGGAACTATGCTATGACCTACGAAACACAAAGGCAAAGTCATTCAGATGTAAATCAAGGCTACAGAGTTCAAATGTGCTTATGAAATACAAAAAGAACCATGACCATTACACAATCATTATATATTATATCATCATCTTTGAGGAAGTCCAATAAAAGGATAAAGCGGAGAAAGGATCAACAACTACAAATATAATGAGGAACAATTTTGTCATTTGACAACCGCTCCCTCGGCAACCAAGAGATTTGAATGGGACCCTCATATAACAGATCAAGTAAAGAATTATAAAACAAGGCCAATTTACACAATAAATTCCAAATAAAGCGAATGGTAGAATAACTAGGCTATGCTAATTAATCTCGAGAGCAAATCATAACTACAAAGAATGGTAACAATAGAGCTGCAATTGTAATTCGATTAAGCAAATAATGGCATTCCTAATTATGTAATTTTCAACACAATTCTTGGCAAAGCTGAGTAGATTTTTCTAGATGATGCGCATAATATTTCAATGAAAACTTTTGGGGATTGCAAAATTTACTATAGTAAAAACTTGATGTAAATAGTAACGACTCACCTATTTGTGATTTGTACATCGCTGATGGAATATCTCATACCGAACAATGAATCGCTGATCGTGGGTTATCCAGTGGATGTAACTCGGTATGACAAGTTTATCAGTCCGTGAGGATGATCTATCGCTTGAGACGACATCATGACAAGGTTATCCTTGTTGAGTCTGGCTGCACCTCCTCAACACCATCAGCCTCGGCCGTGACCTGTGTCGCTCATAACACATTCTTCATATTTATTTCTTATTCAGCTTCTTGCATGTGGTGTGGATGTTTTGACCACGCCGAGGCCTGCATGTTTTAATGTGTTTTATCTTTATGTGGTGTTCACGGTGAGGCAAAGTTCTTGCAATAAGTGTACGCAAGGCTGCTAAATGCTAATCTTGGCAGCTTTTATGCTACCAACCCATCTGTACTAGGTACGATTTTTCTCAATGCCTAGAACAGATTTAGTACGATCGATAGCAAACAATCGCATCAACAACTATAGAACTATTGTGTACAACATATTTTCAATTTGATGAACCCATGCCATTCTTGTGCAGTTTAGATAGATAGAACATCACCGGTAAATGAATAGAAATACAAGAAAAACTAACATGTATGCTGCATGTATATATGCATTGGTGGTCCAGTGCAATGGGGAACAGAGGGAGTACAATGGGAACAAATCCGTCTCAACGTTTGCTCCTCAAAAGGTCAAGGTGTCCCAAATATATATCTGGAATAGTTTCAGAGATTATCACGGCAGAGGGACAAACTACCTCCATTCCTAAATATTTGTCTTTTAGAGATTTCAAATGGACTACCACATACGGATGATATGTATTATTTTTAGAGTGTAGATTCATTCATTTTGTTCGTATGTAGTCACTGTTGAAATCTCCGTAAGACAAATATTGTGGAACGGAGGAGTACTATAGAAGGTATCAGATACATGGAAAATTCATGCAACATTGAGGCTAGAGATTACAGCTGCAATCAGATGAAGAAGCTTGAGCAACAGAATAGGCATTTGATGAAGGAAGTTGCTAATGACAGAAAATGATAGCAGGGACAAAGAGGCTGACCTTGCAATCCGGTAGATCAATTTTACTGAACAAACAATACTTGCTCGTACTAGCATCTTGCGACATGGGCGCACACGGGCATCAGTACAAAGAATTGCTGCACCAGCAGGGTTACAAGATAAGACAAGAGGAGATAGTCTGATGCCGTGACAGGCCACCAGCATCAGAAACCTGAAATAGATAGAACTATGGGTTTCAGACCCAGCTCCTAACTGTTCTCTTGAGATGCTTCAACTCGTCGTCGTCCTCGCTGTCTGAAGAAAGATCCGTGTCTCTGAACACCTCCTCCCTGTGCTTCCATGCTCAGCCTCGTCGCCTCGGCCCTCTCACCGAAGTAGTCGTAGTCGACCTCCACAAATCCCATGGAGGCGTACTCGCTGCGGACCCAGGCCTGGAATCGCGCGAACTTCTTCATCCTCATAGCAATCGCGAGCACATGCGTACAGCAGCACCATTTCCTCATCCTTCTCCTCCTCAGGCGATGGTAGCAGCGACGGGTTGGCGCGCTTGAGCTCCCGGATCTCAGCCCAAACAGGTTCGTTCGGCTGTGCGAGGATCCACTTGATCTCCTCCAGTGGCAGCCGCCACATCTTTTTCGCTGGACCGTCCCAGCCGCTGCATCCTTGTCTCCTCGGAGCAGTCGAGCCTCTTGGCGGCGCGCGAACACCTCTCCGGCGAAAGCCTCCGCCTTTCTTTTGGCAGGGCGGACACACTCGACGCCGGCCACAGCCTCATCCGGCGCCATCGGTTGGTCTGATGGATGGTTTATCGCAAGGAAGAGGCTGGAGGATTCTGGCGAGAAGAATTTGGGAGTTCCGATCTGGGCGACAAGGAAGAACCGATCTATATATTTTGTTTGGCTGCCGCGTAAGGGAGGACCGGGGGATTCTGGCGAGACAGATTTGGGAGTTTCGACCTGGCGCAAGAAGAGGGCAGAATTGGTCCTTATTATATTCAAGTTTGTTTGGCTTCCGACTCGGCATGGGAAAGGCAAACTGAAATTCTCTCAAACACGAAAACCAGGACACGTTAGCGCGTGCCATGTCAACAACATACAACACACGCACCTCCTTTTTTTTTTCAAACGCTAATATCACGAATTCAAAAATTTGATTCCAATTTATGTTGAAAACAAACACAGTTTGCTAGCTAGCTATTTGCAATGTAAACTGTGCATGTTTTATATATGTATAACGTGGTTATCAAACAAAATGTAGTGTACGCCCATTTAGATTAGAGGGTATAAAATTTGCAGGTCATCACCATGATTTATGACAAACTAAAAATCAGCTTCATGTTCTTACAAAAACTGAAAATTGAATTAGTTCATCATCTAAATGGTTTAGACTCATAGTACAAAATACAATGAAATAGTGTACATAAAAACATGAAGTTAAACTTGAGAAGAATAAACAATGTTAAAAGTACCATATATCACATATATTGTAAGCACGCTGCCGAGTCCATATTATCCTGGGTTATAGAATCGAAGGAAAGAATTGTGCCATCAATCCACCAATAGCAAACCTGGGATTTACGTGTTGCAACTTGTTTTACATGGCAAGAGATAATACATGTCAATAGTAAATAGTGTGCCACAAGGACCATGCCACATTAATTAAGTAAAGTTATGTTCGCCAAATGACCTTCAAACTAATGAAAAGAACATTGAGGAGCAAATTTTTGCTTCGATCATCAAATGTCTCTCACCCGTGATTATACACATATATAGCTAGACTCCCGTGATCATGTATTGTCGGAAAAAAAGATCATTGGCTGCAAGAAGATAAGAAGCAGTGGTTCTTATAAAAAGTATCCTGCACTATGGATACTTACTTAGTAAGGAAAAATGAAACACAGTCAGGTAAGTTTCTGCTACCGTCAAATATACATCTTTCAGATATTACTCAAGGGAAATTGAGATTCCTATATCAACATGTCGACCCCATTGAATGCCACAGAAAGATTTAAAGTGTGTTAAACACCAAATCACTTTATGCAATTCACGACCGTATCTTCAATAGTGTCACCTTACCATGTTCGACCGCTTACATCTTTCACTATTAGGAAAGGGTTATAGATAGGATTGAGAATTCAATGGTTAATCGCGGAACCTAAAGTACCATGTATACTAATGGCCACCCTTGCAGATACGTCATTACTAAGACACTAACACAAGACCGTGAAATGCGCGCGCTTACTGGGCATTTAATTATTTTTCATTCTACGTTATTAACACCTGCCACAAGATCTCCATCCATAACGCCGCTAATATTATCTGATAATTCATTACTAATGTATGCACTAACAAAGTGCGCCATTACTGTAAATTTTGTTTATTCTTTTTTTTAAAACTACTAATGGCATTATCATCTACGGCGCCATTATTGTTTAAATTAGTAATGGCAAGACTCTCGTAAGAGATGCTACTATTAGTATATATACTTTTTCAAATATTTTCAAATATTTATGATATTTTCAAATATTTTCAAATAACAAATTTGAAGATATTTTCAAATAACAAATTTGATGATATTTTTTTATTCATAAATATTTTCAAATAACAAATTTATTGATATTTTTCACATTCATAAATATTTTAAATAACAAATTTGTTGATATTTTGAAATAAAAAATATTAGATGCAACTAAAAATCCAAAATAAAAGTTAGTAATAGAAGACCGGGAAGGTGCACCATTGCAACTAGTACTTATGGCGCACTCTGAGGCGCCCATTGCTAACCTTCCCTTGCTAAGCCTCCTCAAGATCGATCCTCCCCGCCAGATCCTCGCCTCGCCTCGCTCTCCACCGCCGACTTCTCAAGACTTGACGACACCCCCGTGTCTGGCCTCCGCTGGAGCTCTAGGAGGAGGAGTCCTTCTTCCTCCAACTGCCGCCATCTGGCGGCCGCCACTATCTCCACCCCTGCCTTCACCGAGCTCGTCACGATCTCCGTGGTGAGTCCTCACCCGCTTCCTTCGATCCGCCCATAGGCCGCCATAAGCCGCCGACCTCGCGCCACCCCACAGCCGCCCAGGCCCCTCGTGCCTCCTGTCGCCCGACGACGCCTCCTCATCGCTTCTCAAGGCACGATCCGCCTCAAGGCCGCCATCCTCGCCTGCTCGTCCGGCTGCTGACTTTGTCGCGCCACCGCTTGTTCTTACCTAAAACCGACTGTTCGTGCTCATGGATGATGTGCATCTCAGTCCAGATGGGTGGACTTACTTCCAAATAGCAATGGGGTTATGGGTGGCTACTCCCACAAGGGCACACGAGAGGGGAAAAGGGCATTTTTCCTAATGTGTGTAGATATCTCTATCTGTCATAGATTAGGCGCAAACAAGCTCAGATTCAAAAGCTTTGGGTAAGAACAAAGGATTAATGCTTTGATAGGGATTGTCTTTTTTGTTGTCACCAAACCTTAATGGAGTAGCAAGATCAAAGATTCCACCGCCTAAGAGTCCGCTACTTCTCTCTTTTTTTCCTATAGGAATGTTGAGATTTCAAGAATTTTCTGCTCCAAAATTTCTAATGTGTTTTCAACATTTGTAGGTCACGCTGAAGTGCTAGTGAAGAGGTGAACAGATTCCACATGCTATTGCTGAACAATCTATAGAAGGACACACCCTTTACCCTTTTGATAAAGCAAGGCGTAGGTGATTTAAAAAAATTCAGGGTTTGAGTGTGATTTCTGAAATTTCATGCTTGTGGTGATGCAAAGGTGCTTGACGGAGAGGTTGGGTACCATCTCGCAGAGAGGTACCACTTGGAGGTATGCAGATTATCATTACCAATTTTTTTATACAAAACCATGAGTTTTCTTCGAAGCTTGGCGTTGATCAGTGCTCAGCTTAGTTGTCTGTGTAGTAGTACTTAATTCTGGGAAGAACTATGTAGTGACTTGGTAGCTGTTGTCACTCACCCCTGGGCTGCTGTCAGGTGTTAGTTAAGGCTGCTACTTGTTGGTAGAACTCGCAAATGTGCCTAAAGGTTACACCTTCTAGTAACCTTGATGTCGAATCCCATCGGTAATGTTTATGTGTGTATTGTGCTTGACATTCGAAGTTTGCAATGAATCATTGTGGTGGTTCTTGTTGCATGTAAATAAATCTGTAATGTTAGCATACGCCTGCCACCAAGGATGATATGTTAAGTCTCTTGTGTATGTTGTTGATGTAGTGAATAGTGGCTAATAATATGTGGTTGTGTTCGATATCAATTTTCCCCAATGTATTTTTTTGTCACCAGGCTTTGTTGTGAATTTTTCAAACAAAAATCGAGACTACACAATAATATTATGAATTGCTTGCTTGCTACTACTTTTAGCTATGCTTTCATTCAAAAATTATTGAGTTTATATCATATATATTGTGGCATGTATTTCATATGTTCTCAGAGCATTAAGGCTACATAACATGCCATTTTTGGTTTTGTCTCCCACCATCGTGGTCGATGATATTGTGGGTGTTGTGGGGCATGGGGCGGGTGGATAATGATTTTGCAGTACCTGAGAGGCCTTTGAGTTTGCCTAATGTCGATTAACTTCCGCTCCGCAATTGGCACTCCATATGTCCTATTTTCAGCAAAGGTCATGCTGAAATTTTCCGTGAATTTTAGCATGACTTTGCTAAAATAGGACATATGGGGTACTTATGACTAATGCCTCATATCATGCATGGGTACTAATTGGTCTCTTCGCTGCTTATCAGAGATGGGGAAGTAGCCATCACGATCTCGCGACACGCAAAGACGAGTTGGATGCTTCCCAGTTCTTCACTATCATACTTGAGGCTTCAGATCATCCATGACGCAGTATATAAAACGAGAGATCTCCCTTCACCCATCTCATTATGATATCTGTTGTTTGCTACATCACTCATTTTCCCAAACCGCAGAGGCCGATGCTTTATGAACATGCCGATGGGTGAAGATCCGCCAATAATGTGAAGTCTGACAGGCCGCAGCGGGTTTCGCAAAGGGATGTGCAGTTGCATCAAGAAGGGCCACATGTACTTGTCTCTGGGTGGGAGAAGTTCTACCGCGTTTCACGACCCGTACCGGGGTACTTTTGTCTTCAGTACATCACGACGCCTAACATGCTCATCGTGGAAGGTGTACAACAAGACTATGTGTCGCATGTGCTACGCGCCGATGATGATGCCGGACGCTCTGCCTTCTTCTTATTCCTCTACATTTGGCTTTGTCTCACATCGATTGTTAACGGTCATTGTTGCATGGATGTAGGAGCAGAAGAATGACACCGGCTATGTACCAGCGCAGCGACTATGGTCTGTAGTGAAAGCAAGAGCGATTCTGGCAGAGCGAAAGCAGCAGTCTCGCACCAGATAGACAACAAGAAGGATGATCCGGACTGGAGTGCGAGAAGAGGAGCAGGAGGATGAGGAGCTGCATGATGACGATGGGCATCAGTCGAGGATGACCTAGAGCTGGTGGTGGTGACCAAGGGCAAGAGATGGTGGTGGCTGACCATGGGCAAGAGATGGAGGTGGCTGAGGATGACCTAGCGATGGTCGTGCTCAAGGTGGCCTCGATGGTGGTGGTGCTCGACAATGACCACGACCGGTGGTGGCGCCGGCGATCCCACACCTGGGCGACATGCCAATTGTGGTAGAAGACTACATCCCACTACCTCCATCGCCTCCACCGCCTCGCTGCCTAGGAGATGAAGGAGAAGAAGGAGAAGAACTTTCACTTTGTTAGGTATGTCGATCTCCTATAGGTTAGCTATCCAAATGATATATATATATACACTTAGTTACCTATGTTATCTCTAATATGCTTAGTTTCCTATAGGTTAGCTTCATTTTACCTAAGTTGGCTCTAATATACTAACTTAGAGCTTATATGCTTAGTTTCCTATAGGTTAGCTCCAAAATAACTTATGTTAGCACAAAATGATCAAGTTTACATAATAAGCTTATAGTCTTTTCTTAATCTTCTTCTTTCCAAAATGACATAGGTTAGCTTCATTTTACCTAAGTTGGCTCTAATATACTAACTTAGACCTTATATGCTTAGTTTCCTAGGTTAGCTCCAAAATAACTTACGTTAGCACAAAATGATCAAGTTTACATAATAAGCTTATAGTCTTCTTCTTATTCTTCTTTCCAAAACTCTTCTTATTCTTCTAGTGTTCTTCCTCTTATAGTATTCTTCTAGTCTTCTTCTTTTCTTCTTCTAACTTCTTGTTTATCATTTTGCAGATTTGATTTAATTGACTTGGCTGCGGATGGAGTGCTTCTTTTCCATTTGTGTTTTTATTTTGTATCAATGTGAAACTTTTGTGAATTGATGGATAACGTTGGATGAACAATGTGAAACTTTTGTAACGACGGAACTATGTGTTGGCTATGTATGTATATATGATGAAACTTGTGTGTTGGATATGATTGCTATATGGATGCTTGTTGTATAT
Source organism: Aegilops speltoides (assembly GCA_021437245.1). NCBI lineage: Eukaryota > Viridiplantae > Streptophyta > Magnoliopsida > Poales > Poaceae > Aegilops > Aegilops speltoides. Next base: position 68,727,070 of record CM038145.1, on the reverse strand, counting down.
ATATATGTGTTGAATATCTCATATGTGAAATAGTGACCTGAGATTAAGAAGAAAAGAATTAAAAAGTTGTTACTAATGGCGACTACCATGTGTCATGCTATAAGTATAGCAGATAATAGTGGCGCATCATTATACTAATGGCGCACCACGTGGTGAGCCATTAGAATACCAGATACTAATGGCGCATATGTGGTGCGCCATTAGAATTTAATTCTAATGGCGTGATGCCGCGGTGCACCAAGAGTGCGCCATTAGAAGGCAAATTCGCGCCACTAGCATGCCTTTTCCTAGTAGTGTTTTGGCACACGATATGATAGTGTCGCTAGCATCCATATGACAAGGAGCCCGCTAACATAGCTAGTCGTGAACCCAAAGTGGCACTAACTACAGGACATATACATGACCCAACAACAAACGTGTCGCCATCAACGAAAGTGAACTGGCTGCAGCAACCGGGCTAGCAGACTCTGTAAACCGGCAGTAGTGGCATTAACAGACTCGTGACACGTGACATTTCTCAAGGGACGGACACAGAAACGGCGAGACACATGCCGCCAGCCTAAGTGTTCCAAGCAAGTAGCAACCTACAAAGGCTCAAGGAAGCACTAGGAGATATTTTAAGAAAAGGCTACCAACGATAAACAACTAGATAGTCGATCCCACACATACCAAGCATTTCAATAACATACACACAATAGTCTCGTTATGTGAAAATGCAGCATGGCATCACAACATGACTCTACAACTCAAGTATTTTATTCAATAGGCTCGGAGGAGAGAGATATTACAAACATGGGTCTCATGACCCAACATTCAGAGCATACAAGTCAAAGCATAAACGGAAGCTTAACATGTCTGAGTACAGACATCTACAAATGAAAAGGCTGTGAAGCCTGACTATATACCAGACTCCGTGAGGGCAGTCGTCAGGCGTAGGGCGGCGGGCGGGCGCAGACAGACAGCCGGCCAAGTGGATGGGTGAGCTACAAATGATTTGGGGATTTAGTCAGACGGGCCTACATGTCAGCCCCGACCCACGCTCACGCTGTCCCATCGTAAGCTCCGACCCACAACTACTAACGCCGACGGACGGAATGGACTCAATATGGCCGCTTGGCCTCGTCTGTGAGTTGTTGTGCCTGGACTAGGCAAAACCGAGGACAATTCGCATGTAAGGGCAAAACTGAGCAGATGGACACCACTAAGGGCAAAAGGATAATTAACCCTATAAAAATGCTACCAGATAGATAGTAGCCTCGAGACTCAGTGAGGTTGTCGAAGACGACAGCCGCGTCGAGGATTGAAAATCTCAACATCTCAGTAATGAATACCGCCGCTCGACATTTGTGGCGGATAGTCCGGGGCCAGCCCGACTAATGAGTTTGCCGAATTGAGTCGAGAACTTGACGTGGCGATGGCGACATCGAGATTGTCAACCAGCGACCTGACGAAGTGAGTAAGGTAAATAAATTTCGCAGTCGCATTATTGAGTGGGTCAAAGCCCACCTCCGATATGTTATATGCTGTTTATATAGACAATGTCGTTGTTGTGGAGAGTTTTCGCCTAACTTGTTTCTAGCTAAAGAGCAAGCCCGGGAGTGACGTTGCCGCGAGGGCGCCAAGAGTTGAAGGCCGAAGGCGCGCACGCCTGCTAGGGCGGAGGTGGCTGAATTGGCCAAGAAATTAAAGGATGCTACCAACCGTAATGAGGCTCTTGAAAAGGAGCGCTTATCGGAGCGGAAGACCAAGAAGGCCACCGCCGCTTGCCAAGGATACCACTCGCAATGCGGGTTATGAAGGAGGAGCGCCATGCCGAGAAATCGCGCCGGCAAGCCTTTTCTAATGCGCCGCCATTTATGGATGCTAGCACGCCAATTTGAGCGGTCGTGGAGTTCGGAGGATCCAGATATGGACTTTGCTGCGAAAAGCGGCCGATGCCGCTAAACACTTCCGGAGCTGTGGGGGATCACGAGGCGAAGAGTTGTATTGGTCTCAATTCCACAGCCCGGATCGCACTTCTTCCGCCGACGGACAGTCGGGCTAATGGGCCGAATCTAAATAGACCGTCCGGACTGGCTATGATCGACATCGTGGCCTATGTCCGGCTAGAGAGGTCCAAGGCGACGAGCTACTTTGGCTTATTGCAGCAATTCCTTGGGGCGGTGCAAGATATAAAGGAGATGAAGCTTGTCGGCTCGCATCGAGGGCGCGGATGGCTCTTGCCCGTGTGAAGGTGCATTATCCGAGATGGATGCCACCGCCGCTGCACCCAGGGTTCGGATGAAAGCCGACCCCGCCGAGCACTACTGAGAAGTCATGCGCGGTGCTCAGAAAGTAGAGGCGCAGTGTTCAAAGAATGTAACGCTCAAATGAACACAAGACCTTGTAAATCAATGATTATGGTATGACAGCTTTTTATACTTGTGTGTCCAAGTAGTAAAACTTCTCCAAGCGCCGCCAGATACTTGTGTATAACCCAAAGATGCGCTTCGCCGCCCTCGCACAAGGTGCCGGGTGTTTGCAAAATATCGCGTTCACACTTAATCCGGACGCCTCGGCCCGTTATAAGGAGGTGGTAGCGTAGCAAATGAGGCAATCCGCACTATAGTGCTTTATCTCTTCCACTTAGCCAATGGAGCTCAAGGTAGAAGGCTTACGACATAGTCCCTGGTGGCACCGCCGATCTCCGGATTCGTAAAAGCGATGTGCCTCGACCGAAGAGGTCCTTCGTCAAAGCGGGAATTCTAAACATTCCGATAGTCGATCGAGTGGTCTGACCAGACTCGCTATATTATGACAAATGGCTGGCTTTCATCGAGGTGCTCGCCAATTTAATCGGGGCACAATCGCAGAGTTCTCCGGTGCCGCTCATAGCCGGGTGATACGGAACGAAGGCAGCAAAACACGTGAGCCGGGCAAACCCAACATTTGACCAAAGACATGATTCGAGCTGATGCATATAATGCCTAACTCGAGACGCCAACACTCGGGGTGTTCGACTTTATAATACTGGCAAAATTATGCCCTAAGCCCCTAGTGTCCGTGCACGGGCATGGTCTTCGACGTGGCCGATGCCAGCGGGCAGTGCTCGCTGGCTATAGGAAGAAGCCAAGGGAGAGTAACAACAAGAGACAGTGATAAAAGGTTCACGCAGGTCTTAATCAAAAGAACTCGGCAACGGGTCCCCTTACGCACGCCTCGCTACCAGGTCTCCGCTGCCGTTATCCCGGACGGGCACGCACCTTGTTCTATCCGGAGAAAGAGAGGAACGCTTAGCCTTAGAAATAGTTCGACGTAAAAATATGCGTAAGAGGAGATATAGATAATTAAAGCAAGGTTTATATGAAACCGCTGTGATTTGTGCGCGTAGCCTCTGGGAAAAGTGCTAGGGAGCCCCTAGCCTCTTTGAGTCCGGATTTGTCTATCCGAGTCCGGTATTTATGACCGCATTGAAATGGTGCCATGTGGACCGCATCTTTAGTGTAAGAGACGCCAGAATGCGGTATGGCGCTGAAGCGATATAAGCCTTTCGCCCCAAGAGTGCTTGATATTCACTTTCAAATGGGACGGTGAAAGATTAGTTTTTCATCAAAAATTGTTCGGCGATCCGAACATCACATCTAGTAGTATCGCGTCGTGCACTTGGCGTAAGGGCCTGCTTCTTCACCTTTGAAGGAAGTGCGGCCGTGGTTTAATTTTGGTAGGGTTCTATCCCATCCCACGGATTGTGTTTGAATATAGAAGGTTTAAATCATCGCTTCCGCCCATGAGGACGTTAGTAAATTGTAACCGCCTATTATAGGATTCAATATCGTGAGTCCGCCCCGCTGCTTTAACGCTTCTCGAATAGTCCGTGGTCGAAGTGATTGGTTTGATGTCCACTCGCGATCGCGCATTGCTGGACCGTATGGAAGCTTTTTTAGAAAGTGCCACACTATTTTTTTCGTGTTATCACATGAAGTGAGTTTACTTTCGACCCCTTGTGGAAAGTCTTTGTTTTCCCGTGTCTCGCTGGCGGGTTTCTTCTTTGCTTGACGCTGGCCGAGCCCCTTGTGTTCGCATTTAATCGCCGGACTGTTTAAAACCCAACAATCCTCGTGGGTGTGATTTATGTCTTCCGGTGCTATGGATTTGACATATCCGACCAGAATTTTTGTAAGATGGACAATTGTCGCTCGTCCATCCTTGAGGGGTTGAGTTTTGTTATTGGGTCATGAAGCTTTTGAATCCGCTAACGCCAGTGTTTGGGCTTTTTTCTTTATTCCGGCGCTTGTTCTTTTTCTCGTGTTGCGGATTTTCCGCTTCCATCTCTTATCTCAGATGTACTTGGGTCAGCCGGTGCTGCTTTGCTAGCTAGCTTTATCCTCCCGCACAAAAGCGGTCATGAGGCTTGTTAGTGCGACATTGTCCCTGGTTTCTTGGCCGAGGTGCTCAAGCGAGCCATTCGTCTTGACATTGTGCTTGAAAGCTGCTAAGGCTTCTACGTCCGGACAATGACTATTTGGTTCTTTTTGGTAAGAAACCTGCTCTGCATTCTCCACAATGACTCTCCGGGCTGTTGAGTTATATGACTTAAATCATCAGCTGTCTCGAGGACGGACATAAGTCCCTTGAAAATTTGTTCAATGCTTCCTCGAGCTCTTCCCAACTTCCAACAGAGTTTTCTCGGGAGGCTTTTGAGCCAATGACGAGTTGGCCCTTTGAGCTTGAGGGGTAGATATTTTATGGCGTGAGATCGCCTCCTCCGCCATGTGTATATGTAGTATATAATCTTCTATCCGCATCTGTGGTCTGTTGTTCCATCGTAGGCCTCTATGTTTATGGGTTTAAACCCCATTGAAATTCATGGTCCAAAGACTCATTGGTGAAACATAGTGGTGTGCTATGCTCTCAGATTTGTGTGTCTGTTGTCACCTGACACTTGGCGTGGTTGCCTTGCTTCTGGGGCCTTCTCCTTTGGCCCATAAATGGACTGGCTGGGCCATCTATCCTTCCGAGTTCATTGGTGGAGTTGTGTGTGGCGCTTCTTTCAGATTTGGCTCTGTCGTCTGCCGCCTATCCAGCCCAGCGACTTCTTTTATTTTTTGACGACGGGGGTTCTATGGCCTCCTCGTCAACTTCCGTAGTAGCCATGCTTAGGGTAGCTTTTGATTGATGGCCATTGCCGCATTTATCATGCTGTGTTGAGCACTTTGCCCCATCTCATTTTGAGTGTTTCTTCCGCTGTTAGAGCTTCTGCTTCCCTCTTCAGCGTTCTTCGCAAAGGCCAAGTCTTTTCTCGAGGTTCTTATTCTCCGCGATGTGTCCGATATGTGGTCGTCCTGACCGTTGTCTTTCCGGCTTTGATTGGCTATTCCGATTGTCCGTGTTCGGACGGTTGCTTATGTGCGCGTCCGACAGAGCGCCCTGCCGAGATAGCGGCTCGCTGGGAGCGTTGTTGCCGCCGAGGCGGACTTAGCGGCGCTTATGCTTGTCGCGCTGGTCTTTTATCTAAGAGTTATTCCGTCAGGCCCGCTGGTCCTCGTATCGCCTCTCCTTGGGGTATCCACCATATATATGTCATGCGACAAGGTGGTCCCGTTGTCAGGATAAGCTTCGTTTTGTTCGCCTCCCGCATCGCCGCTCATTCCGCCGATGTCTTCGGAGTCGCAATCTAGCATGTCGGTTAGATCGCCGATAGTGGCTACAAAGTGGGTGGTGGGTGGATCTGAATTTTTTCGCCGTCCAACCTCATCCATCCCGCCGTAGTCCGCCAGGATCTTTGATAACCAGAGATGTTTCAGGATTCAGGATATCGCCAAAGGGCTTAGTGCCGAAGATGTCTCAAGCGGTGAATTTCCATAACCGCGCCTCAACCGATCGACAGGGGCGCGGAGGTGGAGTCCGACGAGGAGTCCCGCCGGAGTCACGAGATTCGTAGGGACAGATCGCTGTTCGCCCATCGCTGCGGATGTTGAAGCCTCGTGGCGCGCCTAACCACCGGGTCCTCGAGCATATGGTCGGCTCCGCTGATGGCCGAGCGGATCCGAAAAGCGCTATCAATGCACCGTCCGCGGCAGTAGCTAGGTCATACCCATCGCCGGAGTGCGGTTTGGTCAGGGCTCGAGTCCGCTCAAGATCAAGTCTCCGCGACATCGCCGTGAAGTTTAAGTTTCCAAATTCTGACCTCGACGCCGGGGCGAGCTTGATCTGCTTGAAAGTGCAACTAATCCTCGGGTGGTTTTGGTAATTAATAACAACATATATATCATTGAACTAATTGTTTTTGAGTATATTTCGTAAAGTTCAAAGTTGATATGGGTATGGCAATGACTGCTGATGTGGACCCTCAAAATGCTAAGGAAAGCATTGGCAAAAGCTCAAGACTCCATTTTTGGTTTAGTGATCCATGATCACATTGAGTCCATAGGAAAGCCAATACTATTAAAAGGGGATGAGGTTATGATAATGATCCGTCCGCTCAAAGTGCTTAGTGATTTATCTCCCAAACTATCAGCAATCTTTCATTCCAACATATACTCATAAGTAATCTCGGTCCCACCGATTCCATAAACTCACCACACCGAGATGAACCACCTCAGCCATATAGCCAAACCCTAGTAATTTCGGATTTTCCGATTCCAAACTCGGTCTCACCGAAACTAGTGTTGCCAACCTTCAGAACCTTTAGAATCATATCGGTGTCACCGAGATGATAAAGTCGGTCCCACCGAGAATGGCAAACCCTAGTCTTTGGAAGAATCGACTAACCGAGATTGTATTTTCGGTCCCATCAAAATCCCAACGCTCACAAGATTTGAACTTTCGGTCTCACCGAGTTGTCAACTTGGCCCCGACCGAGATTGGTCAAATGTGTGTAACAGCTTGGATTTTGTGTGGAGGCTATAAATACCCTCCACCTCCTCTTCATTCGTGAGAGAGCCATCGTAAATAACTACCACTCCTACCTTACATTTCTGAGAAGAAAACTACCTACCCTTGTGTTGAGATCAAGTTGCTCCACTCCCACCATATGAAACTTGATTTCTAGCCTTCCCAAGTTGCTTTCCACTCAATCCTTTCTTCCACCACAGCCAAACCAGTGAGGAGAGTTGAGTGTTGGGGAGATTATCATTTGAAGCACAAGAGCAAGGAGTTCATCATCACCAACACCATATATTACCTTTTTGGAGGGTGGTGCCTCCTAGATTGGTTAGGTGTCGCTGGGAGCCTCACAAGATGTGGAGTTGAACCAAGAAGTTTGTAAGGGCAAGGAGATCGCTTACTGTGGAAGATCTACCCCGAGTAAGGCTAGTCCTCCGTGGGCGTGAAGCCATGATGGCATAGACAAGGTTGCTTCTTCGTGGACCCTTCGTGGGTGGAGCCTCCGTGGACTCTCGCAGCCGCTACCTCCGTGGGTTGAAGTTCCATCAACGTGGATTGACGATAGCACTACCTATCGGAACCACGAGAAAATCTCCGTGTTCCAAACTGCTTGCTCTTCTCCACCTCTATTTACTACATGTGCAATTTACTTTCCGCTGCCATAACTCTAGAATTGCATGTAGGGTGATACTTGACTTGGTCATCATTGTGAACTTGCTAAAACTTGTCCTAATCAAAAGGCTAAACCTTTAAATTGTCAAGTAGTCTAATCACCCCCTCTAGACATACTCCGATCCTACAAGTGGTATCGAGCTTTGGTCTCCATTGGATTGGTTTCATTGCATTGACTCCATAAGCTTGGTTTCACAACCTAGAGAGATGTATGCCTAGTTAGGTAATTTTCGTGAGAGGTCCTTACTTTGATGGTTCAAATTTTGCTAGTTGAAGCACAAATGAAAATGCATATTCTTGACATAACTCGCCAAGATGGGGCATTATTTGTGTTGGCTTGCAAGGTGAGTTCTTCGAGGAAGGAAAAGTTCCTGGATCGCTGAAGCTACAAAATTGATGAGTTGCGGATGTTACGTATCAATGCTCAAGCTTGTGACATTCTCTTCAATGCTTTGTGTCCCGAGGAGTTCAACAAGATCAGCCGCCTTGAGAATGCAAAAGAGATTTGGGATACTTTGGTAAATGCACGAGGGTACCGAGTCCGTGAAGGAATCAAAGCTAGATGTTCTTCAAGGTCAACTTGACAAGTTCAAGATGAAGGAAGGTGAAGGAGTCGCTGAAATGTACTCTAGGCTTGCTCTCATCACAAATGAGATTGCCGCTTAGGAAGCGAAGAAATGACCGATCGATTCATCATCAAGAAGATTCTCGAGCTTTGATGGAAAGTATGACACCGTGCACTTTGATCCAAATGATGCCAAACTACAAGAATCTCAAGCCTACTCAAGTCATTGGAAGGATTGTTGCTCATGAGATGACACTTAAAGACAAGGAAGAGCTTCACAACAAGCCAAGTGGTGCTTACAAAGCTACAGCTTGAAGCTCCCACAACCTCAAGTGACAAGCTGGTTTCCAATGAAGAGATAAGCCTAATGGTGAAGAACTTCAACAAATTCTACAAGAGTAGAAGCAAGGAGAGAAGCTCAAAGTCTAGATCATATGATGAAAAGAGATCTTCTAGTCGGATCGAATCAAGCACAATTGTGGAAGACCCGGACACTACTCAAATGAGTGTTCGACTCCCCACAAGAGAAGAGAAGAATCTCCAAGAAGGAGAAGCTCAAGAGAAGAGTCACCCGAAAGAGAGAAGGAGTAGAGATGATCGTTATGAACGAAGATCCTCTCGGAGAAGCAAGGATTCGGAAAGGAAAGACAAGTCATCAAGGAGCTACACAAGAAGAAAACATCAAGCTCATGTTGAGGAATGGGTCTCCGCCCGACCCGGCTAATCACTCCGAAAGAAGCTATCACTCCAACTCCGAATACAGCCAAGATGAAGGTGTTGCAGGTCTTGCTCTCGTGATCCTCCAACTTCAACTCCTATGACATATTTGATTCACCAAATGAGGGAATTGGAAGATGCTTCATGGCAAAAGGCCCCAAGGTATCACACCCTGAATTCATTGACTTTGATAGTGATGAGGATGACTTGCTTGGTGAAGATGAGCTTACATGACAAATCTAGTGAGCTTAGTAATGATGAACATGCTAGTAGTCTTTATAGTCGAGAAGAGTCGAATGACAATGCTATGAAGGAGATTGAGCGCCTAACTAAAGAACTAAACACTCTTAAGTTAGCTCATGAAACAACTCAAGAAGATCATAGAGAGCTCCTAAGATCTCATGAGAAGCTACGCTTCGAGAAGCTCAATCTAGAGCAAGAACATGAGTTTCTAAAAGCTATCAATGACGATCTTCGAAAGAAGAGTTCTTCATATCTTGCCAAACGACTTCTCTTGTCTAATTTCTTGCCACCTATCAAAACTAAGCATGACAAGCATAAGAAAAATTCTTCATCTAGTAGTAACAATAACCATGCTAAATCCAATATTGTTGCTTCTAGTAATTCTCTTGATTCCACTAACAATGTTTCAAGCCAAGTTACACTTGAGCAAGAAAATAGTTTATTGAAAGGGATTATAGAGAAAGGTGTTCACAAGAGCCTTGCCGGAAGCAAGAACTTTGAGGAAATTGTTCGCAAGCAAGGGAGGCACCGAAGAATCAAGGAATTGGTTTTGAGCGAAAGTTCAACGCCGAGGGTGTTGAATGGGAAGAAGGTCAATATCCCACTCCAAAGTTTGTTCTCAAAAGGAGAAGTATGATCCTACTTCTTCCAATGTGAAACAAGCTCAAGATGACCTTCCACCACAAGACCACAAGCTAAAAGGCAAGGACAAGCTTCAAGAGGAGGTTGATGCATTCATTGAAGCACCCAAGGCCATGGTCAAGTGGGTTCCCAAGGAAACTTCAAGTTCTACTTTGTCAAGCTCAACAACTACCCCAAGGATTCCCATCAAGATGATGTGGATCCCGAAGAAGAAGAACTAGAGAGTTCTTGAGGGTGACTCCGCCAACATACTTCACTCATATTCATTTTGGCAAGAACCTGTGCAATCAACTTCCACATCTTGCACTAGTTCATGGAGTCACAAACCCTCTTGTTGGTAAGTCAAGGGACAAGGTAATCATTGCTTTCATGGACATCATCTATTATGTACTTCAATCTATGTCCATGGATATCCTGTTTGTTCCTTGTGGGACTAACCCATGTAGGTATTGAAAGTGCCCGAATCCAAAGGATTGCTCCCAACTCTTGATGATCTTCATCAACATTGAGCATCCACATCTTCAACATCTACATGAAGTCTTCTACGACAACCCAAGGTTAGTTTGACCCTTAAAAAGGGGTTCTCACATCAAAGGGGAGCTTTGCTCTAAAGATATGAGCTAAAGCATCTTCAAATGATGTTAACACATTAATGCTTTATGTAAAAGTGGTAACCCCACTTGTGCTTAAACGATGAGTATGACCTATGATCAAATGCTCTCATTTGACTCCTAAGTCAATATACTCATATATAGATGACCTAGTCATCGCTAAATTGTGTGCTAGTTGCTAGAGTTTTGTTTGTGCATGTTTGACACATATTTCTTTTGCTATCTTATTGTGTGAGCATGTTGGATGCATAATTTTATCCATTCAAGGACATCCATTTGTTGCTTTGGTCTTTGGATTTTTTCTTTTCACCAAATGGATGGACAAGAATGCCTAAGTTCCTCCCCTAGCTATCTATGCTTTCTTGTCTCAAACTCTATTCATGCTTATATCACAAACTTTGATCAAGTCTTTTTCGGATGCATCGAGTGAGGAGCACTCGAGCCACCGATCCGCCAAAAGCTTAAACTCCAAAACCTTCTAAGTACTTTCGGTCAAACCAATCTACTCAAATCGGATGCATCAAATCACTTAGATTGATCTAGGTTTTCACCCGTGAAACCGAAGTTGCAAATTTCAAGCGTGATCGATGTGAGTAATCGCAGCTAACTATCTCGGTGCCACCGAAGTTTTCCAACTCGGTCCCACCGACACTGAAGGGTATATATACCGAGGGCAGCGCGTGTTGATTATTCCTTCAAAACGCCTCGCCCCAAAACCTTAGCTGCCGCCGCCGGGTCTCCGGATCGCCTCCGCTGTCCGCTCAGGCGCCGCCTGGGTCTCCATCGCCATTAATCGTAATCTCATCGCCGCTGCCAGAGAGAAACTCCATCTTAGGGTGAGTTTCGATCCTCTCGTGCTTCAACCTCCGATTCAATGCATGATTGGTTTGCCTAGCTTCTGCCCTGTTTGAAATCTTCCTATCTAGCAGATTAGTTCTTAGAACGAAATTCGAGTGAAAATTTTAGGTTAGGTTTCACGAACACATCTCGGTATGACCGATTCTACATTCTGGATCGACCGATTGGCCTCCAAGCCATTGATCAGCACCTTTCGGTCCAACCGAAGTTGTGCAAATCGGTAAGACCGAAATGAGGATTTAGTGAAACCCTAGTATTCTCGGCTAGATCGAAACCCATTTCGTCCAACCAAAGTGGTGTGAATGGTTCTGTTAGACACTTCGGATTCACCGAATTTTAGACTCGGTCGACCCAAATGCATTCTGTGAAAACTTAAAACTGAAATTTGCACTCATTCTTTTGCAAAATCTTCTAGTTTGTGATAACTCTTCTATTCTCGCCTATACCTATTCTATTCACAAAGTTGTCACCATGTCCGATGCAAGTGACAGCGTAACAGGTCTGAATCACCGCTTGAGATTCCAGAGGTAGGCACTAGTCCCAAGCCAGCAGCTTTTCCGATGATGGAGAGAGGAGCACCCAAGTGGTTTGCCTCTGCCGCCACCCTGGCCGGAAGAAGAGAAATTCGATGAAGAGGATTCGACTTTGTTGCCGAGGAAGAGATCACTTCTAAACCTAAGAGGAAAGTGGTTGCCAAAGACTATCAAGGGCAACATACCAAGAAAGGCACCAGCAAAGTGAAGAAGTCCACTATTGCCAAGAAGTTGAGCATGGAAGAGGAAACCTCCAAGAAGATAAAGAAAACTTCCAAGAGGAAGAGGATAGTACATGATGAAGCAAATGATGATGATTCTCGATGAGGAAGCACCCAGCCCCTCCTCGTAAGTCTAAGTTGATGGAGATGCCATCGCAGGGAGCACCTACCAAATCTAAGCCATCACTCCAAAGAAAGGCAGCTCAAGCCAAGCCCGCCGCCAAGCCCAAGAAAACAAGGAGAAATATTCCCGCTTCAGAGAAGAAGAAGGACAATGTGCCACCACCGAGTCGATGAAGAGGCACATGTGTTGTCAAACTCGCATGTAAACCGCCACCCACAATGATGCTCATCCTCGAGCAGTAAAATATGAAGGAAAGGAAAGACAAAGGCCTCGTGCTATGGAGGCAAGTTGATCCATATGCCACCAGGAGAAGGACAGCTGTTGACTCAAGATTCCACACCGAGAGCAACAAGATTTCTATGAGATGCTGCTTATGGACAAGAAGCCCATTATTGCTTACACTAGATATGTTGATCGGGAATATATTGACAAATGAAGAGCACAGAGACTACTTCCCACATGTGCATGAGAGCTTCACCGCATGTGGAGTTGCAGAGTTTGTTGGTCAAACCGACAAAGATGGAATGATGAGATGATCATGCGCTTCTATGCCACAAAGACACTTCTATCCAGATGGCGTAATTGTATGGATGATCAAGGCGTAGATTCTCTTCAACAGCTTGAAGAGTGGAGAGCATCGCTAAATGCTCCAAAGAATAAGAGATGATGATGTTGATGTCTATGGAATTCCAAAGAAAAATCATGAGTCTATGAAAATATGTACAATGAAGTACCACCAAAGATGTAGAGATATGGAAGCTTGGCTCACAGTATCATCTTCAGCAGGTCTCCCAACCACTAACACTATTCTCGAGGCACACTTTGATGCCTAAGTCAGAGACCATCGCATGATAAGAGGATATTCTATCAACATGCCGCATATTCTAGATCAAGGCACCTTTCAAGGTGATGGACCCGATAGTAGAGACTATCAAGAGGACATCAGCAGACTGTAAGAGGTCATGTGGGTTTGCTCCACATTCAGATGCTCATCAATGCCAAGTTTGGCACGGACACCTACTTGTTAGATAGACCCCACTTGCCACCGCAGCCGTAACATGAGGATAATGAAGTTGTGATGACAGAGGATGATCCTACATCTGCTGAAGGTCAAGCTAAGTCCAAGCCTGCCAAACAAGCCAAAGCTGAGAAGGAAGCATCAAGAAGAAGAAGAAAACCCAAGAGCGTTGGAGAACAACTTGAAGTTACCCAGAGGATTGAACTACGCCCGCCAAAGATAGTGCAATCTCAGGAGAGTCTTGAGAGGATAGTTGAAGATAAGTTCCATGCTCGATGTCAAGTCGATCAAGTGCAAGTCACCACAACAAGCTTGAGGCGATATTGAGGAAGCCAAGAGGGAGAAGGCAGAGCTCATGAAGGAGATGGAAGGTGATTTGGTCCAGATGATTATGAGCAGCCCGCCAGTTCCCACAAGACCCAGATCGCTTGTCGCTCCAAAGGATGCACCCTGTGACTACTACATCAAAGACCTCCCACAGCTCCATCAGCCCAACCTCCTCCTCCAGCTCCAGACTTCAGCAAGCTTTTGCAGATGCAGCTATCTCCACTCCATCAACCTGCACAGAGCCTCCAAGCAGAGTCCCTAGTGACGCTTAGCTCTATACCTTCGAACTTTTGGTAACTTGTTGCCAAAGGGGAGAAATTGTATAGATCATAGGACTTCGAGAGAGAGTGCTCGCTTGCTTCTTTCGCTTATGGTTTTCTTTCGATACTTTTGAGTTTTCCGAGACATTTCGTGTTTGATACTACGCTTGTTATACTTTGATGAGTGCTTGATCATACTATGCTTAATGAGTGCTTAATGCTTATCATATGCTATTTCATATCTTGTATGATCATTTACTCATGTCTTGGTGATTGGGTGCATGTTATTCATTCTTATCATTTTGTGCGCCCATCAAGATGTATGTGACATGGAAGAGTGACCCATGATCCTAATCGATTGTGCATTTGCATTCAAACGCAAATTTTAAATAATGCACAAATTTAGGGGAGCTCTTGCTTATCACATACTTCTCAAAGCGATTTATATCATTCATTGATTATATCATTTGTCGAAGTTGATCTATATATGTTGTCATCAATTACCAAAAGGGGAGATTGAAAGTGCAACTAATCCTCGGTGGTTTTGGTAATTAATAACAACATATATATCATTGAACTAATTGTTTCTTGAGTATATTTCGAAAGTTCAAAGATATGGGTATGGCAATGACTGCTGATGTGGACCCTCAAAATGCTAAGGAAAGCATTGGCAAAAGCTCAAGACTCCATTTTTGGTTTAGTGATCCATGATCACATTGAGTCCATAGGAAAGCCAATACTATTAAAAGGGATGAGGTTATGATAATGATCCGTTGCTCAAAGTGCTTAGTGATTTATCTCCCAAACTATCAGCAATCTTTCATTCCAACATATACTCATAAGTAATCTCGGTCCCACCGATTCCATAAACTCACCACACCGAGATGAACCACCTCACCATATAGCCAAACCCTAGTAATTTCGGATTTTCCGATTCCAAACTCGGTCTCACCAAACTAGTGTTGCCAACCTTCAGAATCCTTCAGAATCATATCGGTGTCACCGAGATGATAAAGTCGGTCCCACCGAGAATGGCAAACCCTAGTCTTTGGAAGAATCGGAGTAACCGAGATTGTATTTTCGGTCCCACCGAAAATCCCAACGTTCACAAGATTTGAACTTTCGGTCTCACCGAGTTGTCAACTTCGGTCTGACCGAGATTGGTCAAATGTGTGTAACGGTTGGATTTTGTGTGGAGGCTATAAATACCCCTCCACCTCCTCTTCATTCATGGAGAGAGCCATCAGAAAGAACTACCACTCCTACCTTACATTTCTGAGAAGAAAACTACCTACCCTTGTGTTGAGATCAAGTTGCTCCACTCCCACCATATGAAACTTGATTTCTAGCCTTCCCAAGTTGCTTTCCACTCAATCCTTTCTTCCACCACAGCCAAATCAGTGAGGAGAGTTGAGTGTTGGGGAGATTATCATTTGAAGCACAAGAGCAAGGAGTTCATCATCACCAACACCATCTATTACCTTTTGGAGGGTGGTGCCTCCTAGATTGGTTAGGTGTCGCTTGGGAGCCTCCGCCAAGATGTGGAGTTGAACCAAGAAGTTTGTAAGGGCAAGGAGATCGCCACTTACGTGAAGATCTACCCCGAGTAAGGCTAGTCCTCCGTGGGCGAAGCCATGATGGCATAGACAAGGTTGCTTCTTCGTGGACCCTTCGTGGGTGGAGCCTCCGTGGACTCTCGCAGCTGCTACCTCCGTGGGTTGAAGTCTCCATCAACGTGGATTGACGATAGCACCACCTATCGGAACCACGAGAAAATCTCCGTGTTCCAAACTGCGCTTGCTCTTCTCCACCTCTATTTACTACATGTGCAATTTACTTTCCGCTGCCATAACTCTAGAATTGCATGTAGGGTGATACTTGACTTGGTCATCATTGTGAACTTGCTAAAACTTGTCCTAATCAAAAGGCTAAACCTTTAAATTGTCAAGTAGTCTAATCACCCCCTCTAGACATACTTCCGATCCTACATCGCCCAGATGGCCAAGGAATTGGCCCAGCAGCAAAGCCGCCTACACGTAAGATCCGTCCGGGAGAAAAGCCTCACCCAAGGCAGCATGTTGTTGGTCGACGATGCCATTGAGCCTATCGGTGACGTCCACACGTAGGAACTCTCAATGAAAGACCAATCGTCAGTCATAACCGCGGATCTCGGTAGAGGGCCCAAACCTGGTAAAACATTGTGTCCCTCGCCTCCCTGTTACCATCTCATTTAGACACACAGTCGGGACCCCTTACCCGAGATCCGCTGTTTTGACACCGGCATGTGAGCGAACCCCCTTTTCCTTCTCCATTCGCCACATGCCATAGGGGGCGTACACCTCAGCGCTGGTGTGTTCTCTCATGGCCCATATGGCCTATATCTTCCGGGGTTCCGTAACTCCCTAGATCATTCGATAAATACTGATACACCTGTAACACTTCGTGTCCAATACTATCATCCTATATATCAATCTTTACCTCTCGACCATTTCGAGACTCTCGACATGTCCGTGATCTCATCCGGACCAACAACATTCAGTCACCAAATCACATAACTCATATAATACTAATTCGCCATTGAACGTTATATGCGGACCCTATGGGTTCGAGAACTATGTAGACATGACCGAGACACCTCTCCGCTCA